>CM053623.1:419635083-419846577 GCA_028646595.1 Phalanger gymnotis
GAAGGGAAAGAGACAGATAAACAGACACAGAGACAGAGAGATAGAGATAGAGACAGAGAGAGAAGGGGAAGGGGGAGAGACACAGACAGATAGGGGAGAAAATGAGAGTGGGGAGAGAGGAAGAAGGAGAGAGAGAAGGGGAGAGAGAGATAAACAGACACAAAGACAGAAAGAGGGAGGGAGGGAGGGAGAGAGAGAGAGAGAGAGAGAGAGAGAGAGAGAGAGAGAGAGAGACAGACAAACCTTAACATATTTGCACTTGACCTCTTCCTTTGAAGGCAGTATCCAAGTAGAAGCTTTGGTCTGTTGGTTAATAAGGTGAATTATGCTTTCACTCATAGATCAAGGAGAGGCAGGAAAGAATCCTCCAACCTCAGAAGAGACCATCTACTCCAATTCAGCACCCATCTCCCACCAGTGGGTGCAGGAACCCTCTCTAAAACATTCTTGACAGGTGTTCCCCCAGCTACTGCTAGAGTACTCTTAGGGACAGAGAACTCACTTGTTTCCCAGAGGCCGGTTCCATTTTTGGACACTTCTCGTCTGGTTCTGCCCCTTTCACGTCATCATCTGCTTTTCCCTTGTTTGATCCTCCCAACAACCCCATGAAGCCAATGCCGTTTTTACCCCCCTTGTTACTTATTGTAGAAACTTAGACTGAGACAATGTATGCAGAGTGATCTGTAAATGTTAGCTATTATTATTAAATGACTCGGCCACACGGCTAGTCTGGGTCAGGAGCGTTGTTCAGCCTTGGCTCTTCTTGATGTCAAATCTAGCACTCTAGCCTTGATGCCACCTAGCTGCCCGCTTAGTAACAACATTAGTAATAACTCACATTGATGAGTGCTTTAAGGTTGATGAAGTTCCCTGTTCAGAGAGGACTTGTCCTATGTGGCCTGGACTTATGCCCTAGCTCTGCCCCTTACTAGCCGTCACCTTGGTTGAGTTACTTCTTCTCTCTGAGGGTCAGTTTTCTTCTCTGCCAGATAGGGCAGATAATGGTCACCCACATCACGGGGCTGTCGCTAGGACAGCATTTATCTGCATTCTTGTAGCTTTCTATTCACCAGTGCTGCTGCCATTGCTACCATCACCACCGCCATCACCACCACCACCCACACGCTCTGCCCTCTGGGGCTGAGCAGAACCTTCTCTGTCTCACAGCACTACAGCTATTTAAGATGACTTTCATATCTGTCCCGTCTGTCTTTTGGGCAGTGCCTTCTCTCTGGGCTTGAGTGAAGGCTGAGATGAGGCCAGGATCGTGGAAAGCAGTTTTGTGGCAACTTAGCCCAGACCCTAGAGCGCAGATTGGGCAGAGGGTAGGTGCCACCAAGGCGTGAGTGGGGTGGCTCAGACTGTCTATCTACTCAGTGACGTGAAACGGCCTGATGGAAGCCAACAACGTAGCTGAGAGCCCAGGCAGTTGGAGCTGTGACTTACAGCTGATTAAGCCAGATGGGATGTCACTGTGAGTCAGTGAAACGTGGCTTGACGGACCAGGTAGCAAACTGACCCTGTGTCATGAGAGATGGATATATAGCTTCCTTTATCAAGCAGAGGGGGAAAGAGCTGGCTAAGATTTCCCTTCACCCAGTGATGTTGCCATTTTTCTGAGTGACTGCCTCTGCATTGTCCATTGCTCTGGTGACCAAGCACTTCCTTGTCATACACGTAGTATTTGGGTGCCTTTTGGTTGTGGACAGGGCCAGTCTCTTGTCATCTGTAGGGCAAATGTCAATCTAGACTGGTCAGACCACACACCAAGAGAAGGATGAATAAGACTCTAGACGGAGGAAAAGAAATTCATTCCCAAGGATGTTCAGGAAAAGAAAGAGTAAAAATGTTTTCCCTGATACTGACCGATGGTGCTATGTGGTTTCCAAAGTGCTCTTTGATTTCAAATAGTCATAGTTTATGTTCCTTTGTAATTTATACGGCATTTTCTTCACAGCAGTCCTATAGGGCAATCAGGGAAGGGGTTGTTACCTGCATTTTAAATAGGGAAGAAACTTTACATAGTGGGGAGAGAGTGATGTTAGGTCATTCAGTGAGACAATAAAAATTATATGTGTGTGTGTTTGTATCTATCCATTTATCTGTCTATATCCATCTCTCTCTCTCTCTCTCTCTCTCTCTCTCTCTCTCTCTCTCTCTCTCTTTCTCTCTCTCTATCTCTATCTCTATTTCTATCTATCTTTAAAGTCTCCAAAGCCCCTTCTTCACAATAACCCAGTGAAATAGGGACTTCAGATCTCTTTAGCCTCATTTTTGCCGATGAGGAAACAGGTACAGACAGTTTAAGTGATCGTCCTGGTAAATATTCTGATCAGTCTCAGAACTGGGATTTAAACCCAGATCTCACCTGACTTCAAACTCAGCCCTCTCTTCATCAGTTTTCCTATCTCTCCAGGGCGAGAACCTAGGTCTTCTGAGTCCTAGGCTGGGGGCGGCTCATTGGCTCGATGCCGGTTGGGTACCCAAGACCCAAAAGTATCTGGTGTCATCATCACATCCAGTCTTGATATGAGATGAGATTTCTGGAGCTCAGATCCCTGCATCTATTGTTTCATCCTGGTGCATGGCCATTTGACCTTGGCCTTTAAATTTTATTTGAGTGCCATTTAAAATAAAATACAGTTCTCTCTTGAACAACCGTTTGTTTGTAATGGGAACCGTGTACTCTGCAGGGAGCTCGGTTGGTAACATTGCAGCTTGGGCACACAGCCTCCCTCCCCCTCTACCCCTGGGGATGTACAACAGGCCAGGACCTGTGTTCGATTCAATTATGCCAAACTTATGAAGAGGCAAAATGAATTAGCCCTCTTGCTGCCTGAGGCTGCTGCTGTGCCCACACACAGCCTGATGTGGTGGTGGGAGGGGAGCTTTCAGCCCTCATGTCTGAGGCAAGGGAGAAGAGCAAGGAGGTGGTGGGGGGCACCATGCTTCTTTGACTTGGAGGCTGACTTGAGTAATGTACCAACCTATCCTGGGAGGGAAGGGGCCACTCCTTTGGGGAATTTAGTTCAACAGTCTGCCTCTTCTCAAGGTCATCCGGTCTGTCTCCCTCCTTCTGCTGCCATGATTGTCTCTAACTCAGGCCAGGAGGGTGATATTGTCTCCTGGGTTTAAAGTCACTCAGAGAAGGGGGTTCCAGATTTTCACTAGGTAAGCATTCCAGGCTCACTCATCAGCCCTAGCTGTAACATTCTTTATCCCAAGCTTGAGCCAAAGTCTGACTGCCTGTAACTTATAGGATGAGTGCTCAAAGAATTTGTTACAACTGTGAGATACCTTAGAGGGCATTTAGGCTACCCTCTTCTATTTGAGGGAGGAGGAAGCCCAGAGAAGGGGAGCGATTTGCCTCAGCTGGAATCATGTAGTAAATTAGTGATAGGGTGTGGGATAGAACTGAGGTCTCTGGACTGGTCCCTTCGCATCAGCCACATAGGACCTAGAGGTCATTATTTAGCACAGCCTCAGGAGACCCCATCGGAAGCAGGGTGACACAGTGGAAAAGATTTGGGAGTCCAGAGACCTGAGTTCAAATTGCAACTTTTCTGCGTCTTACCTGTGTGACCACTCTGCCCCTGGGACCCTCATATTTCTCATCTGTCAAATGAAGGGGTTGAAGTAAATGACTTCTAAGGTCCCTTCCTACTTTAAACCCATGATTCTACTAAGGATATTCAGTTTCCCAGCCAGATGAGAACAAAGAAGTGATGTTTCCACGGCCAAACTTGCTCCTGCCTCCCGGTGTAAATTGTTGCTTATCGTGGGTGACCAGATGAAAGGCTTTTCCCCAAGAGAGTGTGGCCAGTGAACAGAAGCATGGGAAGGTGCTCATTGCTGTGGGGCTTTATGAATTTGCAGAGAACTGCTGTCTTCTTTGTCTAGCAGCATCCAGATGTTGTCTTGGACCTGAGCATGTCATGGAGAGGCCGTGTGCCTTTGAGCTGGGGTAGGAGCCACTTAGTGCTATGTAGGTGTTTATATAACTCCCTAGCCTGTGGTTCCTTTATCTGATTTCACATGCTGGGCTGGGTTGTAGCCAGGGGCACCATCTACCAGGGAAGTCCAGTGCTCTCCTACATTGTGTCTTGACCTCTTCCATGGGTTGGGTACCCCTCTTTTTCTTCTTCCTGGGAGTAGAAAGGGAAATATATTTGCTGGGGGCCTCATTTGTCCTGGCTCATTCTGGAAGTTCATAAAATAACTGATTCATGAAATGAAAATGATAAGAAATTGACCACATCATCTTAAAGTGTTATTATGACCTAGTCATAATGAAAATGTTGAATAGAACAGGACTCAGGACAGAGCCTTGCAATACTCTCCTAAAGTAAACTTCAGGCCGACATTTATTAGTTAAAATCACTGTTCTGTCAGTGAACCTCCAGCCTATCCATTTTACAAAAATCTCTTGCGAACTTCTTTCTGGTCACCTCCTGGCCTGGAGTATCCTGATGGTCAAAGAGAAAATTGAAATATTCCTACCCTAGACTATAGGTGAGTGATTTTCTAAAAGTTCAGAGATAAACATGGCCTGAGACTCTGGAAGGAAAAAATATTAGAGAAGGATGAGATGCTTCTAATAATTAACAATAATTAATTCCAGTGAACTAACAATTGAGTTAAGATTGAAAAAAAGGGAAGAGTTTGAAAAGACCGATGTGGTTGCATAAGGAACTCTCTGATATTGGAAGATAAGACAGGACAAGAAACAGAAAAATAGGGGAGAGGTGGATGGGTAGATTACCAAGGAAGAAGACTAAAGGGGTTAGGACATATCATAATCATGTCAGGAAGTCTTAAAGGCAGGTGATATGAGGTTTGGGCAGCCATTAGCTGTTGCTAATGGCAACTGTAAGGGCATTTTGGGCTCTATTTGGATCCAGAAGAATGCACTAGAAGGGAGAAGCCCTCTGCTTATGGGATGTGGGACAACATCCAAGGACAACCAAGAGAAAACAGATCTTACCGCCTTTAATCTTACTTCCATTTTCACTAACAAGAAAAGTGATATTTCTACTGGGGAAAGAGTTGGAAAAAATGGGTGAATGAAGTTCAAAATCCGGGGCTGATTGTGTTCAGTCAGAGTCTCCAGGGTACATGGATGGTCTCCCAGGGAACTGAAAGAGCCTATAGATGTGATTATTGAGCCTCTATCTATAATCTTGGAGGAAGGGTGGGAAGACGATGGTGCCACAGAACTGGACTTGGGCAAAGTTTTGCTGATTTTCCAAGAGGAGAAGATGAATTCTGCAAACTCTAAAGACCGGTGAGCTTGCCATTGACCTCAGGGAAAATTCTAGAACAGATTATTAAATGAATGTTTTGCAGGCTCTTCAGAAGGGGAATTGGTAATCAATGTGAACCAGCGTGGGTTGACCAAGAATTAAGTCATTACTTTCTCCTTGAACAATTGTATTTGCTTCTTATCTGACTTACCTGGTTCCAATTTTGACCCTCTCCAATCGGTGCTTCCGTGTCAGATAATCTTTCTTAGACAACTTTAATCGCATCACTCCTCCATTCATAATCTTTACATGACTATTTATCGTCTGCTGAATATGGTCCAAGGTTATCTTGGCATTCGTGGCTCTCCATAATCTGACTCCAGCCAATTTGACAAAAATCGTTCATGATTTTCTTGTGGCCAAGATGGAAAGATATGAGCTCCAGGAAAGTACATTTAGTTTTGGAATTGGTGAAATGCCAGAGAGGTGATTTTAATGAATATATTTCAACTTGGAGTTGTCTCTAGGGGAGTCCTATAAGGCTCTGTCCTGGGTCCTATTCCGTTCAATGTTTTTATTATGATTTAGATCAGAGGTTGTTAATCTGAGGTCCACAAATCCCTTGGAGGTCCTTGAATAGATTTCAGGGGGTTTGTGAACTTGGATGGGGAAAAAATTACCATTTTTGTCACTGACCTCTAATTGAAACTTTGCAGTTCCTTCGATTATGAATGTAGGGGAACAATCTGTTATTCTGAGAAGAGGTCCATAGGCTTCACTAGACTTCCCAAGGAGCCCATGGCAAACAAAAGGTTAAGAACTCTTGACTTGGTTAGATGAAGGTATAGATAGCATGCTTACCCACACTTTTCAGCTTTATATGAAATGGGGGGAGGATAGCTAATACACACAAGAATCTGCCTCCAAATATATCTCAGTAGGCTAGAGCAGTGGGATGGATGTAATAAGATGACATTTAATAGGGATGAATGTAAAGCCCCTGGCTCAGAGTAAAAAAAAATGATGATATGATATAGGGGCATGGCTGGAGAAGTGCTTGTTTTTTTTTTTTTAAAACTTGGCATTTTATCAGACTGCAAGGTCAACATGGATCATATGTATGACATAGCAGCAGAAAGTCCGAAAACAAAGCAATGAAACCACTGAGCCCCAAGACTATATGAGTAGAGGCATGGGAGATGACAGCTCCATTGTTCTCTGCTTTGGTCAGACCACACCTGGAATAGTATGTTCAGTTCTGGGCACCACATTTTAGGAGAGACCTTGAGAAACTGTAGAATACCCATGGGGTCATGACCAGTATGGTGCCACATGACAGTTTGCTGAAGCAACTGCACATGTTTAGCCTCAGAAAGGAGAAGACTTAGGGTTGAGTGGGCATGATAGCTATTTTCTAGTATTTGGAAGACTGGTATGTATAATAGGGATTAGCTTTGTTCATCTTGGGAGTGATGGCTAGAAGTTGCAAGGAAACAGATTTCCATTTGACATTTGGGAGAACTTCACAATCAGAGTTGCCTGAAAATAGAATGAGTGGCTTTGGAAAATAGTCAGTTCTCTGGGTTTAGAATTGTTTGATCAGGTGCAAGGTAAGTGCCTCTCAGGGATACTGCAAAAGGGAATTGTCCACCAGGCAGGGAGCTGGCCTTAGAAATCTTCTGTGCAGTACACTGAGCCTTGACCCTTTCTATAATGTACCAACGAGGATCAATGCTTCTTGGGTGTCATGAGCCAAGGAAGGGCTGAGGGAGCAACCCCCATGCCCAGCCTGTGTGTCATAGAATCCCAGGGACCTCAGAAGTCAGCCGACTTGAAACATGGATTCCCTGTACCAGTGGCCGTCTAGGCATCTAGAGCGAACATTGCCAGTTATGGAGAGCTCATTTCCACCTCCTGAAGCAGCCCAGTTTGACAGCTTGTATTGTTAGGAAGCTGTTGGTTCTTGCTCTGTCCCATGGGACCAAGCAGACCCAGTCTGATCTTTCTGCATGGCAGCCTTACTTGATGACAGCCATCGTGTGCGCCCCCATGATGTGCCCCTTCATGTTCTGGGAGAGACTTCTTCAGCTGGACAGTCCTCATGTGGCATGATTTCCAGTGCTCTTACCATCTTGGTCATTCTTCTCAGGACATACTCCAGTCAGTTGATGTCCTCCTAAAAATGTAGTGTTCACAGCTAGACACATTACTTCGGATGTTGTGTGATTCAGCAGAAGACAGTAGGAACCATCACCTTCCTCCTGGATGCTCTGTCCACATTAAGGCAGCTAAAGATGGCACTTTTTTGGTTATGTGACAATATTAAGTCTTTTTTCACATGACCTGGTTCTTGTGTGTTTTTTTTTTGGATCTAAAAATAGGATTTTGCTTTCGTACCTATTAACCTCATCTTGTTAGATATGGTATATCCTTTTTGTAGGTGTAGCCTTGGTTGAGACCCCTTCCCACCCACCCTCACTACACAGGCATCTACCTCCTTGATGAAAAGTGCTGTGTATGTCCTTCCCAGGGGTGGAGCCCCTAGCCCTATTTACATCTCCAGGAGTGATCCCTAGGGAGTTTGTTAGGTGCCTTTGGGGTCTTATGATCTTAAAGCCTTGGTCCCTTGAGAATGTCCACCTGTGGGATGGTCCTCTCTAAGTTGGAGAAGTTGAGTTCTGCCTTAGATCCTGAGCACTAGCCCTCTTCCAGGCCTGACTTGACCCCCCTGCCTCTTTCTTTGCAGTGTTTTGGACGATGAAGGCAGCACCCTACGGCAGCAGAAACTCGAGAGGCAGGTGAGTGGGAGGAGTGGGGCTGACCTGGCCCTGGGGGAATTGGGAAGGTGGTTCTTTGCCCGCTGAGATGAGCAGCATGGATTTCCACAATCCCAGAGGGGCTGAACTTTGTGGTTTGGGGATGTGTCTCCATCAGGCCAGGATGTGGGTAGCAAAGGCGGGAGGTTCATAGGGTTACAGGTCAATAGCTGGAAGGGATCTTGAAGATCCTTCTGGTCCATACCTCTTATTTTACAGATAGGGAAACTGAGGCCCAGATGGGGAGATCACTCCTTCAAAGTCATGCAAGTAGCAAGTAGCAGAGCTAGGTTTTGAGACCAGGACCTTTGACTTCAAATACAATACCATTGTGCCTCAGTGGCAGAAAAATGGGTGTAGGTGGAGTGTTGAGGGTTGGAGCGAGGCATGCCAGAACCCATCCCAGAGCCTGGTGTTCTCTTCCTGACTCTGCTCTCTTTTAGTTGCCACCTTATGTCTTACAGTTCTGTTTCCACCCCCGGCACCACCACCCTTCCTTGTCTGTGACATCCCTTCCTTGAGCTAACCCAGAACAGGGGGTGGTTTCCAAAAACCTTTGGGGTAAGGGTCTGGGGTATTAAAAAGTGCATGGGATGTGGAGTCTGAAAACCCAGCTCCAAGCTGCCTTTTTGCCATTTTCTTAGATGAATCACTTAACTTTCTCCTCAGTAAAATGGGGTGATAATATTTGTACTTCCCTCTCCCCGGAATTGTTGTGAGGAAAGTTTAAATCAAAGGAGAAATCTGAGCTCTTATTTTTTTTCCTTTGGACTGAACCTGTAATTTCATTGTAATTTCATCCTCCTGGATGAGTTCAGCACCTTCTCTTCAACCTAGAGACCTGTAAAGAGCTGCCCAGAGCGTTGAGTGGTTAAGTGACTTGCTTAGAGTCCCTCAGCCAGATGAGTCAGAGCTGAGACTTGAACCTGGTTCTTCCTGACCTTCCTATAGCCTACATACTGTCTAAGCTTTGGTCTGCATTCAGTGAAGCCTCAGCTTCCCAGCTTTCCTCCCACTGACTTCAGGGACCTTCAGACTCTTGGCAGCACATCTGCATAACCCCGTTTACTTCTCTAGAGTGACCACAGGGTCACGGTGGCCTTCCCCTGGACTAGAGAAATGCCCAATTGTTTATACAGTGTATAATACACGGCAGTAAATGGGATCCATTTTCTTCCAAAAAAGAAAGAGGGCTGGGCGTGGAGTGAGATCAGATCCTGGGATCTACTCTGGGGTTTCCTGCATCAGAGGGAGGACAGGACAGCACCCTATGTGGTTGGACTGGACTGTCTCCAAGGTCCTTTTGAACTCTTGAGTTTTTTAGGGGGAGATTCGGCTCTGCCTGGGGGATGTTCCTATATGGGGGCAAAGACAATCATCCCCTGCCCTTGGGGAAGTGCCCATGGTCTGAAGGTGAGACAGCCCCAGCCTCAGAGACCAGGGTCTGAGGGGAAAGACATTACCCTGGCCCCAGAGAGTCCTTGGGCTGAAGGGAAGACACAACTCAGCCCTTAGGGAAAACTCAGCCTGAGGGAGGAGATTACCTGGCTCTATAAAACACCCTCCCCCCTCCTCCCCTCACCCCAGTCTAAGTGGGGGAAGACATCCTAGCCCTTAGGGAACTTCAGGTCAGAGGGAACAGACATAACCTGGTTTGGGGAGAGCTGTAAGGATGTGGGGTGGACTAGCTCAGCCCTCAGGGAGTCCTTTTATGAAATAGACCTCAAAGAGACCCTTGTCTGAGGGGGAGGTACGGTCCTTGAGTTCCGAGTCTGAGATGGAGATAAGAGCCTCTGAATTCCAGTGGTCTCAGGTCCTTCGATGGGGTAGGGATGGAAGGAGCCCCTGGAAGCTTTGATGTATATCCCCTCACCATCTCCCTGTCCTTGCTTTGTGTCTTTAGAGGGCTTTGCTGGAGCAGAAACAAAAGAAGAAGCGCCAGGAGCCTCTGATGGTGCAGTCCAACCCAGACAGCCGCACGAGAACACGCCGTGCACGACAATCTGAGGAACAGGCCCCACTGGTGGAGTCCTACCTGAACAGCAACAGTAGCACCAGCTACAACGGTATTCAGGAAGGCTTTAGCATGGCTCCCAGGGGCCAGCGCCAACAGGCCTCAGGTTACTGGGGCCATATTGCTGAATGTGGGATTATAGTAGAATGGTATCATAGGAACTGGGGTTCTAGGAGCCCAGCATTACCTCCTGTTGGGTTTAGGGGAAGGGAAGGGAATAAGCATTTATTAAGCACCTGTTGTGTTCTATGCACTGTGCTAAGCACTTCACAAATATTATCTCATTGGATCCTCACAATAATCCTGGAAAGTAGGTGCTATTATCCCATTTTCACACCTGAGGAAACTGAGGCAAACAGAAGTTAAGTGTCTTGCCCAATGTCACACAGCTAGCAAGTGAGGTTAGATTGGAACTCAGGTCTTCCTGACTCTAGGCTCAGTACTCTATTGTGCCACTAACTGCCTTTAAACTGGGGTAAGGCCCCTTTAGAAATGCCTTAAGTTGTACAAATCCAACTTTACTATACACTTATCACCACTACCACCACCACCACCACCACCATCATCACCACCATCATCACCATCATCACTACCACCACCGTCATCATCATCATCACCACTATGGCAAACTCATTTAATATAGTAATTGTTATTAATAATAATATTCCAATATAATATGTAATACATTATAATAATAAATTATAATTATAATAATTATAATAATAAATAATATTAGTCAGCATTTGCATAGCTTCTTAAGGTTTGCAAAGTACTTTTCATATGTTATCTCATTTATTCATCACAATACCTATGAGGTAGGTGCTATTTCTATCCTTATTTTAAGGTTAAATGACTTCCCCAGGGTCCCAAAGCAAAGTCAGTATTAGAAGCTGGATTTGAACTCAGATCTTCCTGACTCCCAAGTTCCACCTTTTATCCATTGAGCCACCTAGATGTAAATGACAGAACACCTAACATTCCATATTTAGA
Source organism: Phalanger gymnotis (assembly GCA_028646595.1). Lineage (NCBI taxonomy): Eukaryota > Metazoa > Chordata > Mammalia > Diprotodontia > Phalangeridae > Phalanger > Phalanger gymnotis. Next base: position 419,646,147 of record CM053623.1, read on the forward strand.
GTTTGCATTTCTTAACCAAGAAGAGATAAATGTTTTATCATCACTCATCTGGAACCAATATAGTTCATTTAATGTTGTCTTCATTTATATCATCATATTCATTACAGATTGTATTCTACTGGTTCTGCTTTCTTTTCTCTGAATCAGTTCATGCAAATTTTTGTTTTCTGAGTTCCTCACATTTGCATGCACACATTTTGACTTGTGCCCACTGTTATGGGTAGTGAGGTACCTTGGGCTAATTCTTCTCAGGCTTACAGAGCCTTTAGAGTTATAGGGTCTGGATGTTAGCACAATGGGGAAAGCTCGTAAAGCAAAACCACAGGAACAGTGAAAAAACAAGTAGAGCCATTGAGCTGGGGAAATACATTTTCACCCACTCCAGTGTACACACACCATATGGAATTCAGTGCTTTTCCTCCCACCATCTCGAAGAATGATAATAATAAATCATATTTATGTAACACTATAGATTTTCAAATGCTTCACATACATTTGGTCTTCTCAGTAGTCCTGTGACCAAAGCAGCAACATTAAAAGGCCCCAAAATCAAATAATAATATATATTTGTATAGGACTTCAGTGTTTATAAAGTGACACATGGCAACCTTCCAGCAGTCCTGTGAAGTAGGCATTTTGAGAATTGCGCCTGTTTTACTCGGGAAGACACTGAAATTCAGAGACAGCTTAAGTGATTTCCCCAGTGCTCCCGAAACTTCTAAGTATCGGAGCCAAGATTTGAACCTGGATTTCTCTTGACTTAACTCTGTCATTCTCTTCTGTATAGCAATATTTATTTGGGCTCGATGCTTCTTGTTGCCGCAGTTTAGCTGCATTGCCTTTCCTGTTGTGCTAACATTGTTCAGGCGCTCAGGGTTACAAGATCGTTGGCCTCAGGGCCGAGTTTCTTTGTGTTAAACTAAAAATAATAATTTCTCTAGTACTTAACCTACCAGGCTATTGTGAGGATCGAGTGAGATGATGTGTGTAAAGTGCTTTGTACAATTTAAGAGGCTACATAAATAACCATTATTATTATTGTAGACGGTGTGGTATAGTGACTGTAGAGTCAGGCTCGGAGTCATCCTGGTTGGGTGACCCTGGGCAAGCAACTCAACCTCTCATTAACTTCCAGTTTGCAGTCACAAGTCGCAGGGCAGTTGGTGATCTGCATTTATAGAGAGAATTTCCTCACTGGGATTTCCCTACTCCAATGAAGTCACAGGTCTGGACAAAACAAAAATTATCACAGGATATTGTTATTATAGAGCGCTAAGGTTTTGAGAGAGCTATGAGTATAGCATTCTAGCTGTCTAACATTAAAGAGTGTCCCATTCTGGGTCTATTAAAGGGCACCACCAGGAATGAGAACATCTGTTCCTACCCACAAGAAGAGGAGGCATTGTGATGGTAGTGGCTCTGTGATGAGGGACACAAACTAAATTTCATGCAACTGTATTTCAGTCTTAAACTGATCCACCAGGAGGTTTGCTGTCTTGCCAGGGTCTATACTTAGGACATGATTGAGAACCTACCGAAATGCTCCCCCCTTGCGCTGATCATATAGGGATGCAGGGTAGTACTAGGAATAACCTGGGAAGAATCTCTAGAGATAAAGAAGCCTTGGACAGGAAGCTGAAAGATTGAAGGGTATAAGCAACATTTTCATCGCTGTTGCTTTGTTGAAGTTAGGAGCATTAGGAGAAGGAGGGGGTAGATTTAGGAATGAAGCAGCTGGCTAAGAAGACGTCTGAGAACAGGAGTTGGATTTCAGGACTGTGCCTTAAGATATCAGAGTGATGGCTGGGGATGGAATGTACCTAATAAAGGCTGTGGTGAATATATTTTCTCAGAAAGCTTCAGATCTGAACCAAAGGTCATCAAACTGGGAATAGCAGTGGAAGGGACAGGGATAGAGACACCTGTGATTTCACCGTATGGGGAACTTCCAAGTGAGAAGACTCCGTCTACCAATGCAGAAGTGGGAGGAGAGAAAGAAAATTGCCATTCTAGCAAACTGTTAACCCAGATGCCACGGAAAGTAGCAGATGTAACATAAATAGAAAGAGAGAAAAATGGAGGCAATGGGGAGGTGATAAGAGACATTAACTAGGAAGAGGAGTAAAAATATTCTAGCCTTAAATGTCTATGTGCCAGTGCATAGAGTATGTGTGATGCTGTGTTGAGATCTCTTAACACAACAATGTCACTATGGCCTTACAGGCATCACTAAATCAGTGACTTTAGAGTTGCTTGAAAAGACTTCTGGGATCATACGGACCAAATCATATCTTACCAAGAATTCCTTCTACAACATTTCTAATAGAAGGTCAACTGTTTTTTTTTCCTTTTAAATTTATTTTTAGTTTACAATATTTAGTTCCACAAGTTTTTGAATTCCAGATTTTCTCCCCCTCCCTACCTATGACAGCATGTAATATGATATAGGTTCTACATATATGTGTGTGTGTGTGTATATATATATATGTATACACACACACCTTCTCATTAAATATATTTTCACAATAGTCAAGTTGTAAAGAAGATTTATAACCGACGGAATGAATCACAAGAAAGAAGAAACAAAAGAAATAATTAAATAAAAAAATAAATGAGAGAGCAAATACTCTGCTTCAATCTGCATTCAGATTCCATAATTCTTTCTCTGGATGTGGATAGTGGTCCCCTGGTTTTTACTAGAAGACCTCTGGAGTGGGAGAATCCGCTCCCTCCTGAAGCAGACCACTCTCCTTTTGTATAGCTCGGATTGTTAGGAAGTTTTTCTTACATCATTACATTGTAAATCTCTCTCTGTAACTTCTATCTTTTACTTCAGGGACCAAGAAGAGCAAATCTAATGATCCTGCCATATGACAGCTCTTTGTCAAATCCTTGAAAATGCTATCACATCTTCCCCAGTCTGTTTTCACTCTGCCATCTTGGCTCCACCCCCTTCCCCAGTCTTCTCAAGGCCAATTCCTTCAGCTTATTGTTCTCTGGCATCCCTCTGGTTGCCCTCCTAGATGTTCTCCATCTTTTTGATGTCCTTCCTAAACTGTGCCCAGAACTGAATATGATAGTCCAGAAATGGTATGATCAGAGCACAGTATAATGGGACTATGACATCTTAAACCCTAGGGCCTTATGCCGGTCAATGAAACCTTAGACATCAGCCTTTTTGGCTATCACACTCCTGACTGACCTCGTAGTCCAGTAGAACTCCCACATTTTTGTCAAAAAATCTGCTATCTATCCATGTGTCTTCCATCTTGTTCTTGAGACTTTGATTTCTTGGACCCTAGTGCAAAACTTTTACATTTATCTTTATTCAGTTCTCTTCTTAAGCTTAGCCCATTGTTCTACCTGTCAGTGTCTTTTTGGATTTTGATTCTATCAACCAGTGCATTAACTACCCTTCACGGCTTTGAGTCATCTGCACATTTGATAAGTATTTCATCTCTACCTTTTATCCAAAATCCTTGATAAAATATTAGAACAGAGCAAAATCTTTAGGGCACTCACTTAGAAATCTTCCAAGCTGAATTTGGACTATAAATGGCTATTCTTTTGGTATATCCATTTAACCAGCTCTGAATTCATATAATTGTACCATCTTCTAGGCCACATCTGTACATGTTACCCAGAAGAATAACTCAGAAAGAAGAACCCTGGACTTGGACCAGGAAGAAAACCTGGGTTCCCATCCTAGTCTTTTCTCTCACTGCCAGTGTGAGAGAAGACCCTTAAACATCTCTAGGCCTTTCCTAATCTGTAAATGGACCTGACCTGTAAGGGCCCTTTCAGTGCCAACCCAAAGTCTTACAGTGGAGCCCCCCTCTATGGGTAAAAATGAGGGCTTCTTTGTGGACAGCTCTAAATCTGTTACCTAAGATGATATATGACTTCGTCAGACCCTTTTCTAAAATCTAGGTAAACTCTATCTGTAGCATTTCCCTGTTCTACCTAACTAGTAAGCCTGACAAAAAGGAAATAAGGTCAGTCTGACATGACCTATTTTTGATGAAGTCAGGCTGTCTTTTTGTTATTACTGGTTCCTTTTTATTAATGTTTCCTGAACATTCTTTTAATAATATGCCCTAGAATTTTGTCAGGAAGTTCTCTAGTTCTTTGTCTACTGGGTACACTCGCTTCCCCATTTTTTGAAAATTGGAACATTTCCCCTTTTCCAGTCCTGTGGCACTTAACCCATTCTTTTCCTGTTGTTTAGTCATTTTTCAGTCACATCCCACCCTTTATGACCCCATTTGGGATTTTCTTGGCAAAGACACTAGAGTGGTTTGCCATTTCCTTCTCTAGCTCATTTTATAGAGGAGGAAATTGAGGTAAACAGAGTTAAGTGACTTTCTCAGCATCACACAGCTAGTAAGTGTCTGAGGCCAGATTTGAATTCAGGAAGACGAGTCTTCCTGACTAAAGGTCTGACATTCCATCCACTGTGTCATCTAGCTGCCCCATCCCCTTCTCTAAAATCTTTCAAAGATTAGTGATCATGTCCATCCGTTCTTTTAGTCCTTGGTATATAATTTGTTTGGACCAGATGAATTCTACCAAGATTGCATTTATGTGTCTGTGTTTCCATAGCCCCGACGTTTGTCACTTTTGGGGGGTTAACATTGCCGGTCTGATGGATATGAGCAATTCTGAGTGATTTAGAACATTTTTTTCATAAAGCTGTTGATAATTTGGATTTCTTCCTTTGAGGACTGCCTGCTTGTATCCTTTTTTCATTTGTCATTTGGGGAAAGGTGTTGGTTTATTATCTCCTGACTTACTTGAGGTGTTAGTTCCCTGCTAGCCATTAACGTTCTGTCTTCTCTAGCGTAGAGATTTTTCTCCTCCACAGAGGAAATAAAAGCCAGTAAGGGTTCAGTAGCTCTGCCTTCTCCGTCCTGTCTCATCATCACACACTCAGCCCATTCCTCTAAGCAGCGGTCCTGTTCTTCCTTTGAGCCTTCTCTGTTCTCCAGCATGTCTAGTTGCCCAAAACAACCAAACGATACCCTGCCCCTCCTCCATGTTTTTTTCGGTAATCCAAGCTAGCCTAGGCTTTATTTATTCTGAATGTTAGTAGGTCTACTTAAGCACATCATGAAGCTTGCACAGAGGTTAATAAGACTGCAAATATGAAGAAAAATATAAAGGCAACTAGGTGTCATAGTGGATAGATCATTGAACCAGGTGTCAGGAAGACCTGGGTTCAGATCTGGCCTCAGATGCTTACTGTGACACTGTGCGACCCTGAGCAAGTCACTTAACCACTTCCTGCCTCAGTTTACTCATCTGTGTCGTGGGGATAATAATAGCCCCGAAGGGCTGTTGTGAGAATCAATGAAAATATTTGTAAAGTGCTTTGCAGAACTTAAAGTGCTATATAAATGCTAGCTAGCTATTATTACTCCATATAATTATATATAATTCTTACTAGTCCTAAGCTCTTCATACCTTCCCTCTACCTGTCACCTCTTTTCTCCTCTTCTGCCTTGCCCGAGCTATCTTTCTGGAGAAAGAAAACTGACACTGGAGTGGGAGAACCTGGATTCAAATCTTGCCTCTGACACTTAGCACAGACACTTCTGCTCTGTTGCTTTGGGCGAGTCCTCGGCATCTGTAAAATGCGGAAATTGGATTCGAAGGTCTCCGGCTCTGTGATCCTATGGTCCAGTCATAGATAGGCCCAGGTGGCTGCTTACAGTATGCCATTGCGGCCAGCCGATGGTGCTCCCATGTCATGTAACAATGGTCCCTTCCCTTTAAGGTAGAAGTGCAGGCAAGGGGCCTGGAGAGAAGGGAATGGGCAGCTTTCTTCTTTATCATCTGTTCTTCCTCCTCGAGATATTTTACATCTAGGACTGCTACCTTTGGCAGGCCTCCGTTACCGACTTCCTTGACCATTGTGATAGTTTCCTAACTGGTCTTCACACCTCTGTTCTTTCCTCTTCTCTAGTCCATTCTAAAGCTGTCTAAGCAGTCTTCCTAACATCTTGCTATTATTATGCCATTCCCCTTCATAGGAGCCTTGCATTGCCTGGCATTTAGTAGGTGCTTAAAGAGCCGGTTTTGTATTGTGGAGAGAGACCATTGGATTTGGGATTATGGACAAAAGCCAGAAGGGACCCCAGGCCCTTTATGTTAGAGATGAGGAAACTGAGGCTCAGAGAGTTTTAAGTGACTTTTCTGTGGTCACACAGCTCACAAATGTCTAAGGTGGGATTTGAACCCAGATCTTCCTGACTTCAAGTCTTTCATTCTTTCTACGACATCGTTTTGCATCTCCCTCGAAGGCAAGAGAACTGACTCGATGTCTTGGCTCTGATACTATGCGGCTTCTTCTCCCTGAGACTCAGTTTCTTCTTCTGTAAGATGAGGATGTTAGCATACCTACCTCATGGAGTCCTTGTAAAAGTATTATAGAATTGGGAGGTATGTGTGATCTCTACAGGAAAAGTCTAGGCTTCTTTGCTTTGGCATTCAAGGCCAACTTGAACACAGGTGGTTTGCAGAGGAGAAGAGACGATGGAATGCCAAAATTGTTGTCGTTCATCGTTTGTTCTCAAAGAGGACTAGTGGCGTTGTGAGGGTGATGTCTTGCCTTGCACGTGAATTGGATTTAAGTGAGGCAGGGCTGCCAAAGTCGTCAGCCTCACTATGTCCTCCAGAATCGTCGAAGTCCAGTGGCAAGACAAAAGTCAAGATGACTGGCGATGGCCCGGGGACCCCAACTGTGGGATTGAGTTAGCTCCCGGCTGGCTCCAACCCTGTTTGTGTGAGCCACTGGCAGCATCTGCTGGCCATTTTTGGAACTGTGGCTTTGAGGGTCACCTGTAAAATAATAACTCACGTTTATAAAGTGTTTTAAGGGATGGGTGAACTGCGGCCACGCCTGGGAGAGGTGGCGGGAACCCTCCACAAATAGGGGAGCTTAAATGTTTTGGAGAGAAGACGATGAGATAAGATTTGGACTGTCGAGTTTGAGATGGGGATTTCTGGTAGTCAGCGATAGAGCTTTGGAAAGAGAATGTAGGGGTCACTTGCCTCCGGCGGTTCCTCGGAGGTCTTGCGTTCTCTTTGTCCTTTTCCTCACCCCTCTGAGGAGGCCAGAGTCCCCCTGCAGAGGGGAGAAGGAAGAAGCATTCCCATGATTCCTAGAACGGACCAGAGATGTCTTCAGTGCCCAAAGCCAGCATGTGTTCTCCATGTGAAACACAGTGAACGTGTACTCAGGCCCTTCTGCTTTTTTGAAAACTCCTCACACCTCTCCATTGTAGGTGTTCCTCAACGTTCTATTCTGTCTTCATGTTCCTTCTCTTGGTGATCTCATCACTTTTCATGGTTCGAATCATCATTACTATGTAGAGAATCTTCAAATCTAACTACTTAGACCCATCGCCTTTCCAAAATTCCTTCACGAACCGCCTGCTGGACATTCCCACCTCAAATCTACGTGTCCAAAGCTGATCTTACCTCTTTTTATGCTAGAGTACCACCATCGTTCCAGGAGAACATACACCCCAGCATTGAAAACTTGGATTTGTCCAAGGAGTCATCCTGGCGGAATTTGGAGCCAGAAGACCTGGGTTTGAATTTAGTGCTGTTACCACCTACCTGACTTTGGTCAAATCATTTCCCCCTCTAGGCTCCAGTTTCTTCATTTGCAAAATTAAGGAATTAGGTTAGAGCTGGTGTTCTTAACCTAGGAAACCTGAGGGGTCCATAGGTAGATTTCAGGGGGTTCATGAACTTGGATGGAAAAACAGTATCCTTATTTTCACTCCCCATCTAACTGAAATTTAGCATTTCCTTCAGTTATGAATGTAGGCAACAAACATCATTCAGGGAAAGGTTCCATAGGTTTCACTAGATTGCCAGAGGGGTCCATAACACAAAATAATTAAGAACCCCTTGCACTAAATGGTCTCTCAGGGCCCTTCTACTTCTAAATCATTTGCTCTCAGGCCCATTCTGGTCTTGCTAGGTGAAATCCTGGCTTTGTCAGCCATGGGCAGGATTCTCTTATAGGGCTTCCCATAGGGTCAAACTTCCCTTGGTGGGCAAACTCCCATAGAATTGGTGCATTCCAGTGCAAGAAGTATTTATTCAACCTCTGCTATATGCCAGGCAATGTGTAGGGTAATGGTCCTATCCTTAAGAAGCTTATATTCTATAACATTTTATAGAAAAATAAATACAAAATACATGAAACAAGCACAAAATAATTCGGGAGGAAGATGGGAGTGTTGGCCAGGATCAGGAAGGGTCTGGTATAGAAGGTGAGCTGAGCCTTGAATGTTGTTAAGGGTTCCAAGAGTTGAAGGAGATTGTATCCTAGGCACATGGGACAGGCTGTGCAAAGGTGTGGAGGTGAGAGATCTCGTGGATGGAGAGAAGCCACATTCTCTCTCTTTTCTGCCATGGAAGTTTATGGAACTTGAAATAAAAATAAAATAAAGTAAAATAAAAACTTGGGTGGAGACCTGGGTTCTAGTCCTGGCCCTACCTCTGTGTAGCTTATCCCCTCTTGACATCTGTCAACAGGAAGTCTGTCTTTCTAGATGATCTCAGATCCCATCGATCTCTGACATCCTACGCTCTAAAAGTCTTCTTCCAGCTACGACCTTTCTCTGAGTCCATTTTTGCTGCTAAGTCACTGGGAAGCATATTTTGACTCACTTTGGGGAATGACTTTCTAACAGTATCCCAGAGCTGTCTCTGCTCCAGCGTGGTTTCAGGCAGAGATGCAATGACCCCCTGTCAGGGATGCTGTCGAAGGGCTTCTTGCCCTGGACAGAAGCATGGACAGAATGGCCTCTAGAACTCCTCTCTGCTGTACAAGGTCCTAGGATCCCATGTCCTCTGTTCCTTTTTCTTCTCCTTCTTCCTCCTTTGCCTGGGTCCCTCCCTCGAAGATCCCATTGTGTGGAGGGCCGAATGATCCAAAGGCAACCCAATCCAGGTTGGGCTTGCTGCCAATGCACGCCCCTCCCTGATTTTCTTTCTCTCTTGAAATTTTGGCCTTGACTATTGCCAATAAACGCAAACATTTCAATACACAAAGAACAAAGAAGATTGCATTTGAAACGATGAATTCTGTTATGGATAGCTTATTTTTCAAAAGTGCATAAAATTTTACAAGGTGGAGAAAAACCACTCTATTCATGTCTCCTTTTGAATTTTTTGTTCTGTTTATCTCTTAAAATGTTTTACTGGTCTTTCCTTTTATGGAGGGAGCCCACGTCTGTTAATGCCCGCCGATTCATCATCCTCCCACTTCGTAGAAACCCAATGGTTTAAAAAAACCTCATTTAATTTTTAAAATTCTGAATTTCACAAACACTAAACAAAATAAGCATTTCCATAATAATTGGAGAAGAGAATAGTTTATGGAACTGCTAATCTTTCTTATGTAAAGCTTGCTTTTAATTTCAGTTATATAACAAATTAATAGGTAACTTTCAAGGCTGTTGTGCTTATTTGTGTTTCCTTCTGGCCTGCCTTCTCTTATCTTTTTTTGGGGAGAAGAGTGGGGTCTCTGTCCCCAGCCTTAAATCCCTTCCCCTCTCCAAAAAAATTTAAAAAAATAGCCATAAAATTCTTGTAACAAATATGCATGGTTAAGCAAAATAAATTCCCCCATTGGTCATGTCCAAAAATGACCGCTTCCTTTTGTATAGTTCACCACCCTTGTGTCAGGAGGTGAGGGGCATGAGAAGCCCACCTTTATAATAAATGAATCAGGGATGGGGATTGGATTTGTGAAGTGTTTGGTATGGGAGATTTCCAAGTGAGGAAGAGACCAGTGTAGGTTAATACCTTCTCTTTAGCTTATAGCCTTAGAGTTGCCTAGAAATTGACAGATTAAGTGACTTGCCCAGGGTCACCAGCCAATATGTGTCAGAGACCAGACGTAGGTCTTCCAGGTTTTGGGTCAGACTCTCCATCTACTATACCACACTGCCTATAACAAATGAATATAGTCAGGCAGGTCTCATTGGCACACTGGCCATGTCTGAAAACGTCAGTCTCAATCTAATTCTGTAGTCTGTCCCTTCTCCGTCCAGACCCCCTTGGGGGATTCTCATTTCTCTGTTCATCTCCGGCTCTCTCAACTCTGCCCTTCCTATCCTTCTCCAAGCAGTACAGGAGGCTGAACAGGATGACGGGAAGTTGGGCGAGGACCCCTTGATGCCCAGATCAGCCAAGAGGAGCCCTGCAGCAGGGGCAACGGCAGCAGGAGGTCAGGGTGGTATCTCTAAAAAGGAGAAGAAGGGGAAACCCAAAGGTGAGTCCCTCTGTCTTGGCTTCCGGTCCTCCAGGGCTGGTGGTGGGCATGATTGCCAGTGAGAGAGGAAAGAGGGATCATCGAATGCCTTCTTCCCATGACTGCAGGCTGGCAGACAGGATGTATTTGTGTGGTTGGAGGTGAGAAGCGGGTCTTCTCTTGGCCAAGAGCTCTCAAAGGTGCGAGGCTAAAACCCAGCCTTCAAAGCCCAGCTTTTATAAAATCATAGATCTGAAAGTTGGAAGAAACCTCCAGAGATCATCTGATCCAGCCGCCTGGGTTATCATTGTCATCGTATGGCTGAGCAAGTGGAGCATTGAGCCATATGAAGGAAGAGTTCCACTCCTGGAGTACCTTTAAATTAGAACCCATGTCTCTTGACTTCCAGGCCCATGTTCATTTTATCTCATCTAGTAATTATATGGTGATGTGCAAATTTATCAAAATTTCTAGAACCTTTGGCCCTAATTGGCATAATGATCTGAATCAGAGGTTATTTACCTTTTGTGTTCTGGATTCTTCAGGCAGTCTGGTAAAGCCTATGGACCCCTTCTTAGAATTATGCTTTTAAATGCATAAAATGAAATACTCAGGATTACAAAAGAAACCATCTATATTGATGTAGTTATCAATTTTTTTTAAAAAAATATTTTTATGGCCCCCAGATTAAGAGTCCTTGATCTTCACAGAGGCCACCTCTGAATAGAGCTGTATGCCTAAAATGGGCTTTGTGAAGGAGCTGGACTAGATGATTCCTAGGGGGCTTGGGTGGGGGGTCCCTTCTATCTTTGACATTCTGTGATCCTATAATCTCTTTAATCAAAGGAAAAAGGCATACACTAAAAAACAACCTATCCTTGTGTTCCATGTAAGCCAGATTTGGGGGGATGTGGGTGTCCGTTATTCAAAACAAAATGGTTATTTAAGGATCGAGAGCCATCCTCATGCTTCCCCTGGCTACTCATGCCTCTTGGCTGTGGGAACCTGGCTGAACTGCCTGCTTGTTCATAAAGGCAGAGGGAAACAATCCATCAAAATTCAAATGTGTGTATATACAGCTCTTTCTCCAGCCTGGCTTGGGTTTCCTGCAGCCCCTTTCTGGGCCTCAAAAATGTTAGCATAGTTCCCTCCTCCAAAAGACGGGTTGGAGCTTTCCATGAATCTAGGCCTAAGTTAACTCTCAATGTTCCAGCTCATTTCTAAGAGAAATATGCTAATTTTCCCAAACAAGATGAACTGTTGTGCAGTGGAAACTTTCTCTCTCTCTCTCTCTCTCTCTGTCTTCTCTCTCTTTTTCTCTCTCCTCTATTAAATTTTAAAACCTATTAAACTCATTTGTTCAAAGCCTTGAACCTGGAGTTGGGAGACCTGGGTTCAAGTTGTGACCCTACCACTGACTTCCCGAGTGGCTTTTGGATGGTCACTTCTCTCTGGGTTTCAGTTTTCTTCTCTGTAATATGAGGCAGTTGGACTGGATCTCTCAAGTTTCCTTTTGTTCTATATTTCTGCTTCTAGAAAATCCCGTATAAGTCACAATGCATTTCCTAACTCTGAAGGACAGAGCCCCAGATTGGTCCCCTTGATTGGCTGGTGCCTTTGACCTTGCACAAGTCACCGCACTTTTTTCTTTATTTCCCTCCACAAAACCAGGAAGGCCTAGCTATCGCATTTGCATTGGTCCAGTTCTGGATCTCAAGGAAGAGGGACACAATAACCTCTAATCTAATTAATTACAAGTTTATTAATAGCATTCAGATATCAGTGGAGAACATGCACGTGCGTGTGAATGTATCCACACACACACACACACACACACACACACACACACACACACGTTGTTCTCCTGCTTCACGGCTACCTCTTAGACCCCAGTCCTGGTCTGATTCTGGGGAAATGAAGCTACCACAGCTCAGACTACCAACTCAACACAGACTAGAAATAGATTCAGACTGGCCCAAAGGCTTAGGGTCTGTGGGGCTTTATGTTGAGGGAGACAAAGGAACTTGGGGCCTTTTACAAGTGTACAACTGAGGCTAACCATGTCTCGGGTGCCTTTGAATACACCACTCACAAGTAGGTCTGGTAGAATTCCTTTGGTGTCAGACGCCATACCCATAGCCATCCTAGTTATTTCTTTCTACATAATCCTCTTCTTTCCTTTGGGGGAAGTGGCCAGAAGTAGTCTGTGTCAACATTCAGTGGCAGAGTCAAGATCTAAAAAGACCGTGGCAGGCTAGAGTATTGGGCCAAATTTACTAAGATGAAGAACGGTAGAGGTAGATGGAAAGTCTTACATTTGGGTTCAAGAAATCATCTTCTTAAGTACAAGATGAGGGAGGCCTGGCTATAGAAAGCAGGTTTTCTGGAAAAGATCTAGGGGTTTTTAGTAGACCAAGCTCAATATGCATCAACGGTGTGATATATCAACCAAGAAAGGAAATGCTTTCGTTGGCTGCATTGAGTGGCATTGCAGGCTTTTGGATCATGTGACCAACAAGATGAAGGACTGGATACTTCATCTGATCCTTATTACCTCTTCAGCTTCTCAAAAATATGAATTCTGCTCAAAAGATAAGGCAGTTTCAGCTCTCTCTGTGCTCCAAAACACTAAGAACTCTTAAAAAATAAAAAACCTGATGAATAGACAGCAGAGAAGGCTAATCTCTAAAGGTGCTCATTGAGCACCCCTTCCTCTATTGAAGACTACACTCTGATAGGACTGTACAAGCTGGCCCCTGGGTTTGTAACAGAGCTCGGCTTCCTATCCCCCTCCCTCCCCAGAAAGCCAAAAGGCAGAAGCTTGCTCTGGCTGGGATTATAGCATAACAGTGCTGTGTTGTAACAGTAAGCCAGAGAACTTGGGGAAGGATGGCGTTATGTATGAAGTGTGTGGTACTCCACTAAACCTGAGGGAAAGTGGATTAGCATCCAGCTGGGACCAGGTCTGTTCCCCCAAGAGTCACTTGGGATAGACCCAAGACCTTTATCTTAAAGCCGCTGGAGGCCTCCAGTTGATGTCACATTGAACATATCTATGTTGAAAATAAAAGCAAACCCGTTGGAAAAAGAATCAATAATTTATAAGAGTTAAAGTGCCAAGCCAGTAATCCAGGTCATTTCTTGAAATAAATATGTACAATGCATTGCTCACCTATTCTTCCTCTTTGGTTGTTTTGGTACTCAAAGTTAAATAGTAGTTTCCCTACTGGGGAGGAGCCTGAGACAGCTTTGAGATCCAATCCCTCAGGGAAATGACAATTAAAGGGGAAGGAGTCAGAAAGAGAGCAATAGGGGAACCCAAGGGGAAAAAAAAACAGAAATCACCAAAGATCTCAAAGGGGAAAGTCATAGCATCCAGCAATAAGGAGATGATGGTCCCCCACTATACTCTGGTTTCGTTGGACCGAATCTGCAGTTTTGTATTTAGTTTTGGGTACCACATTTTAGGAAGGACATCAGTAAGCTAGATTGTGCAATGATAAGGGCAGCTAGGCAGGTGAAGAAGCCTTGATTCCTTGCAGATCAGTTGAAGGAGCTGGGAAATATTTAGAATGGAGAAGCCTTAGGAGGGACAGGATAGTCAATAAATATTTGTTAAGTAGTAGGCTATGTGCTAAGCACCTGGGATACAAAGAAAGGCAGAACACAGTTTCTACCCTCAAGGAGCTCATGTCTAACAGAGGAAGACAACACATGAAAAGATGCTGAAAAGGAAGTGAAGGGGTGGGTACCTGGTATGGGGAGCTGATGAAGTCCTGCATCCTGGTGGGAAATTAAGATATGGATGCCTTGGGCCACCTCCTTAGGTAGAAGATTTGGGTGAAACTCTCTGATTTCTACCCTCCACCTTTTCCTATTAGGGAAGAAGGCACTCCAGAGGCAAGGGGTCCTAGGGAGGTATGATAACTGCCATTTTCAAGTATGTTAAGGGTGCTCTGGTAGAGGAGAGATGAGACTTGTTTTGTGTGGCGTTTGTGGGCAGAACCAGGAAGTTGCAGAAAGCAGTGGTTCTGAAAGGGTTACCAAAAGCTTTGGTGTGTGCTGCCACTTAAAATTTGAACTTAATATTTGAAATTGCATGTGTGAGTCCCTCCATCTTTCTAGAGAAGACTTAAAAAAAATACTGTGGTTGAGAACCACTAAATGGAAGCTATTCAGTAGTAGTAGAAAGGGCTGCCTCAGGAGGCATAGTTGGTCCTCCCTTTCATGGAGGCGTTCAGACAAAGATGACTGACCACTCATCAGGTCTGCTGTAGAAGGCATTCTTGCTCACACATGGTGGATTGGATGACTCCTGAGGGTACTTTCAACTCTGAGAGTCACTGACTTTTCTAAATTTATTCACAGATTCTAATGCCTGTAAAGGTCACAGACCATTAGAACATTAGCTATGTAATGACCCTTAGAAAGCATCTGGTCCAACTTTGTCACCTAGCAGATAAGAAAATGGGCCCGGAGAAGGGATGGATCTCGCCCAAGATCACACCGGTAGTAAACAGTGGCACTGGGTGCAGAATCTTGGCCCACAGCCCCAGTACTTTTCTCAACACACTAAGATGAACCCAGACGTCGTTGTGAGGCTATCTTCTTTAATCTCACATATGCTCCACATGCACCTCATTATTAGCCAGGTCTAGCCCTGTGGGTATCCTCACCCTTTAATGCGAGCACGTGTAGTGTCTGGATTTCTGTTTTGTTTTTCCTGAAGGGGATTAATGGTACTCTGATGTTTCCTGTGTTCCCGCTGATCTGATTATTGCCCTGAGGCCAAGATTAATTTCTGAATGTACAATCAGGCCTCTGATCCCACCACTCAGCTGAGATGAGTATCTTAAGGTTACCGATGTTCACTTTCTTTCTTATAAATGTTAGTTACAATAATAGCAATTATAATTAATTGTTATAGGCATCACATCAGTGGACCTTTATCCAACCTCCATCTCCTTAACCTCTCCATAACTTTTGACACTGCTGCCCACCCTCTCCTCCTTCATGCTTTCTTTTCCATCACCTTACGTACTACTCCCCTTTTCTGGTTTTCCTCCTACTCATTCAACTACTCAGTTTCCTTTGCTGTCTCATTATCTTTTCACTGGCCTTCTACCATGCGTGTCTCTTGAGACTTTGTCCTGGGTCCTCCGCTCTTTTTTCTTTACATTACCTCCTTTGCTGATCTAACTCAGCTCTAGTCTCATGAAATAGACTCTCAAATTTATAGAGCCGGCCCTATGCTGTCAGCCGGCTGCTGGAAATCTTCACCTCCATGTCCTCTCCCATTGCTCAGATTCATCACGTCCAAAATAGAAGCCATCGTCTTTCTCCCTAAACCTTCCCCTCTTTCAGACCTTTCTGTTTCTGTCCTGGTCGTCACCATCGCTGTCCTTTCTTTATTCTTCCCTCCTCCTTATATCTGGTTAGTTGCTAAGTTTTGTCAGTTCTGTTTCCACAGCATCTCTTGCTTCCAGCCTTTTCTCCCCACTCACCGACCCACAGACCTAATGTGTACCCTCTTTACCTCTTGCTCGGACTATTCATGTTCCAGTCTCTCTGCTCTCTAATCCATTCTCTGCGAAGTCATCAAAACAGTTAATCTTCCTAAGGCACAGATCTGATCAAGTTACTGCACCACTCAAAAATCATCAGGGTCTCCCTACTGCCTCTAGGACAAAATATTAAATCTTCAGCGTAGCTAGCATTTAAGATGCTTTACAACCACGGTGATGACTCAGAATGAGGAAGATCTGAGGTCAAATTCTGCCTCAGACATTTTCTAGTTATGTGACCTTGGAAAAGTCACTTTCCTAGCTAAAAACGGGGCTGTTATAGCGCCTACCTTGTATGGTTGTTGTGGGAATCAGATGAGATTGCATACGTAAACCACTTTGTCAGCCTTAAAGCACCACGTAAATACCGGCTGCTGTTATTTCCCAGACGTTTTGTATTATCGTCCTTTTCGCACTCTTGTTTGAAGTAAACCGAACTTGCTCGCTGTTTTCCAAACTTAGCATTCCATCTCTTGCCTCCATACACGTATGCAAGTTGACTCCCGTGCCTGGAATGTACTCAGGGATGTGCTGGTAAATGTTTAGCCAGATCTCTGGGGAAAAAATGTACCTAGGATACACTTTTAAGTTAATCTCTATTATTAACATTCCTCCATCATTTTCTTAAGTCTAGACATTCAACAAAACACGTCAAGCTCAGATGTGTAGTGTTTGCAGATTTCCAAGGTGTGGATAGATGCTCACGCTGAAAATTTAACTATCGGCTCTTGCAAGCTGGCTGGTATGAGCAGGCTCCCATACACTGCTGAACGTGTTCTGTCCTCATCTTCATTTTTAAAAAATCACACACTAACTCCTTCCATGGCTAAGGATGCAAAGCTGACTTTAAGTGCCCTGCCCTCAACTTTCAGCTTTCTCCTTCAGGAAAGGGGAGGGGGTGGTTAGGAGGCTACGTTCAGCGGTCCCTGAGACGCTTTCCAGGCCCAATGTGCTGTAAGTCTGTAAGTCCCAGCCTGGCCATGTGGTCACCGTATGACCTTGGGCACATTCTCTAGCTTATCTGAACTTTGATCTCTTCCCCAGTAAAAATGGGGACAGTGATAGCTTGCTCTGCCTACTTCATAGGGCTGTTGTAAGGCTTTAATGAACTAATGGATGAAAAGTGCTTTGTTGCTGTGCTCCATAAATGTTCTCTCTAAATGTGAGCTTTTTTTGATCGCCTTGGAGCTGGAACGCAGAGTCTGACGTCTGTCTTATTCTTTACCACCAAGATGGCATTTGTTGGTGTTGTTCTCAGTGTGCTTGGGTTGCATCTGTGTGTAACAGTACATCTTGGGACTCTTTGATCCCCTTAGATTTGTTCTTCTTAGATTTCAGAACAAAAAGCTTCCGGGTCCCGTGGGAACCCCATCCACAGGGGACAGATTTATCCTTTGTCTGCCTCGCCATCTCTGGTGCTAGCATGTAAGCATCTCCCCCAGATTAATCTTGGTCAGTTTCTGGAGTACTGTCCACGTCCCAGGGAAATTCCCCTTTTCTCCATCCCTTAACATCAGGATATCTTCAGTCTTAGCCTTGTCCCTTTTCTGTTTCTCTCCTTTGTTCTGTCCCATGCTTTTAGGAAACTAGGTGGCTCCGGAGGTAGATTGTTGGACTTGGAGTCGTGAAGATCAGAGTTAAGAGCCTGCCTTAGATGCTTATTAGCTGTGTGGCCCTGGACAACTTCTTTTTTTTTAAGATTTTTTTTTATTTTTAGTTTACAACACTCAGCTCCATAGTTTTTGAGTTCCAAATTTTCTTCCCCTCCTTCCCTTCCCCCCTCCCCCCAAGACGGCCTGGAATACCGATATGTGTTCTACCTTCTCATCAAACATATTTACACAATAGTCAAGTGGTAGAGAAGAACCATGATCAATGGAGTGAATCACGAGGAAGAAGAAACAAAACAAAAAAAGACGAGACAGAGAAAAGAAAGAAAGAAAGAAAAAAGAGAGAGCAGATAGTTTGCCTCAATCTGCATTCAGACTCCATAGTTCTTTCTCTGGATGTAGATAGCTCTTTCCATCATGAGTCTTTGGAGTTATCTTTCTTTGAACCTTGAATTGCTGCGAAGAGCCAAGTCTGTCAAAGTTGGTCATCACAGAAGCAATGTGTCTGAGGTTGTGTGCAATGTTCTCCCGGTTCTTCTCTGCTCACTCGGCATCATCTCATGTAGTTCTTCCCCAGGACAGCTTCTGTTGGCCTCAGTTTCACTGTTTGTAAAAGGGATGTATATATGTGTGTGTGTGTGTGTGTGTGTGTGTGTGAGATTTACTTCATAGGTTCACATATTTGTTGTGAAGATCAAATGATGTAAAACATGTCATTATATATGTGTGTGTGTGTGTGTATATATATATAACATATATATATATATATATGTTAGCTATCATTTTTATTGTTAGTACTAGGGCATTAACCTAGGATCATAGATTTAGAACTGGAAGGTATCCAAAGGTCATGTAGTCCAACCCCTTCATTTCACAGATGAGTAAGCGAGACCCAGAAAGGGAGACTTGTATAAAGTCATCCAGTCATCCATACATTTCGGCTTTCTCCTTCAGGAAAGGGGAGGGGGTGGTTAGGAGGCTACATTCAGTGGTCCCTGAGACGCTTTCCAGGCCCAATGTGCTGTAAGTCTGTAAGTCCCAGCCTGGCCATGTGGTCACCGTATGACCTTGGGCACATTCGCTAGCTTGTCTAAACTTTGATCTCTTTCCCAGTAAAAATGGGGACAGTGATAGCTTGCTCTGCCCACTGATCGAGCTGGGATACAAAGCTAGCTCCTCCTTAGCCTCCAGAGCCGCCAGGGTGCTCCATTCACCACGCTAGGTTGCCTCCCATATTGTCTTTAACCTTTCAAGGATCTGTGACTGCATCTGTATGTGTGTGGGTGTTCCTTCTATCAGAGTGGACCTCACCCCTCCTATCTCTTAGCAGACAGTTTTGTGAAAGGCTACCAAAAATCTTTCTTTGATGAGCCTCTCCACACTTAACTAGGCTGGCCCTTAAACAAAAGATGTACAGTTCCTCACTTGGTTGGTACTTGAGGGGTTTTCCAGATCGTTTTAGAACCTGTTAAAGCCAGTGATCTGTTGGTATGAGCTCCTAGAATTCATTGTTATCTCTTAGATTCATCAAATTGAGGTCTCAGAGGAGGATGTCAGTGGAGGATCCTAGATACACAGTAAAGTCTCTTTATTCGGATAGCCCTACTTATCTGGCATAGGTTCAGGGAGTAGCTTAGAAACTCTGCCTTTATCCTGGCAGTCCCTATTCTACACTATTTACTGAATCTCTAGTTCCTGAGAAGCAGGCATTTGGGGCAGGGCGGTGGGGGGAGAGAGAGAAAGAGAAACAGAGGGAGAGAGAGAGAGAGAGAGAGAGAGAGAGAGAGAGAGAGAGAGAGAGAGAGAGAGAGAGAGAGAGAGAAGGAGAAGGAGAAGTAGTTGAGGCAAATTACAAACAGATGTGGATTTCCAGTTTTCACAGATTGATCAGAGAACTTCATATGCTTTGTGTAAAGCTCTATTGTAACACAAAAGGTCCAGGGGCCCTTTGGATTTTTTTTCTTATGTTCTTATTTCATCACCTGGGAATTTAGGAGCACATATGCATACCCTTATGCATGCTGAGATACAGTCAGAAGAATACTATTCCAAAAATTACAGAGGAGTGTTTTTAGAAAGATGAAGGAAAGTTAGATAGAAATCTTAGAATGAACAGCGATTCATCCCAAAGATTCATGTGAAAAGTAAAGGCAGAAAATGCCTTCTCAGTCTTTTTATTCTGTTCCCTTTCCCTTGCCCCTTCCTTCCCTTTTTTCCCCTTTCCTCCTACCTTCTCTCTTTCCATCTCTTCTTTTTCTCTTAGCTTTGTTTTCTACACTACCTGATTTGGATGGTACTGATGGGTACTGGTTCTGCCAGTTACCCTTCCTTAAGCTAGACAATTTACTTTCCACAGCTATTCAAAAGGAAAAGGAAAGAGATGTTACTAGGATTTTACTGAGCCAGTCTCTAACCTGAGAATGATGAAACAGCAGACCAGAGACAAAGCGCCAGTAATCAGGTAGCTGCTTAATTAATTAATTTCATTATGAGGAACAGATTTGCAAATTGGGAATTCACTTGATCAGAATTCAACCTTGCTGAAGTGAAGACAGAGATTATATACATAAATCACAAGTGGGAAGGGAGGTGGAAGGTGGATTACAAACAATCTTTTCCCAAGACCAGAGTGGTTTCTCATGGCAAACCCACAAATGGAGGACAATACAACAATTCAGGAGTCCTGTGGGAGCAATATTGCTCAACTTCTTGCTAGTTGCTACTTGGTGGGTCACAAGATCAGAGTTCTGTGATGGGAACACGTTCTACAGTCTTTGATTCGCTTCACTTAAGGTATACAGGCAGTGATCGTGTTGTCAAGGTTTGATCTGTCCTTTTAAGCAGCATTGTGAGCTTCTGACTCACAAGCTGGAAAAGGCAATTCTGAAAAATCTAATCTATTAGTATATTCATTACACATCGATTAATATGAAAAATCATAATTCCCTTCTCAGAGAGAATGGGGGAACTATCCCAACATTTCTTCCCCCAGTGAAAAAATTTTCAGTCCCTGAAAATTGTACTAGATATTATATATAACATACATGCACTGTTTATATGTAGTAAATTCCCATTCAATATATTTTCCAGGTTCCTAATAATTTCCTTACCATCATTCCCAATTTATAGCATGTTATCCTGTGCCAGTGGGCATCTATATATGCTACTTAGGTGACATATTAATTTATTACCCCTGTGACAGTATATATTACTGATCCCAAGGCAGATAGTCTGAGAGCTACAGCTGTGATTTGCTACTGTCTTTAAGTACATTGATAGGCAGCCCAAGATCTGGGTGGATGTATGACTGAAGGATATCAAGACTATCTGCTTCCCCATATGGGTAGGTGCCATACATTGGTTCTACCGCTGAGATTTCCAGTGGATAAGTAGCAGGCAAGATGAGGATTATATATTTATATTTAGAAGATATCTCAGAATCCTTTGAATCCAATCTCTTTT
The DNA here is from genome assembly GCA_028646595.1 of Phalanger gymnotis. NCBI lineage: Eukaryota > Metazoa > Chordata > Mammalia > Diprotodontia > Phalangeridae > Phalanger > Phalanger gymnotis. Next base: position 419,667,059 of record CM053623.1, read on the forward strand.
AAACATGAGGAAACTGAGGCACTTACTACATATATGGCCCTGGGAATATCACCTAACCTCTCTGGCCTCAGTTTCCTTATCTGTAAAATGAGAAGATTGTGCTAGATGCCTCCTGAAGTCCCTTTTAGCTAGCAGTCATTTAATTTAAATTTAAATTTAGCGTCTGTATACTTTGGGAAGCTAGGTGGTGCAGTAGATAGTGCTGGGCCTGAAGTCAAGAAGACTCATCTTCCTGAGTTCAAATCCAGCCTTGGAAACTTACTGTGTGACCTTGGGCAAGTCACTTAACTCTGATTGCCTTAGTTCCTCATCTGTAAAATGAACTGGAGAAAGAAATGGTAGACTCCAGTATCTCTGCCCACTGCTTTCCTTGGAGAAATCTAGACCTCTAGGCCAGCCAGGCTGCCATCTTTGTGTAACAATTAGGTCATTCAAGGCTGGGTTTTATTTTTCATTCTGGCGATTTCCACAGGGATGGAGACTAGGTCACCATTTCTGAACCTTCCTTCTGACTCTTTTGCACTTATAATTCTTCCAGTAAACTCTTAATGGGTGAGATCATTGCGGGATGGCATAATCTTTCCGCAGATCTCCGATGAAAACGACTAAACCCCTTCTCTTCAGCAGCATCATGATAAAAGGTGCTTGGCTGCATTGGAAAGTCTGCTAGCTTTGGAGTCACGGGGCTTGCATTCAGAACTCAGCCCTTCCACTTACTGTGTGACTGTGTGGCTGTGTGACCTTGGGCCCAACCTCTCTGTCAATAAGAGAATTGCACCAGATGTAACCCTTGAGTTGCTTCTGGCTATGATCCTGTGATCTTACTTTCCCACCCTCTTTATGTAGCTTTATCCACTGCCTTTTCCCACACCACTTAGGCTGAAGTTGGGAATCTGACATAAAGGCTGTCCTAGAAGGAGCTAGGCAGTGCAGTGGATAGAGAGCTAGGCTTGGAATCAAGAAGACTTGAGTTCCAGTGCAGCCCCAGACACTAGCTGTATGACTCTGGCCAAGTCATTTAACCTCTGCCTCGGCTTCCCTAGCTGTAAAATGGGGATAATAAAAGCACCTATCTCGAGGATTGTTGTGAATATTAAATGAGATAATATTTGCGAAGTGCTTAGTACAGTACCTGTACATAGTAGATGCTTAGCAAATGCTCGTTCCCTACTTTCCTAATATCTCTGTACCCCCAGGGGGATTACCCATTGCCCTCAAGCTTTCACATACTGTTAAAATCTGTCAAGATTTTCCATTTTTATATCAAATGCCTGCTCTTTGTGGCTCTCTAGAAGTCTTTTTTATTGCACCTGTTATTTGCATCATCTCAATAACATATGCCAACCCTGGTTTAAATTTGTCTTCTCTGTCTTGGGAAACAGTATCTTTTGAGAGGGGGGGACCTTGGGTATGGAATGTTGTGTACCACGTGAGATGGAGTTAATATGTTGGTGTTGAGCAATTGTTCTGTTTCTTTTTTACAAGGGAAAGTGTGTGTGTGTGTGTGTGTGTGTGTGTGTGTGTGTGTGTGTGTGTGTGTGTGTGTGGTGGAGGTGTGAAGGTGTGTACATACGGAAATGATTGTGTGAACCTAAGAGGTGTCAATAAAACTTAACAGGCAGCAGCAGCAACAGCGCAGCCCGGACATCTCCTGAGAAAAGGTGACTCTTCTAGCAAACTTCCCTCAGGGTTCAGTTGAAATAGCTCTGTGAGCCCCAGGCCAAGGATCTCTGCCCTTTCTCCTTTAGCATCCTACCCGTTGCCAGATTCCAAAGACACTCTCTGTCATCCCATCATGCACCATGGAACAAAGCTCCCTGGGCATGCAGCCTACCCCAGGGCTTGCAATAGGCAAGAGACAGATACGCTCCAACGTAATCCTTGCTTGTCTAGGGATGCCCAAGGATGCCATGGGCGATTTTCTCGTCCTCTTCGGTTTTCTGGACTCTTCTCATCCCCAGGACACCCGGGAATATGTATCACACACACCCTTAGAATGCTGACACCCACTTCCCATTTGCAATCCCATTATTCACAGTCTTAACAGAGGAAAGTTGTATTTAAGCGAGGGAAAAAATCCTAGAATGAGCAGCTGTTAGTTCCAAAGAAATCTGTGTATCCCTAGAGACCTTTATAGTCTTGAGAATGAAGTCTCTGTTGCTGTTGTTGTTGGTGGTGGTGGTGGTGGGCGGCTGGTGCTGGTGCTGCTGCTGGTGCTGGTGGTGCTGCTGCTGCTGGTGACTCATATCTATCAATCCATTAAGCCCAGTTCTCTGACGCTCAGAGGTTGTTGGGGTGAAGACAACATTGTTTCTCCTTATTTTCCCCAAATTCCTGCTGATTTTTCTAAACTGTAGCATATGACCCACTAATTTCTTAGGGAAGGTCCATAAGCCTCTTGAGAGAGTGGGTATGATGTAGTGGGAAAGAAAGTCAAGCGGACTTAGGTTCAAACTCCGTCTCTGATTCTTACTAGTAAGAAGGACACTGAGACTGAGAGAACTTTAGTATTTTGCCCAGTTAGTAAATGTCTGAAGCAGGTCTCAGCCCAGGTCTTCTTGGCTTCCAAGTCTAACATGACTTGAAAGCTGCTGTGACCAACTTGATGCCTAGTCCTTAATGCCTGTAGTACATACCTCGCAGGGTGGTGGTGAAACTCAAATGAGATAATATTTGTAGTCTATAAAGTGCTTGACATTTTGCAAAACAAGTTATTGTGTAGAAAGCAGAATACCTTCCTGGGACATCCCCTTCCTGGAACCATGCAGAACAATATATGCCGTATGCCATTTTTTATTACTGGGCTGCTAAATGATGTAGCAGATAGAATATTGGACCTTGAGTTAAAATAAAGCTTCAAATACTTACTAGCTTTGTGACCCTGAGCAAGTCCCTTCACCCTGTTTGCCTCAGTTTCCTCATCTGTAAAAACGATCTGGAGAAGGAAATGGCAAACTGCTTCCGTATCTTTGCCAAGAAAACCCCAAACAGGGTCCCAAAGAATCGGACATGACTGAAATGACAATATTTTTATTATTGTTGATGTCATCTGCTTGGTGTAGACTGTGGGCACTCTTTCCCTTCTCCTCCAGTGGACGCTGCTTGCTCACCCCAAGGCTATATGATTCCCCTGCCCTATTCTAATTCCACCAGGTACCAGCCCCTCCAATCTCTAGGCATTCCATCCAGTTCAGTTATTCAGTTGAAATGATGGAAGGAAAGCATGATCTCAAAGACATTTTTCTTTAGCCAGTTTTGGTACCTGTCCCTGAAGCATGCAGGTATGGGCACACACATCTTCACTTTTTTTCTCTCTCCTTATTTCTTTTCCTCTTCCTTCCCTCTACCCCCTCCCGCAATCACAAGATGCAAGGGGAGGGCTGGCAGTTGTGATTTTGGTCTCAGTTTTCACAAGGACACCTAGTCTGTGCCTTTTGTTAGTCATCTGATAAGAAGCTGGTCATGTAGCCAGTCCCTGTCTGACAACCATGGTGGCAGGAGCAGATGCTTGAGTGCATCTTAGATCCTGAGGTTCTGATAGGTTCTTTTGTCTGAGACTTTGGAAAACTTGGTTTTGTGTAATCAATCATCGCCATTATCAAACTTTGTATGTTTATTTGGTTGTGTTAGTTCTATGTTTATTAGTTTTAGCTTAGCTCATTTATACTTCACTAGATTTAGGTTCAAATTAGATTCAAATCAAATGAATGAAAAATCATTTATTACATCCTTTACGCTTGCCAGGTAGCCTGCTAAATGAGGATGCAAACACAAAAAGTAATACAGCCCCTGCCTTCCAGGAGCTTACGTTCTAATGGGGAAGACAAGTTTGGGGTTGTGGTGAGGAGGAGGTCTTTTGTTTTGATCTGGGAGGTCTTAGGGATGGTGAGTGGGCAGTTGGTTGCCCTTTCAAAGACTAGCGTTGTTGATTACTCTTCCTGGATATAGAGGTGGAAAGCAGTGGTGGTAGGGGGTTGTGGGGGATTGGAGGTGGAGGCTGGAGTCAGAAGCATAGTTTCATGAAGACGTTGGGAGAGCAGCAGTGTGGTAGGTATGGGTTGGGGCTAGATATGGGGCTAGTCAATCAGAAATTCGGGATCCTAGGGTGGGAATTAGAATGGCGGTTCTTCCGCTTCTTATTTCTGTGACTTAGAAAACCATTTAACTTCTCTAGGACTCAGTTTATCCATTTGTAAAATGTGAGATTGGAGTCAATGATCTTCAGGGTCTCCATGCGCCTGTCTTTTAAGAGAAATAATCTTTGGAGTGTTCCTAAACTGGCTCACATTTATATGGTGTTATGATAGCTTGACACAGTAGCTAAAGAGAATGGATTTGACTAACCAAAACACCTTGCAGGGTAACAGCATTTTTACACTAAATAATAATAGTATTAGTAATAATAATATTCTAGTTTCTTTTCCTCATAGGATCTTTGTAAGGAAAACACTATGTAAACATGAGCCGTGGACACTTCTGTATTACTCAAAGGAGCCATGATTTTGGTGGTGTGGGTATTCTGAGCCTGAGAACAAGAGGCCCATTGGCAACTTTTCCAACATTTGTTAAGCTCCTGCAATACACACCCATAGATAGATTAAAAACGACACCATTCTTGCCCCGGAAAAGTTTGTAGTACAGTGGAGGATATGACATGTATACAGGTCTGACACAGATTAAGAAGAAATAAAGGCAAAGGTGAGATCTGGACAAATTGGGAGAAATTTGGGGTTTGGGTGGTGCCACTTGAGGCCTTATGATGAAGGTTCTATATCAGTTAGACTTGGAAGGAAGGGAGAAACTTCATTCTGTTGCAGGTGTGGACAGTAAGAACAAAGAGAGAGATGGGAGAGGGCAAATGAAAATGAGGAATGAGGACAGTTCAATTTGGTTAGAATTGGTAGAGTGTAAGAAGGGAGTGGTGTGAGATAAAGCTGGAGAATTTTACAGTTTACAGCCATTTAGTGAGCCCTTACCGTGTGCCTGGCACTTTGTTGAGCTGAGGACAAAAGGAGAAGACGAAGGTAAAACAGGCTGTACTCTTAAGAAGCTTCTATTCGAATGGGAGCGATAAAAGCCTCTATATATGTGGTAGCCCCTCTGCCTTCACTCTCTCAACCAGACCTTACTCATACTGGTAGGTTAGGTCCCCAGAGGGGGATGGTTTAGTTCTCCCCACCACCTTGCAAGGGCTGGTAATTTCTAATATTGTCACTCATAAGCTCCAACCTGATGTGCTCCACCAATATCAATGAACTGATTAGCATCAGTTAGCTTTTACAAAGAGATATTTACTGTGAAATTATAGCAAGAATAGAAGTTACAGAAACATGTTTTCAAACCAAGTGGGTGTAGTCTTCTGTAGGGAGAGTGGGCTCAAGTATGAAGCAGGAAGTTACTGAACCACACATAGAGGGGACACATGTGGCTGAGGAGTGCCTCAGCCTTAGGAATCCTTTTTTGCCATCTTTGGAGTACCCACCAAGTTCACTTCTGGGTGTGGTGTAGCCAGTGACAAGGCTATAGGACTCATTGTCTTAGCTGGGGGTGGTCATGGTTGGGTTGGTTCATGCAGGTTGCCTGATGGCCACTCTGATTCCTCACTGGATTCAACTGCTGCAGCCACTGGCTTTGATCCAGTTGGTGTTGGGACCTTGATGGATCTCTCAGTTTCACTGGTCTCCTGGGCCCTCCCATGTCAGAATACTGTTTCACCTAAGATCAGGAAAGAGTAAACAGTGATGAAAATAGAAGCACCTAGTGTTCATGGTTACATGGCCCCTGGGTGAGAGATAGAACCCTCAGCTCCTCTGCTACCTGGAGGCTCGAAGGAACTCTCATTTGAAAGCCAACAGGGAAGAGTGAGAGATGGTCAGCTAGCTTTTAGAAAGCACCTATGGTGTTCCACACACTGGGCTAAGTGTGAGGAATACAAAGAAAAGCAAAAGACATTCTCTGCTCTCAAGGAGCTCGCAGCTTAACGGGGGGGGGGTGGGAGAGACAGCATGCAAATCGCTACGTGCAAACGTACACACATACATACAAACGTGCATACACAGTAAATTAGAGATCATTTTAAAGTGAAGGCACTAAGATTATGGAGGACTGGGAAGGGCTTCTTGTGGAACGCAAAACTTTAGCTGAGACTCGAATGAGGCCAGGGAGACTGTGGGGCAGAGATGAGGGGGAGAGAGTTCCAGGCATAGGGAGACAGCCAGAGAAAACCCTCAGGAGTGAGAAGATGCCAGGAACATGAGATCATTGCCTTGAAACTTGTGTATGCGTACTCGGTTCTGGCTCAGCTATTCTAGCTCATCAGCCAACCACAAAGCTTCTCATCATCAATGTCTCTCATGGTGCCATAGGCACACTTGGCTGTAAACTGGCAGGTTTTGGATTGTCCACAGGCTGGGAATACTTCACATGCTCCGGATAAGGCACCAGGCAAGGCAAATCCACACGTGTTCCAAGAGCTGGGCCCTCGCCTATTTATTCACACACACACACACACACACACACACACACACACACGTTTGTTGAAGCTAGACTAGAGGGCCTTGAGTTACGTACCCCAGATCACTTTTGAGTAGTATGCCATTTGATATGCAAACATCTATCTGTTAAATTAAGCATCAGATTTATGAATAAAGCTGTCCAAAGAGACCTTTTTAGCCCATCAGTAACATCCTTGCCATGACCACTGGCCTCTGTCTGCTTAGACCTACAAGCCTCCCCGCACATTTGAGGATGTTTCTACAGTAGCTCTGCCTGAACTGAATTCTCACTCTAGAAGCTTGAAGAGACCCCAGAGGTCATTTAATCCTCGCCTCTCTTTTTAAAAATGAGAAAACAGAATCCCAGAGAAGTCAAGTGATTTGTCCAAAAACAAGGCTCCCTATACCGTGGATCAGAGAGCCTCGTACAGTTGCCCCTTCCTTCAGCCTGGCTTGTTGAATGGTGCCTGTACTTGGTGCCTTTTGGGGAGCAGTCCACTGCCCCCAGACTATCCTGGCTCCTTTTGCCCTGCAGGGAGTGATGGGTTTTTCTCGGATGGTGAGCCAGACCCGAATGTGCAGATCCTGACAGTGGGTCGGTCTGGCTCTAGTAGGAGCCTGGCAGAGGCAGCAGCTGCTGGAGGGCACCATTCATCCAAACAGGACCTCCGTACCACAATGCAGACAAAGGGTGAGTGGCTATGTTGGTGGCCAGAATTCAGTCAGTTGATAAAAATTCATTAAGTACCTACTGTGTGCCAGCCTCTGTTCTATGTTCTGGGGAGACAGACAAAAAACAAGACCATCTCTGCCCTCAAGGAACTTCAGCTTAGCTTGTTTGAGTGTCTATGTACAAAGATAGATATAATGATACAAGGTGATTTGGGGGGTGGGGAAGGGTTTGAGCAGCTTTGTTGGGTGGGAGCATGGGGGGAAGTCAGGAAAGCCTTCATATAGAAGGTAATGCTTGAACTGAGCTTTGAAGAAGCTAGTGAGGGGGGCATGTATTCCAGACACGGGGGTACATACAACCAAAGATGTGGAGATAAGGGATGGAGCACCATAGAGGAGGAAGAGGAGGAAGTTCAATTAGGCTGGACCGTAATGTGTATAAAGGGTAGCATATGTAACAAGACTGGAAAGATTGGTTGGAGCCAAGTTTTCAAGGACTTTAAATGCTAAAGGTAGCTGTTTATAGAGGGTATTCCAAAAGTCTTTAAGGTGTTGAAGCTTAATGCTGAACGGAGACTTTTGGGACATCTTGCACTTAATCCTTGGGGTTAAATAGAAGTTTATATAATGAAAGGGATTTACCTGAACAGACTTGTACTTAGTAAAAATCATTGTGTTAGCTGTGTGGAGGATAGGAGAGGGAAATGATGTAAAGTAGGAAGACCAGTGAAGGGATCATTAAAGTAGTCTTGTCCAGGGTGTTGGTTCTGCAGGAAGAGATATTGTGGAGATAGAAGCAGTGTGGTTCAGCTCCCATCAGCCCCAATGATGACAGGATTAGGGAGTGTGCTTGGGGAAGCTGCTATAAGCAGCTGACCACAGGGTGGCAGAGATGGGCCGCTCCTTAGGATGTGGGCTATGAGCAGGGGTTCATTGATCTGGCATGTTGGGGTCCACATCCTTGGCCAGCAGCGTTCCTCCACATCGGACCTCTCCTCCCTTACTTTCCTCCTGTCCTCTCGGCTTTGATTCGCTGAAGGATGGATGAGAGCCCACCTGGGACAGCGTCAGAATAGCCCAGGAAGGAGGGATGGGAGAAGAGGTGGTGATTTGGAGGTAGACTTGGAAGAACCTACCCACGGCAATTCCCGGCAAAATTCAGAAACCTTCTCAAGAGCTTTCTCCAGCTCCCCGACTCTTTGTCTGCTGTAGTGGAAAGAGACCTAGGCTGGGAGTCAGGACACCTGGGGGCCACTCCAGGTTCTGTAGCTCACTGACTAGGGTACCTTGACTAAGTCTCTAACTTTCTCTAGGCTTCAGTGTCCTCTTCTTTAAAATGAGGAAGTTGAATTAGGCGATACCTAAGGGCTCTCCCAGCTCTGAGGCTGTTATGATTCCATAGTGGTTAAGCCCCCAGAATTGGATGTTTACATTCCTTACCAGAGTCCTCAGAACACCTCATAGGTGCAGGCCATCGGATGCATCCCTGCACCGTAGACTGCATTGAGCTATGTCCCCTTTCCAGGGTACCAGCTTCTCCTCGGACCTGGCCCCAGGGAGCATAGGATCACAGCTCCTGAGCTGGAAGGGACCTTGGAGGCCATCTGACCCAACCCTTCATCTTACGGATGACGGGAAGGCTCAGGAAGAATGAGTGATTCACCCAGGGTCACACAAGGTTACTACCTTGGATGGCTCATACCCAAGGTAGTAAATATTAGCAGAGGGATTTGAGCTTCTCTGATTCCAAAGCTGGTGTTCCTGCCAATGTACTGTAGTCCTGTCTCTTAACTTTTGCCTTTTGCTACTTTCTAAACTCCCCTGATTTCTGCTCTCTTCTCCCCCAAACTCAAGGCCATAAGCCTCCTGATTTTCTGGGGTCTCTGAGCCTGCTTTTCCCCCTGGAGTCAGAGAGATCAACCACTTCCAGTCTCTTGTCACTCTCCCCCTGTCCATTTATCGTGCTGCCACCACCATAAGTGAAGCCTTGAGTCTGGCCTCCAATATCTTCTTTCCCTTCTGTCCACATCTTTATCTTCTACACCACAAGGGCAGATGGTCAAGGGTTGATCGACAAGGGAAAAGATCAAAAACGCAAATATGGCATAAGTATTTCTACAAGAAAACTACCCAGGCTTGGGCTGTGTGGCTCTTGCCTTCTAATCTCTTTTACTCACGCCGTAGTTCTATTGGCCTAGCATCGTCCCTAGAGTACCCAGCTCCCTTGTGACTACAAGAGAGAATGGCAACATCTGTGTGAGCATTCCGCTGGGATGGAGGGTGGGATCCATCCACCTAGGCAGGCTTCTGTGACCCCAAGCTCCCCGCAGCCTCCTGGCTACCTTGCGTGGCCGCCATTATTACTATGCAATCGTCAAGCCGACCAGAGAGTTCCTGTACCTTGGCCTAGGGAGCAGAGGCTAGACAGACCCTGTCTGTATAATTAACTGTTCTGTTCACCCCTAAAACAGCCCATTGGGCCCCTCCATTAACATGCACAGATAAACCCACCTGCTTCTTTTATACTGATTGCCTATTTGGCAAGTCACTCAACCTTGTCTAGGACTCAGTTTCCTCCTCTGTGAAGAATGGGGGGGCAGTGGTGGTATTTGGACTGGATGGCCTCTGAGGCCCCTTTCACCTATAAATTTATGATCCTGTGATCCCACCTGGGAGGCAGGCACTAAGTTAGAGACTGGAAAATTGGGTTTGTGATAGGTACTTAACAGAATGGATTCATAGGGTCTTAAATCGAGGGTCAGAAGGGAACTCAGAAACCACCTACTCCAACCTTCTTATTTTGTGGAGAAAATGGATGCCCACAGAAGCCAAGTGAATTGCCAGTGACCACACTGGTAGTAAGCAGTAAGAGGCAGGATTTGAACCCAAGTCCTCCGACTTCAAAGCCAGTTTTCTTTCTGTCAGAGGCAGGATTTGAATCCAGGTTCTTAGTTTAGAGGCAGTGCTGTTTCCATTGTACTGGGCAGGAAAAGGACCAGGGCCAGTGGCTGAAGTGGGGAAAAGCCCAGAATGTCTAGAGACGGATCTTTCTTCCTTCAAATCCAATCAGTGCCCCCAACTCCACATTCCTGTTCACCGTAACCTCTACCCACTTTGCAGGAATCTCCAGCAGTGTGAACTTTGACGAAGAAGAGGAGGAAGAGGAGGAAGAAGACGACGAAGGGGACAGCTCCAGCTCTTCTCAGTTAAACACCAATGCCCGGCCGGGCTCTGCCACCAGCAAGAAGTCAAGTAAGGTAGGGAACCTTCCATTACACTGATTCAAGGCATAAAAACGGTGGTGAGATGTAGACAGAATTCCTTTACCATCATAAGGACATGCAGACCTCAGAGTCCAGGACATTTCAGGGTTGGATAGGAGTAGCCAACAATTATGGTGAATTGTTGTTGCGAATGGTGCAGAATTAGGCTGAAGCTTAAATGCCGAGCTGAGGAATTTGAATTTCCGTGAGTCACAGAAATGACTCACCTGAGGTTATAGCTGGCCAGGTGAGTCAGACCCTGAGATAAGTGGGGTGGGGGAGTTTCCGATCCTGGAAATCCTTTTTTAAAAAAATATTTTTTATCGATGTCACGTTCTACTATCACTTTCATATTGAGCCTTTCCTTTTGACAAAAATTATGAGGCAAAAGCCCAGTCTTTTTGGGTTCTGTTTCTGTCATTCAGTGTTTTTTTTTTTGATCATCTGTACATTTTATAAGCATTATCCAAGAGTCTGCGATCCATTGATTAAAAATGGTCAAGAGCACAGAATCAAGGATAGATGCCTGAGGTCTTCCACTAAAGATTCCTTTACAAAGTTGATGTCAGTCTCTTAATGACTATTCTTTGGGTCTAGACATTCAACCAGTTTAAAATCAGCTAACTGTACTGTCATTTAACTCACATTTCCTTATATTTCCTGTCAAAATAGCATGAGAGATTTCGTCAAATGCTTTGTCAAACTTTAGGTGGGCTGCATCTGTAACATTTCCCTGATTTACCACTCTAATGACCCTATCTAGAACAGGACCTTACTCTGGCATGAGTGTTTTTATTTAATGGAGCCATGTTGGATTTTATAATCACTGCTTCCTTTTTGAGATCTTTATTAACCTTCCCTTTAATCCTAGAATTTTGCCAGGAATTAGATTCAATCACACTGATCTGCAGTTTGTAGGCTCCAATTTCTTCCCTACTTTTTGAAAACTGGGACATTTTTTCCCTTCTCTAGTCTCATGGCACTTCTCCCAATTCCTGACAATCTTTTAAAAAAATTACTGACAGGCTCACCAGTTCCATCCACCAGGTGACTTGACCTCATCCAGTGTAGCCAGGTACCTGCTTAGTAAAGTTTGAATTTTCTTTATAGCCTTATTTCACATTACTTGGATTTTGCAAAGTTGGAACAAGCTTTGTATCCTGAATATGTTCCTGCTTCTATATCGGCTCACACCATTCCCTACGTATGGAATATCTTCCCTTCTCTTTGGCTTGTTGAATTCTTACCTACCCTTTATAGCCCAACTAAATTCTACCCCCTCTTCCCCCATAAAGCCTTTCCTGGTCACTCCTGATGGGTAACGATCTTCACCCTCTGACTTCACATGGCACTTGTTTCTTTTAACTTTCTAATATCCTTATCATGTAATAATGTATATTATAGTGATCCACGTTTTCTTATTCCCCAAATAAAAGCCCTTTGAGGCTAGAGACCTTGTCTCATCTAAATTTCGCCTCCCTCCCTGGGTTCAGGAAGGTACACACAGTTGGATTCTTAATAAATGTTTCTTGATTGTGGTCTCATTGCACTTGGAGTCAGACTCACGGTCAAATCCCAGTGATTCTGACACGGACTTGATAGCTGTATGGCCATGGGCAGTGAGGCCCTTAATTTCTCGGAGCGCCAGTATTCTTATTGTAAAAGGTGAATGTGTTTTAATACCTACCTTGGTGAGTTTCTTGTGAGGCTCGAACGTACTTTGGGTACTTTAAAGCTCTATGTAAATGTTGTCCTTATCATTATTGGATGAATAAATGCAAGAGAGAGGTGGTAGCAGCTTGAGGGGTCACCAGATTAAAGGGAAGTTTATTTTAGAATAGAGGAGACCTGAATATATTTGAAGAGAGAGGAAATGGAGCCACTGGGGAGTGAGAGATTGTAAACAGTGTTGGTTTGGGAGTTGGGAGACCTGAATTCAAATTCCAGCCCCAACACTTACTAGCTGTGTGGATGCGGGTAAGTCAGTTTTCCCTCTCTGACCTCAGTTTCTTCATCTGTGAGATAAGGAGAAAAGTATCACTTATCTATTTATTTGTCTGTCTGTCCATCCGTCCAACTGTCCACCCTTCCATCCATCCATCTGTCCATCTGTCCATCTATCCACCTCTCTACCTATCTGCCTATCCACCTTTCCATCTATCTGTCCATCCATCCATCCATCCATCCATCCATCCATCCATCCATCCATCCATCCATCTGTCTATTGGCTAGGTCTGCCTATCTTACCCAAGCTAGAAGGGCAATGACTACTGAGGGGCTTAACCCCACTGCTTATCAGCATGGAGCTTTAACCTGTGCTTTTTTTCTGAACAGGGCTGGTTTGCCCTTTGTGAGGCTACCTGGTGGCCCCCAACCCCTAATTGGTACCAGACTCAGTGTGGACTCCCGATCAGCTTTAGCCCCAGTTCAGTTTGGAATTACCCAATTTAGGCAATCCACCGGCCTCAGCTTCCCTTGCGGGCAGACTGTAGGCATGTACCATCACCATATCTGGTGAGAATAGCATCATCACTCCCTGCCTCATAGATAGGATGCTGAGAGGAAAGTGCTATAGGATAAGCTTTTGTCCTCATTACTATCATTATTACTTTTGAGGATGAAAGAGCGGGGTGGGGCAGGCTTAGTGGGACCACGGTACGAGGTGAAGGGATCAGCCTTGGTAAAGAGGAGGGCCACCTTTCCTCTGTGACGGGAGGGAAGGAGGAAAGGAAGAGGGAAGTCACTTTGGGGAGAGTAGAGGTGTCCAGGGAACTTACTTCTTCTTAGGAGAGCAGGAGATAAGGCCTTCTACCTGGGTGTGGAAATGGAAGTGGGGCGGGGCGGGGGAAAGACTAGAAAACTCGGCTCCTTTACGTGGCATCTCCCAGGGTCAGGTGCTGCTGGTGGCTCACGCCCCAGCCCTTCTTCATTTCCCACATTTCCTCTGCCTTCCAGGAGACAGCCTCAGCCCCCAGCCCCTCAGCCCAAGCACCGCTCATCGAGGTGGAGGACCTGGAGGAGTTCGCACTCCGGCCGGCCCCACAGGGCATCACCATCAAATGCCGCATCACGCGGGACAAGAAGGGGATGGATCGAGGAATGTACCCCACCTACTATCTGCACATGGAACGGGAGGACGGGAAAAAGGTCATCCAACTGCTTCGGGCTTTGCTAGCCATGTCCTAGGACTGAGACACCATCAGACCCCGCCTCCCTCCACCCTTCTACCAGGAGACCATTATTTGTTCCTTCCTGGGGCCAAGGAACACCATTCCACCTTCTCCCCTTCATTTGATTTCTTGCCAGGGACAAGGAATATCATTCCCTCCTTTATTGTTTTCCTGGGTCTAGGGAACCATCAGTGGTCTTTTCCTCATTCCCATTCCCTTTCCCCTGGTCCATCTTCCCCACTCTAGGCTATTGAGGGTTAGGATACAAAGAATCCAGAACCCAGGACATGGGTCTTTCTGCTGTATGTTTACTTTCTCAGAAATCCCTTCCATGTTTGCCCCTCTGTTTCATCACCCCAGAGATGCTGGTGTCTGTTTCTGAGCTGAGAACCTCTTCCTTCATGCATTACATTCATTCCTAATGTCCTGATGGTCCAGCTCCTCACCCTCAGATTCCCAAGGCAGGAAGTTTTCTGTCCCTGGAAAGGACAGTGAGGAATCATTGTCTCTCCTGTCTCAGATGTGGGCCCCCAGCCTAGAATTGCCAGTGCAGCATCTCTGCCTAAACGCAGGCACATATGCAATTGTGAGCATGGGCTGGGGAGCGTGTCATGGTTCCCACACAGGTGAGAGCCCACAGGAGTGTACACATGTGCAGCCAGGTGCTGGTATAGTGGGGGTAGGGGATGGATCATCATCTTGTGCTTATAGGTCTTTCTCCTGGCTGGAAGGAAGAGGAAGAAGAGTAAAACATCCAATTACCTCATCTCTGTAGACCCGACGGACTTATCCCGAGGAGGAGAGAGCTTTGTGGGGAAACTCCGGTAACGCTGGGGCCCCAAAGGGAACACTACTGACCCCTCCTACCACAAGTGCCCACCCCACGGTGGGCTAGCCTGGACCCCTCCACTTTGTCTTGTGGGAAGTCTCTGTCTTGGCAGATTCTCCTGTCTGTGACCCTATGTCATAACCTTACTCTGCAAACAAACCTTTCTCCTAAATTGTACAGCTTAGAATGTCAGAGTTGGGAGGGCCCTTAGAGTTCTGTATGCTAATGAAATTTTAGGCCCATCTCATAGGGTTTGGAGGAAGAAAGTGCTTTGTGAACCCTACAGCATGGTAGAAGCACGAACCACCCTAAATGATGGCATGTGATAAAGGTCAGCTGTTTGTGTGTGGGTTTGTCCTGCCAGGTGCTGAGCTCCCCAAGGGTAGAGACTGGTTATTCGTCCTTGTTTCTTATTATCATCCCTATGTTCCCAACGAGGAAACTAAGGCTTGATCATGGTTAAAAGACTTGCCCAAGATCCCTTAGTAAGTGGCAAAGCCAGAATTCGAATCCAGGTCTTCTGACTCCACTACATGGGACTTGCCACAAGGATCCCGATGAGTTAGTGACGAAATTAGAACTGGAAATTAGACCTAGTTCTCCATCCTCCATCCCCCTCTTCCCTCCCTTAACGTTATATCACCTACAGTGAGTGCAAGAAAAAGTCTTGCTCTGAGATCTAGGGAAACTTGACGCACAGTCATTCTTACCAAGGTTCAGGCCCTTGGCATGTCACCTCTCTCCTGGAGCACAAAGGCCTTGTTCCAGGAGGCTCTGACCAACCATCAGGGAGGATAAACCTGTCCAGACTGTGGTGTGCCCTGCCTTGCAGAAATTTTGAGCCTGGCTCTTTGGCCAAAGAGGGTTGAGCTTCATGTTCTTCCTGGTTGGATCTTAGGCTCTTTAAGTCATATAGTCCAACTCTCATTTTCCTCATCAGTAAAATTGTCCAGTATTGCAGGAATAGTTGGGGGCAGATGTAGGATTTGGATCTGGGTCCTCCCAACACCAAATTCAGCTCTCTTTCCACTTTATCTGTGATGGTGGTAGAGATTCAGGAGACCCAGGTTCTGCTCCTGGCTCTGCCATCAGTTTGATGTGTGACCTTGGGTAAATGCTTCCCTTCTCTGGGCATGTTTCTTTTTCTGTGAAGTGAGGGCTTTGGGTACCTGTGGGATCACAGATAAGTTATTTAACTTCCTTGGCTCTTGGTTTCATCATCTGTAAAATGGGAGGGTTGGTCTAGATTGTCTCTGAGGTTTTCTCCAGCTCCAGATGTAGAGATCCAAGACCTTTTTGTTTCAATGTCAAAAGTTGATCTTCACATTTAAAAAGGTTAGGAACCACTGAACTACAAATGGTTTTTCAGAGCCCTCCCAGCTCTGACATCCAATGTTCTTAGGTCTCTCTTGTTTCTGATGCCCTGTATTCTATCTTTGAGGATGCTTTCTAAGTCTGAGTTGTTTTAAGGTCCTTTCTAAAGCAAACCTTCTGTTCTTTGATCCAAGTTGCTTTCAGGGGCTAACATTTAATGCTATAAAAGTTCTTAAACCTATCCCCCTCCCCAGCTCTGACATCCATTGCTCTCTGGCTTCTAGGTCAAACCTCATGGGAACAAAGTTCACAGTGTATAACAATGGAGTCAACCCAATGAAGACATCATCATCAAATCTGGAAAGTGCAAATATAAGGCAGGAGCTGGCAGCCATTTGCTATGTGAGTCGTGGGGGTGTGGGGGGGGAGAGGTGGGGGTTGGGGCCAGGCTAGTTTGCTGTATGCTCAGGGCTCAAGTCTATTGGCTGTCTCCATCCATCTGTCCATCCATCCATCCATCCATCCATCCATCCATCCATCCATCCATTCGGTTGACCAAAACTGGGAGTTGTCAGCATAGAGATGATAATTTAGTCCATGGGAGATGAAGTGATTACTGGGAGAAAAGGAAAGAGAGCTCAGGACAGAACCTTGGGGTACACTTATAGTTAGGAGGGCAGGATATGGATGATCATCCTTCAGAGGAGACTGAGACAGAGCAGTCAGACAGGAAGAAAACCAGGAGAGTATACTGTCACGAAGACTCAGGAGACAGTATCCAGGAGAAAGTGGTCAGCTGTGTCTAAAGCATCAAGAAGGATGGAGACGGAGCCTTCAGATTTGACAGTTAAGAGAACGCTGGAAATTTGGGGACGAGCAGTTTCATTTGCAGGATGAGGTTGGAATTCAGATTGCAGAGGGTTTAAAAGTGAGTGAGATAACAGGAAGAAGATACAATGAATTTAAATATCTTTCTCTGGGAATGACTATTAAAGGGAAGAAACCTCTGTTTCAATTAATTTTTTCTTCCAGTCTCTGAGATCCTCCAGGTAAAACATCCTAAGATCTGTGAATAGAAATAATTTTCCTCCTCTTTGCCTATGCTTATTCCCTAAATTTTTTTTCTTTTTCTTATTGCTACTTTTAGAACTGTATCAAATAATAGCAGTGACATGAATATCCTTGTTTTGCCTCACATCTTTTTGGAAAAGTTTCTAGTGTGCCTTTGTTACAAATTCTGCTGGCCCATAGTTTTATATAGATATTACTTATTATGTTATGGAAAGGTCCATTTGTTCCCATGGTTTTTAATGTAACCGAATACTCTATTTGAAGGCTTTTCATCTGTTGGTTTAGTTTATGATTACGATATAATTTATAGCTTTCCCAGTAATTGAACCATCTCTGCCCTCCTGATATAAATACAAACTACTCAAAGTAAATAGTTTTTTTAATATATTGCTGTAATTTCTCTGCTACTTTTTTATTCATTGCGCTTATATCAATATTCATTACAAAACTTTGCATCAATATTCATTAGTGACATTGGTGTATAGTTTGTTTTTTTCTGATTTATTTATCCACGGTTTAGGTATCAGCCTATACTTGTCTCATATAATTAGTTTGGTAAGGTGCCTTTTGTCTTCATCCTTGCAAACAGTTCATGAGATTTGAGGGTAATTGTACTTCAGATGGATGTTATTTTGATGGAATTCACATATAAATCCATCTGGGTGTGAAGTTTTTTTCCTTTG
This sequence comes from Phalanger gymnotis, assembly GCA_028646595.1. Taxonomy (NCBI): domain Eukaryota; kingdom Metazoa; phylum Chordata; class Mammalia; order Diprotodontia; family Phalangeridae; genus Phalanger; species Phalanger gymnotis. The sequence goes on from CM053623.1 coordinate 419,684,555, forward strand.
GGAATTCCTTTATGGCTTGCTCAGTATGGCTCATTCAGCTTCTATTTCTGAGACTGGGTTTTTTAGATTCTCTATTTTATATTCTGTTAATCTGAGCATTTTATCTATTTGCAAATATTCACCCATTTTGTATTCAGTTGTCAGTTTTGGGTTGGGGCACATATTTGAGTCTAATGGTTTTTGCCAGTTTCCTTTAATTCTTTTTTATTTGTTGTTAATTACCTCTTTTTAGTTTTGACTTTGGTAATTTAGTTTTCCTCTCTCTTTTGTTACGAATTAGCTAATTTTTTTTCCATTTTATGGTCTTTAAAAACAGCTTGTAATTTTATTTATCACCAGAATAGTATTCGTACTTTCAATTTAATCTCTTGAATTTCCAGAATTTCAATTTTTATGTCTAGTTGGGAGGGTTATTAATTTGTTCATTTTCTAGATTTTTTTTTACAAATGCTAAATTCATTGCTCTTTATCTCTTTGCTGATGTAAGTGTTCCGAGTGATGAAATTTCTCCTAAAGATTGTTTTGGCTATATCATATGGTTTGTAGTTTGTTGTCTCATTTTTATAGTTTTCTTTGATATAATTATTTCTAAAATTTATTCTTTGACCCATTCTTTAGGACTGCATTATTTCTGCCTAAATCTTTTTTTTCAGACTTCCCTTATTGATTATAATTTTAATTGTCATGGTCTTTAAATGATACATTAAGTGTTTTTGCCTTTCTGCATTTGTTTATGAGATCTTTATGTATTTTCACAATAATTTTTGTACAAGTACCAAGGAAACTGAAAATATATACATGTACATATGTATATGTGTATATATGTATATATTTATGTACATATGTGTATATACACACACATATCTTTCTGATGTTTGCCACTCAGCAACCATCAAAAATCCAACTTTTCTAATATTTTATTCAGATCCTTAATGTCTTTCCTATCCTTTCATGTAATTTGTCTGTGTCTGACAGGGTCACAGTGAAAACACTGGTGATTATTGTTTTTCTGTCTAGTTCTCCCTGTAGTTCAGCTAGCTTTCCATTTAAGTTCTTAGATATTATTCCCTTTAATGCATATATAATTAATGTTGATAGTTTCATTATCTATGATACCTTTAAGTATAATATAGTTTGGCTTATCTTTCTTAATTATATCTGTTTTTACCTGTTGTCTTTCCTGAGATTATGCTTACCACTCTTGGCTTTTTTAGATTCAACTGAGGCATAACAGATTCTATGACAACCTTTCATTTTAGCCCTGATTGGATCTTTGTCTTAAGGACCTTTCTTATAAACAACAGATTGTTGGGTTTTGCTTTCTTCCCATCCATTTTGCCATTGTCTTCCACTTCATAGGCAAGTTAAGTCCTTTTATCTTTACAACTGTGATTGTTTGGTTTGGTTTTTTTCCTGTATTATGTTCTATTATAATGTTTCCTCTCTTTGCCAACCACTCCTTTCTTTAGATGGAAAAAGAAAGGTATAAAAAGAGGATGACATCAGGACTGGTCACCTATAATTAGAGTAGTCTGATTTCACTTATTTTCTCTTCTCTCTACACAGCCTAGATTCAGATGGCTGGATTTAGCCACTTCTTCCCTTTCTTTTTTTCCTTTTCATAATTATCCCTCTGTAGTTGAAGTTTATTTTGTTTGTGACTATTTCCTCACCAACCCTACTTTCTTAAGTAACATTATTTTTATCCTAAGCCAGTTCTCTATTTATCTTATTGTATTTTTACATAATACTATTTCCACCCATACTGTTTCCATCGGTACTGTCCCCCCGCCACTCCCTTGAGCTTAAATCCAAGTGAGATCATGAGATTCTCATTTCCTCTACCCCATCCAGCTTCATATATTTATATAGTCTTTTCTTGTGGCTCTCAAACTACACCAAGCAAGAATTTTTTTCTTTTTCCCCCATTACATCCCTAGACCATTCCTTTTTTTTCTTTTCTTCTTCCCTTCACTCTTTTTTGAAAAAAAAAATACTCAGGCCCTGAGTTTGTGTCCATCCTCCAAATCCCATTGATCCTTAGAGATGTTGAGCTTCTGAAGAGGCAATAGTTTTTCTTTCTCTTTCAGGATGCAAATGTTTGATCATCATTTCAAGTTGCTCAAACTTGTTTATCTTTCTAGAGTTTTCTTGACTCCTGTACTTACATTTCAAGGATTCCACTCAGCTCTGGTCTTCTCAGCAAGAATGCTTGGAAGTAATGGATTCTATTACAAGTTTGCCTTTTCCCCTATGGGTGTAAGCTTGGTTTTAAAAGATGTTGTTTTCCTACACAGACCTTTTTCTTTTGTTTTTGGATGTAATATTCCAGTCTTGTGTTTCTCATTTCTGCTCACTGATCCTATGTGATTCTGACTGGGATTCTTTAGTATATGATATGTCTCTTCCAGAACTTCCTGAAGTATTGTTTATTTATCTTGGAAACTCTGAAGTTTGACAGTAACATTTCTGGGGGAATCAAATTTGGGGTTTCTTTTAAGTAATAATTATTGGATTCTGCAACCTCCCCAATACACCTTGCCCTATGGTTCTGGGAAGCTTTATTCTATGACTTCTTAAAATATAGTATCCAAGTTTTGTGCTTCATTCATTATTATCTGGGGATTCCAGTGATTCTTAATTTCCTGTCCTTGAATTTTCCAGCTCATTTTTTAAAAATGTTGTAGATGTCTTACAGGTTCTTCCAATTTTTTGGTCTCTGGATTTTGCTCTGATATTTCTTGTTGTATCATTTACTTTTTGAATTCTGTTTCCTATATGCTATTTTTCAGGGGATGACTTTCATAAGTTTTCCAGCTTCTATTGCTCATTATCCTTCCAAATGTTTCCTCAAGAGCTCATTTTGACTTTATCTTTTCCTATATTTCTTTTCATAAGCCTTCAGTCCGTTTTTTACATCCTTGTCATCAATTTTTTCTCTTTTCTGGGATTCATTCTTATAATTATTGCTGAACTATATTTTTTCTAAAGTTTTATCTTGGGGGTCTCTTAACCCGTAGTGTTTCTTCATTGTATGTGGAGTCTTTTTAAGTTTATTCATTTCTGTGTCCTATCCAAAAGGGATTAGCCATCCTCTTGCTGCTTCTGTTTAGCTCCTCAATTGCTGGAGTTAATGTTACATCAATCTCTGAGGATAGGGCTGGTGTAGGATTGTAGAGTTGTTAGTAGCCACATGGAGCTCTCAGTCTACAATATGGACTAAGCAGTTGGCAAACCCAGCTGATGATTTTTGAACCCATTCCACTCTGAAAATCCTGTAATGGGGCAGTACCCAGGCTGGGTGAAGCATGGCCATAGAAAGGAGATAGGTTCCAGAGTAGATGCTGATCCAGGTGGTAGGTTTCTGAGGGACACAATTCCAATAGGACGGACATTGAGTGGGAGGATTATGGCAGTCACAGGGCACAGTTCTGAACAGAGTAGGCACCGCTCCAGGTGATCATGGCCCCTGAAGATCACAGTCCTGGATGGGGAGTCAACGAGGCAGGTAACTGTGGTCACTAAGAAGGCAAAGTCCTAGATAGGGCTAGTTCAGAACTGGGCGATTCGAGCCACTGAAGGGCACAGACCAAGATGGAAGCTCTCAGTCGGGTGACAGTGGCTGACCTCTTATGCGCCTGCAGGGGCTGAGGGACAGATCTGAATCCTTCTCCCTGGGCTTTGGATCAGAGCGAGTCTGGCAGGGGGCAAGTATCATTACCTTCCCTGTTTCTTATGCTCCCCGCCATGAAGATTCTTTTCATTTGTCTCTCTTGTTTGTTGGAACTTTTTGTTCATTTGGTGCAGTTTCTTATTCATGAGACGGTTTTAGAGGGAATTGGGTTTTCCTGGAACCTTTTCATGTCTCCCTCTTTACCTAAAGTCCCAGGAGCTGCTTCTTGAATGCAGCCCAGCCTGGGACAAAGCACACAGCCGACACCGTCAAGACTTGTTAGTTGGACAGCTGAATGATCTCCTCAGGGAGTGACCCAGTCAGGGGCTTGAGCCCAAGGAAAGCCCTTACCCTTGGGAGGGCCAGGAGGCGGAGTCTCCATGATTTAACCATGCTCGGCATTTGGGGGAAGTTGCAGGGAAGAGAGGTGGGGGGAGCTTAGAGCTAAGCGCCCCTGTGGAATGTGGTGCTGGTGCTGGGGGTGGGTTTTCTAGAGTGAGGGCGCTGGATGGATGAGTGGATGGGTTTCCTTGACTCGTGTAGATATTTATGACACCTTGGAAAGAGATGGAATTTTCCATAAGGCCTTCTGAATACATAAGGAGACTATGCCCCTAGTTTTCTCCAAGAAACAAGAAGCCTTCCAGCTCAGCAGTATATGTGTGTGTGTGTGTGTGTGTGTGTGTGTGTGTGTGTGTGTGTGTGTGAGTGTGTGTGTGTGTGTGTGTGTGCATCCCTACCCTGTTGGAAGAGATGGGGGTGTGCCATTCAATCTGGCTGCATTGACCTATTCTCTATTTTTGAAATCTCTAGGAGACTAATGTCTTGGGATTTAAGGGCCCTCGGAAAATGAGCGTGATCATTCCTGGCATGAGCATGGTGCATGAGAGGGTCTCCATCCGGCCTCGAAATGTGAGTCGATCCTCCCCTTTCCTCAAATGGACAGTGGGCAGGAGAGGAGAGTCTATTTCTTGCAGTTCCTCAAAGTTGTTTAAACACAAGGGAGAGAGAAGAAGATGGGAAATAGGGAAGAATGATGCTAAATCTCAGCTGGGAGGGTCCTCAGAAACCATCTAATCTAAACTGTCCAAAGACAGGGAGCCAAGGAGGACTCTTCAAGCCTCTGTATGGAGACCTCTAGGGTTAGGAGAACCCACTGCCGCTCAAAGCAGCCTAGTCTATGTTTGGGCACCGGGACTCACTAGAAAATTTGTCCTTCCATACGTTGAGTCCAATCTGGCCTCTCTTCACCTTATACCTGTTCCTAGTTATGCCTGTTGGGACTGAGCAGAACAAATCTATTCCCTCTAATGCATGATAGGTCTTCTGGTACATAGAGGTAGCTATCGTGTCCCCTCTGAGTCCTCTCTCCAGGCTAAATGTTCCTAGTTCCTTCAACTATCCTCCTGATAGCCCATGGTCTCCAGCCCCTTCCCTAGCCCTCGTACCCTCCTGAGCATGCTCCAGTTGGTTACTGTCTTTTGCAAAGTGTGACAACCACAATGCAATGCAGCAGGCATAGTCTGGCTTATCCTGAGCTGTGATCTGGACCTCTGCCGAGCTTGATTCAGTCTGTGATTGTACCATCTTTTCTAGGTGTCATGATATCTTCTTGTTAACTTATGTTAAATTTGTCCACTAACCCCACCCTACCTCCTTTAAAAATTGACAGTTGCCCTTATCTTGCCCTCCCTCTCCTGTCCTCAGAGTGCCTTCTTACTGCTAGCCTGAGCAGGGCTGTCTTTCCCATCTCTGCTTTTCCTCTAGCTATCAAAATGGCTTCCGCATTTACTGCCAACTTCGGTTCATCCGGAATTTTGGCATTTCCTGATGCTGTTCTCTAGGACTATAACCCATTCTGGGCTCATCCTCTGTTACCTGTCTTGCTTCTTGTAGAAAATCTAGGCACAGAATCTGGAGACCAACATTTTTGTTTGCTCTCTTGTTCTGTGATGTTAGGAATTTCAATGTCTCTGCTATCACTTCCCTTACATGGCCCTCTGCTGATGCTAACAGGCCCTGCCTAGTCTGTGGAGCTCTTTCCCCTTCCCTCAGCCACTCAGTAATATATTCTTCAATTGCTTCTTAGAGGGTTGCAGAATCTAGGAAGAGTTGAATCATGTCCGGCCTGTCCCTTGACCTAACTCACCTTTTCTGTCTCCTCTCCCCAGTCCCTTGTGCCGGGGGCTCCCTTTTCTATCTTATCTTCTTTTTTTCCTCTTCTCTGCTGTCCCCACTACTTCCCTGTCCCCTGGGCTTCTCCTTCACTCTATTTGGATTGCCCATCTTCATGCCTCCTCTTCCCTGCTCTGATTTTTATCCATCTTCTTTCCTCTTTCCCTCATCCCCATTCATTCCCCTGGCCTATCCCGTCTCCCACTTTCTCCCTACCTCCTAGAAAATGCCTCCCCATACTTTCCCCTCCTTCAGACAAGTCCTGTTCTTGCTCACTCAGGAGCAGGAGACATTGCTGGCTCGATGGCTAAGCAAGAGTACAGACACCGTCATTGAACTACACAACAAGACACCGGTGTGGAACGATGACACCCAGTCCTACGTGCTCAACTTTCATGGTCGCGTCACTCAGGCCTCTGTCAAGAATTTCCAGATCATCCATGCAAATGACCGTGAGTACTCTTATGGGAGAGGAACTCTGAGACAAAGGGGCATCTCCTGAGGGGGAAGGGAGCATATGGTGGGAGGAGAAGGGGCATCTTGCATAGTCTGGCTCAAGCCAGAGGAAGTAGAGTTCATTGGCAGAGACTCAGGCTAGTAGATACCGAGGATATCTCAACTGCTATAGGTTTGAGCCCCTGGAAGAGATAATAGTTAAGTAACCATCAAGAAACTGGAATAGACCCCAGAGGGCATCCCCTCCCAGACTTGAGCGGGAATTTCCTCTATGACATTGCTGAAAAATGGTCATTCAGCCTCCTTCACTTGGGGACTCTGAGCAATGAGGCACTTGCTAGCTTCCAGAGGAGCCCATCCATTCTACCCCAAGACAACTCTAAGGGATAGGAAGTTTTTCCTTTCATTAAGCCTGAATCTGCCACTGAAAATTCCACTCTTTGGTCCTTGCTCTGCCTCCTGGGGCCAATCAGAAATCCATTTCCTCTTTCCCATGAGTCATTCAGATGCTGGACAGTATTCATATTCCTTCACACCAGACATCCCCAGTTCTTTTCATTGGTCCCTATATGGCAATGACTCCAGTTGCTCCTCATCTTGGTCTCTCTCCAGTTTGTCAGTCTTCTTCCTAAAATATGGCCCCCAGAGGTGGCCTACATAGACTGTACACCTGCCTGCCGCATCCCTTATTCTGGACGCTATTTGTAAAGCTATTTTTAGTTCTCAGTGATTTTTCTGGCTTCTAAGTTGGTCATGCAGTTGACTCAGAAATCGAGCTTGCAGGCTACCAAAGCCTTAAGTGTTTTCCAAGTGAAATGATCTAGTCACACTTCTATCCTGTACTCGTGCAATTGATTTTTTGAACCCAAATGCAGGATTTTACTTTTATTTGAATTAAATTTCTTTACTAAAAATGGAGAATAGGATGAAATCTTCAGCTACCTTCCCACCTGTTTACTTTCTCATCTTTCATGGAGTAATTGTAAGAATGGCTTAAATATATATATCTTGGGGATCCTTTATGAAAATATGAGAATGGAATAGGCTGAATTTTGAAGATGATTTTCCATAGACATCTTCACAAGCTGAGTAAGAGACCTGAAGGATGTAAGATTGCATAGTATCTGTTTGTTCTTTGAAAAAACCCCAAAACATTGGATTCAGTAGAACAAAATAGAGAAGTCTTCTTAAACAAAGTGTTTCACACATATATGCTTGTTGATCTGTTGAATGTCAACATCAAGTGATGCCAAACAGGGAGATGCATGTTCTCCTTAGCTCTTTAGTCCCCATTGTTGAGGAATAGATCCTATACTGAGTCCAAACACAAACATTCCTTATCGATGGTAAAAGGTTCTCCAAATGCTCCTATTTACGGATGAAACTGTGCTAACGACATTGAACCCCAGAAGACTAACAAAGACTCTTGCGTGAAATGAACAGTTATTTAAAAGTGATTTATTTAACCATCTTTATTGGAGAAAACAAAATGGATGAAAAATGCTTATCACCCAGATGGATGTGCAAGCAGGATGGTCTACCAAGGTAGCCCATCATCAATACATTTATTTTTAGATTTTCACAGTTTTTATTAATGCTTATTTCTTTATTATATTACTTAGCCTTCTCCTAATAATTATCTGACTTCTCCCCTCTCTCCAATTAAAAACCTTCTTTTTAATAAAGAAGCGTCAGTAGGCAAAACAAGTCAGAACCCTGGCCGTGTCTGACAGTATTTTATTTGTTAGCCACCGTCCACCCCAACTTTGCCAGTATGAGGGGGCCTGTGCTTCCTCATCAGTCCCCTGGAGTCAAGACTGGTCTTGGCACTGAGGATTTTTCAATGTAGTTTTCTTGACATTATCACGGTCATTTTATAGACTTTTGCCTACATTTATAGGTGCTCCAAATGGGCAGTAGGGTGGGACTTAGGATTGAATTCTGGGCTAGATGACCTTTTAAAAATGGCGAATGAAAAATCTGCAATGATTCCAAGCTATTTGCTGTCACAAACATCTATGTCCTCAACACTAGTATTTTCCTGGTAATACAAGATGATGTAAATTTTGGAACCACCATTGTCTTGGAAGAATTAACATGACCAGTAGCTCAAAGGGTGAAGAAGAGATTCATGGTGGGAAAAAGCAAGGTACAGGATGTTACCAACCACTCACATGTTAAGAATTAGCATGAGTGATCAGAGACCATGCGTGAGCCCGGGGAAGGAGGTGGACCAGCCAGCCACATGTCCAGACTGAGGGCCAAAGATGGGCCCGACCTGAATGTTGCCTTGGTGTTCTCTTAAGACAGGAAAAGGTCCCAGGGAGGCCTCGGGCACATTAGGCACATGATCCAGAGGGTTTGTGGAAAGACATGGCCAAGAATTATAAAGGATGAGCATATTTGGAGGGACTGTGGGCTGCACCCATGGATGGAGTACCTACATTGAAGACACCACTAATCAATCCATCCATCCATCAGTCAGTCAACATTTATTAAACTCTCATGATGTGCCAGGCACTGTGCTAAAGTCTAATCCATCTGAGCATTTTAGTAGATTTCATTTTATTAGTTCCAGTCCATCCCTTTTTAGATCTCACTTAGAGCATTGATCCCTCCCACCTCCGTGTCATTCCCATGTTTGATCATCGCAGACACCACATATGCCTTCCTCTGAGTGACTGATAAACTTGGTGAGAACCAAAGACAGGGTCCGGGCACACAGCACAAGTAGTCTTCTTCCAGGGAAGCACTGTGGTCTTTCCCTGAGGGATGCCTTTACAGCCAAGATTGTCCTCAGGCCCAGGGCTGCAGCTGACTTCTGGCACAGAGACGCTGGCCAGCCTGTCCTGCAGAGTCACAACTTGAGAACAGATGAGCTGTCTCTTTGAGTGTCGCAGGCATTTAGATACTCTCAGTGTGAAAAACTGGGCAGAGGGATACCCAGATAGACCCTTGCCTGTGGCAAGCCAGACCCTGGTATGGCTGTGATCAGTGACTGACTAGGAGGTCTTAGAATGACAATTTCAGGGTTTAACTGGGAGAAATCCTAGTTCCTGGGAGTCTTCTTCCCCATATCCCTTTCCACCCGTGGCTCTGCCTCAACTGTGGGCATGGGATGGGTGGGCCGGGTCTGGAGCCCCCAGGAACTGGGACTCACTTTGCACATCTGTCTCTTCCCTCCCCCTTGGTCTCTGGCTCTCTGGCTCTCTGCCTCTCCCTGTGGTTCACTCTGGCAATTTTCCTCTCCCTGCCTTTCCCCTTGGTTCTCTATCTGCCTCTTTTTCTGTCTGTGGCCTGCTCTCTGCCTCTCTGTTCTCTCGCGGCTCTTTCTCGCCCTTTCCCTGTGTCCTTCCCCCGCGCTGTCTCCCTCTGCATGGCTCTGCCTCCTTCTGCCTCCGTCGCTCGCCGTGTCTCTGTGCCTGGCTGTGTATCTGCCTCTTGGGGGGTGTCTGGGTCCCTCCCCAGCTGACTACATCGTGATGCAGTTTGGTCGGGTGGCAGAGGACGTGTTCACCATGGATTACAACTACCCGATGTGCGTCTTGCAGGCGTTTGCCATCGCGCTCTCCAGCTTCGACAGCAAGCTGGCCTGTGAGTAAGCGGGCGGGCGCTGCCCCAACCCCCCCGCCCCGCAGGAAGCCCCCCAGCCAGTCTGTGGCCCCTGGACTCGCCATGTGGGCCCGGCCGAGGCCGGTTCCCCACTGCCTCACACTGGACCCTCTCCAGCCAAGACGGGAGAAATGGCGCCTTTCTCTCCGGCACTCCCATCACTCATCGTTTGTCTTTCTTGAAGACAGCGAGTTGTCCTCGCTCTGAACATAGACATCTCACTCCATGCTCCCTTTCTGCCCCAGTCCCTTCCCATATCTCCCAGATCTCCATTAGGCATTTTCCCTCATCCTCATTCCTGTCTTCTCCCCCCTCTCTCAGCCGATTCCATCGTGACCTCCCTCATCCTGTCTCATCCCATCTCTCCTCATCCTCTTCCTTTCCTTCCTCCACTTCATCCTTGTCAGCCCTTTCTTAGGGCTTGACTGTGCCTGAGTTCAGGCCCAGTTGGGGGAAAGGAGGGGTACCATGAGCTAGAGAGAGCAGACTCCTCACTGACCCAGAGAAAACTCCAAGTATCCCCCTTTCCCATCAGTCCTGACTCACAAATACAAATCATACCCAGAGAGAGAGGGCTTGGAGCCCCCTCTGTGGCTGTGTCAAAATCAATGCTGGTCAGTCTTTGTTTGGGCCTTGGGCTTCATAACCCTGGAGGCATAAAGGCTGGCAGAACACAGGACATCTTGCCACAGCAGCTCCTGTCCGAGGCTGCTGCCCAAGTTGTCCCATGGCCCTGACTCAGGACTTTGGTTTCATGTGGAACCAAGTTATTATAAAGCCACCTACTACACTCAGTGGTGAACCAGGGGTGTGTGGATTTGAGGTGTGTCTTCTGTGAGCATGTTGTGTCTTTCTGTACATGTGTGACTTACGTATGAGTGATTCCACCAGAGAGTGTCTGGTTATGTGTGTGGGTGACCACCTCTGTGATTGGTATATGCATGTGTTTGTATCTATGTGTGGCTGCTTGTGCAAATGTGTCTGTGTGACCAACAGCTGTGTGTGAATGCATTGTGTGGGTGACTTTTTGCTCTAGATTTCATGAAACGTTCCCTAGGGTCTTGTAGGCAATACGGGGTAGGTGGTCAGTGGGTTATTTCTTCCTTGCACTGAGCGGTCTGGGGGAGTTTATTCTTTGGTATACGGGCAAGGCAGCTAGTCTCACTCACAGCCCTGGCCCCAGGCAGGGCTCAGGCTTAGGCCAGAATTCAGTGCTGAGAATCCCTTGTCTCAGGAGAGCCAGAGCCTGAGATGGCGTTCCCAGGATGATCATGTGTCAGCCAGTGCCAGGAAGCAGTTCTATCTTGGCCTGGCCTGAAGAAGGGCAACTGAGAGCTATAGACCTCTAGGCCAATGTCAGGCTGGCTTTTCCCATAGTAGTGTTCAGTGCAGAAATCTGGATTTGGGGTCAGGACCTGGGTTCAAATTCTGGCTTTCCTCTTTCTGACCTGTATGACCTTAGGCAAAGCACTTAATTCCTCTGTACCTCAGTTTCCTCATCTGCAAAATGAGGGGGACAGGGTTGGACTAGATGACCTCTGAGGTCCTTTCCGGCTCTAAATCTGTGCTCCTCCTATAACCCTAATTGAATTACACGAGGGGGCATGGATCCTGGGCTCTGCATCTATGATCTAAGTCCAGTCAAGCTCATCAAACCTTGGTATGCCCAGGGAGCTGTTTAATAATAACAGTAATAGTGTTAACAGTAATAGCTCACCTGTCTGTAGTGCTTTCAGGTTTACAAAATCCTTTCCCCAGAGGCCCTAGAAGGTAGGAAGTACACGTATTGTTGCTCCCCGTTTACAAAGGAAGAAATCAAAGGCAAATGGCCCAAATGGGACCCTTTTGGATGTGTCCCAAGGGGATGAGGCAGCATGGCCTAGTAGAAAGAACCCCTGGTCTGGGGGGTCCCAGGAGGCATGGGTTCTAGCCCTGCAGGCCCATTCCTTTCTGTTCTCAGCAGCCATTTCGTCTTCCAGACAAGGGAGTAGGGCTCAGGGACCCTTCTTATCCTGTAATTGAATCCAGGAACTTCAGATGGATTGAGAATTAGACTTTTTGGAGATGCAGCGACTTGGGGGGTGAGGGCAAGGCAGGACACTGGAGGCCTGGAAGCCAGAAGCACAAAGCAACAAACTTCATTTTCCACCCCAGTAGGGTGGGCTGTGGGGCAGGAGAAAATATTCAGGAATAAGAAAGGGGTGGAGCCCAGGACTAAACACCATGGGACCACATAAGAGCTATAGTGCCTCATTGATCACTAGGGGAGAGAGGTATGACTTTAGAAACCTGAGGGCTGAAGAAGGTGTTTTAGGTCAAAGCCTCGGTTAGGAGGACAGATGAGCTCTGCAGCCCATGACGGCAGCCTTCCCACCCTTGGCTGGCTCTCGGTGGCCACTCTATGCTCCTGGTGTTCTTTGTTCCCACTTTTAGGGGCCTTGCCAGACAAACTAGCTTCCTTTTCCTTCTGAATGCCATTGTGTGCCAGGAGGGAATCTGTGTGCATGAGTACGAGTGTGTTTGCAGGAGGCCTGCCACCCTTTGAATCCAAACCAGACTTCAGGGTCTCCTGAAGTGCAGAAACTGCTGGGTCGAGTTCAGCATGCTGGGAGAATAGTCTATATTGGCTGGGGAGCAGATGTCTTCCAGGAATTCTGTCCCCTCACTTCCTGACCTTCTTGGGGCAGAGGGTGCCCCTGGATTGGGAGAGCAGGTAATTTCAGGGGCTCTGGGCAAGACGAGGGTGTTCAGAAGAAATAATATTTTCTATATTTTTTCTTTTCCTTTTTGCATTACTAAACTTAAAGAAATCTATTAGTTTGCATGTGTGTTCTTGGGTAAATTGGGACACATTCTGGGGAAAGTGCCTTAACAATTAACACTAGTGAAGAAAGCATGTGGGAGGGGTCCCATTCCTCAGGGGAACACCCAGGGGAAGATGCTGCCTGGCAATGAGAAACCATACAGACTGAGAACTAGGGGACCAAGGAGTTCCAGGGGCAAAGAGTGGGAAGAACGGGTAGAGCCCTAGTACGTTCTCCCCCATCAGCGAAAAGAAGAAAATGGAAGATCTCTTTCCCGTGAATTCTTAAAACATGGGTGAGTTGCTAGGATTGTAAAATAGATGTCCAAGCCTGCCTGAGAGGTGGCCCACACAAGTGAGGCCCGAGATGCCACTGGGGCTCTTGGCCTTGAGCTCTCCAGGGTGCTGAAGGCGCCCTTATGCAAGCAACTTCTATCAACGCCTGTGTGGCTTTATGTTGGCAATAATGTTGGTGTCTTCCCTCCTTTGGCACCCTCCTCCCTCTCGCCAGTCCTTTTCGAAGACCCCTGAGTGCAGGCCAGGGCCAGGCTTCTTGGAGGACACTCATTAGGGGCCACCTCTCCCTGATGTATTTCCCAGGTGGCAATTGATGCTCCACTTCCAAAGACGTGGCCTAACGCAGCCGATTTCCATTGGTACCCAGAATTGTAAGTGAGCCCCTGGCTACCCGCCCGTGGAAAGTGACCAGAAGACAGCACTTGGCTTCTCCCTGCTGCGCCTCAGTCCACCTCTGAAGCACGGGCTGGGCTGCCTTTGTCCCTCCAAATCCCTGGGAGTGAATCTTGGCTGGCTCCTGGCTGACCTGAGGTGGGTGGTCGGTGCTCCCTCTAGCACTGAGTGGACACTGCTTCCCAGTCAGGAGCAGACTCATACACTAGACAGGGGCCCAGCCTTCTCCCCTTTTAAGGGGTTGTGGGGACTACACGTGCTTAATCGGCTCAAAGCTTGGCTTGGCATTTCTATGTGCTTTTGCTTTTGGAAAGGAGAGATTGGGGGAGCATTCTGTTTTTTATGAGCATTCCAACTGAGTTTTTATTACAAGACCAAATCAGAGAAAACCAAATCACCCCTACCCCCACCCCACCCCCTGGTGCCCATTACATAGTCCAGCTCATCACAGTGCCTTTTTTTTCTTTTCTATAAAGGATTTCCCTACTCCCCTCTCTCTTCTTATGTCTTCTTCTCAAGGCTTGCTAGAATCTGAGCTGGGCTGGGCCTCAGGTGTTTTCTGTGATGTAGCTAACTCGCAGTGAGTTGGAAAGTGGCCCGGCCAGATGGCTCAGCATCACCTCCATGCTGACAGCCCAGACTTAGCCAGTCATTTCTCATAATGCCTAGAATGTGTTATGTCTATTTGCACAAGAGTGTCTTTTCCTATTTTCGAGTGGTCAGACATTTTATTTTTGTTCAAAACTATCTGGAGTTTTAGATGAACCTGTGCTTTTATTAAGTGACTTTTTAAATAAACTCTTTGGTATTTGAGCAAATGTATTTATTTATCAGTATGTGCACTGCCTAATTTGGTGTTTTCATAATGACGTGTCTGGTGTAGGAATTAGTGTTTGGCTACATACAGAAAGCATACTAACAAATTAAACCTTAACTGTTTCAACACTGCTGTTTATGTCTTTCCTGGAAGGGGGAAGGTCATTTGTTCCTTGTCATTTCTTGCTAGTTTTCTAAGTTGATACTAACCCTTCACAGACATTCTCAAGTGACCCTGCCCCACAGCCCACTTGCCTTAATGGGCACAGTTATCATGTGAGGCTCAATTTTAAAGTAGACTTCTGGGGTAGACAGTAGGGTGGTTACCACTATCCTTAGCATGTTCTAATAGCTGAAGAAAAGATAACTCACATTTCTACATTGCCTTATGGTTTACAAAGTACTTTCCTCCTCCTAATTGTGCAGTGGGGGCTGGCAGATTTAATGAATATTTTCATGCATGGGAGTTGGTAGTCTGAAAAGGCTAAGCACTCTCAGGTAGAGGAGAGCCCTTTGGCTCATTAACATAGAGGGAAGGGAGAATCTGCTGAAATGATAGAGTGAAAGAATCCTGGACTTGAAGGTGGAGACTCCAATTAAAATCCTAACTGTGTGACTCTGAGAGGTAAGCCATTCACCTTTCTGAACCTCAGTCTCTTCATCTTGGGGTACTAGACTGGGAGCGAGAAGACCCCATTGGAGTTGCAGCCTCTGAGACTTAACTAGCGATGAGATCCTTGGGTAAGCCATTTCACATGCGCAGGCCACCATTTGAAAGGATTGGATCAGATGACTGCTACGGTCGCTTGCAGCTCTAACATTCTGTGGTTTTGGCTATAAAGTGAAGACAACAATTGTATACCAGAAAGTGCTTTTTAGACCTTAAAGTACTATAGAAATGATTATCGTTATTGCAGTGAGGTTCAGTCGGTCAACCAGCAAGCATCTGTTATTAGGGTCAGATCTGGAGATTCAACCCTTAAGAACACAGTTGCAAGCAGGCAGAAATGAAGTGGCAGAAATGATTACTTTGTAATGTCATCAACACAATCTTACTGTTGAGTTAACCTTGTTCATTAATTGCACCAGAACTACATGTACCAGAGAATGTTCTTCATAGCAGTTGTTCCCACATCATCCTTGATCTAAATGTGTTTGAACCTCATATCTGGGAATAACCTTCCAACCCATTTTGTGGGCTAGAGGACATCAGTGAGGTCCCTGAAGATCTAACATCCTGAGCCTTAAAGAGCCAAGGTGGGGGAGGGGAGGCGAAGGGACACTCAGGATGAAACCAAGTAGAGGTGAGCCCTCCACACAGAGCACAAGCCCCAATTCAGGAGCTAACACTGGAAATATGAGGAAAGAAAAAAAAAACAACCAGTATAAAAATGATTACAAGTCTAACTCTGGTTTCAAGCAGAGTATCAAAGGAAAAAAATTGTTTTTCTGTAAGAAATAGTTGAATACCAAGAAGAAATGAAGCAATAGATAGAAAATGAGATACCTCTACAGGGAAGATTTGGGAGAATGAACAGCTTAGAAGAGAAAATGATTAACCTCAGCCAGGAAATGGACTCCCTGAAAACCAGAACAGAACAAACAAATCACTGACTCTATGAAACAGCAAGAAATGTTAGGAAAAAATAATACATAGAAGAAAATGTAAGATTGCTGATATTTTAAATAACTGAAATGGGGAGAAAAGGTGGAGATAATTTAGGAATCATGAATCACTTTGAACACCCATGCTTTTTCTTTAAAAAAAAAGGTATGGACCCCATATTTCAAGAAATCATAAAAAGTGCCCAGGTCTGTTAGAATCAGAAGGCAAAGTAAAGATAGGGTGAATCCACTGATGGCCTCCTGAAAGGAACCCCAAAAGGAGTAGTCCCAGAAATGTCATAGCCCAAATCCAAAGTTCCCATGTCAAAGAAAAAATACTGGAAGCATCCAGAAAGAAGCAGTCCAAGAACCAAGGAATGGCAGTTGGAACCACACAGGACCTTCTACTATAAACGGGAAATATTGTAATACAATATTCTAAAAGGCAAAAGACTTAAAACCAAGAATAATTTGCCCTGCACAGCTGAGTATAATCCTAAATGGGTAATAAATGGACCTCTAATGGAGTAGAAGAACTTTAAAGTATTTCTAATGAAAAGACCATAATTGAGTAGGAAATTTGAAATAAAAACATGAATCAAGAGAAACCTAGAATTGCCAACTTATTTTAGTAATCGGAAGGTGCTGTATGATAATGCAGTGCTAACATTCTTAATAGGGGGAGAAGTAACAAATGTTCCTTTGGAACCCAAAGGGCATCAAAGGAGTGAAATAAGAAAAACAGAGGACCTGGGATGGGGGGTAGGTGGGTGGGAAGGGAGGACTGGTTCTGTTTTGAGGGTTTGAACAGGAGAAAGTGAAAGGAGGGTAGGCCAAGTGTGGTACCGCACAGCTGTAATCCTTGCTCACATGATAGAAAAAGCGATACCAGGAAACTTTAAGGTCTCTCTTAAGAACTTTGGAAATGTATGACATGAGAGACACTGGCACAGGACTGCCCAGCATGGCACCCATTATCAGAGAAGGTGCTGTGCTCTATGAGCAAAGCAGAATTGAAGTAGCTGAAAAGTAAGACGTACAAATTTAGAGAATCCACTTCAAATGTTCATATGAACTATTTGTGCCCAGCCTGTGGTAGAGCATTCCAAGCCCATATTGGTCTGATCAGCCACAGTTGGACACACTGTAATTTGACTGTAACATAGTGATATCATTTTGGTCCTCTTCAAGAATGAAGGACAGCAACCAACCAATCCTTGCTCCTGGGTGGGGCTGAGGTTGATGGATCTCTTGAGCTCAGGAGTTCTGAGCTGCAATAGGACTAAAGTTAGGTGTCTACGTTAGGTTTGGCACCAGAGGAGATGGCCACCAGGCTGCCTAAGGAGAGCCGACTGGCCCAGGTGAGAAAAATGAAGCAAGTTCCATGATAATTGATACTGAGATCAGGCCCAGGAATGACCACTACACTTCCAGCCTAGAGGAAATAGGGAGTCTCCAAAAAAAATTTAAAAAAAATAAAAGGAAGGACTACTTGACGATCAGAGCTGGGCAAAAGTGCAGTGGCCTGCCTTAGGAAGGGGCAGTGAAGCCCTCTTCCCATCCTTACCACAGCTTAACTGGAGGCACAAAAGCTGGATTTTGAAGGGGTAATGAAGATTTCTGCTTCAACTAAAGGTTGGATTGAATGGCTTATGAGGTCCAGCTCTGAGACCCTGTGATGTTCTGATGTTCAGGTGCTAAATAAGAAAATACTTTCAATCTCATTTATATCTAGCCAGTCAGCATTTAAACTTAATTTAAAACTAAGGACCTTAGATCATCTAGCCCAGAGTCTTAACCTGCGGTCTGTGAATTTTAAAATCATCCCTTTTTCTGGGTAACTAAATCTAATTGGTTTCCTTTTTAATCCTATGCATTTTATTTCCTGCATTTAAAAATATTCTGAGAAGGGGTCTGTAGGTTTCTTCAGACTGCCAAAGGGATCCATGACATAAAAAGGTTAAGAATCTAGTCCAATGTCCTTGTTTTACAAACGAGGAAACTGAGGCACAGGAACTGACTTACTCAAGATCACACAGGCCCTAACTAGTAGAATCAGCATTTGAATATGTGTCCTTCAATTTCCAGTTCAGTACTTTTTTTCACTATACCATATTTAAGTAGGTCCTCTTAGGACCCCTGAGGTAGCTCTTCTCCAAAAACATTTTTGTCTTACTGTTCCTACTGGGCACTAAGTATCTGGAAAGAAATCCAAAGATTCTTAGAGTAGTCATTTCTGCAGGTGGAAAACCCTAGTTCTTGCAAAACAGTTCCATCTTTAATGTCTTTAGATGGAGACTGAGTGGAAAACATGTTGGAAATAATTTCTCTAGCCAGAGTTAGTAACATTGACATTGTGTTTAATGTCTCAGATTGTACCTGGATTATTTCCAGGTCTCTCAGGGGAACTAAAATACATTTAATTCCAACAAAAATACATGAAACAAATGTTCATCACACTCACATACAACATATTCTTCATACAGTAACTACCCACCCTCATCCTCTTTTTAAGATGGCCAGCATGAGCACACGTTTTCAACAAAGTCTGTTCCTGTAACAGCCAGAGCATCCTACTTTTATGCATTTTCTGATGCCATAGCACCATATTGTGTATGTCTGTACCTCATGGATATTAATCCTTAGCCAATGTGTATTTGGGTTATGTGACCTTGGATGTTTTTGAGAAGACTTAAGATCATAGGTAGAGCTGGAAGGGACCTTTAAGGCCACTGAGTCCAACGTTTTCTTTTTCCAGATAAAGAGTGAGGTTGAGAAAGCTTAATCAACTTCTCCAGGGTCAAACACAGGTCTCTCTGACTCTAAGACCAACACTACCCCTTGTACCATTTATCTTCCTCTTCCAACATTTGATGGGTTGTCATGGTGTAGCAGGATTAGATTTGTTCCTTGTAGCTCTAGAGAGATGAACTAGTGTCGGCGGATAGTAAAAATTACAAGGAGTCAAATGTCAGCTATTTTAAAGGAAAACCTTCTAGCACTTAACATTGTCCAACAATGGAATGCCTTCTTAAAGAAGTTGTGCGTTCATTGTGCTATGAGAAACACAAAGGGACCATTTTAGAAAAACTTGATGATTTGAATGAATTGACATGTAGTGAAGCGATCATGGCCAGGAAAACAATTTATACACAACAACGTTGCGAACACAATCAACTTTGAATAACACAAGACCTCTGGTCAACACAACTGACCATGATTTTAGAGGAATATTTGCTTCCTGACAAAGAAATGAAGGACTAAATATGGAGAATCAGACACTCTCTAGACATGGTCAGTAGGGGAATTTGTTTTGCTTGACTATGCATATTTGTTACAAGGGTTTTTTCTCTTTTTCAGGGGTGGATGGGGTAGGTGGTTGGGAAAGAAAATAAATGCTTTTTAATTTTAAAAAAGTAAATTTTAAAAAAGTTGTACATTTCTGGTCACTGTTTTTAAACCCTAAGATGCTATATAAATGGGAGTCATAAAACATTTTTAATGTGTTCAAGGAGAGGTTGTATGTTCAGTTGTCAAGGATGTCACAGAGAGGAGTCCTGTTCAGAAACAGGCTGGGTTAGAATCTCTCTGGGTGAACTTCCAACTCTAAAGTTACATGATTTTAATTTCTGAATCACATACATTTCACAAGCAGTGTCTGCAGATCTCTTGGTCTTTCCCAAATTCTCGGGCCTACACATACAAACCTGTGGCCTTTTGACGTCTGATGAAAACTACATAGGCACGGTGTCAGACATGTAAACTGGGGGGCAATTTTGGAAGAGTTAAGGATTCTAATTGTAACCTGGAAAAACACAAAATATCCATGTGACCCAAGGTTCCTTTCCCTTCTGTAGGCCTGGGTTTCTTCATTAAACACAGGAGTTGGACTAGGTCATTAACATCTAGTCCAGGTCAATTCAACTTTTATTAAGTGCAGGAGAGAGACAAAGTTGAGATATGACAAAGCCCCTGCCCTCATGGGGCTTACAGTCTAGTGAGGACATATCATACATACACAAATAACTAATACAGTAAAGAAGACAAAGTCATCTGCTATCAGTGGGTTTGGGATTAAGAATTTAAGGAGAGAGGAAAATATTTACAACAATTGTAGGGAATGTGACAGTGAATCTTGGCAATAGCATCAAGAGAGATACTATATGAGAAAGAGCATGGGAGAATTGAGATCGGGTGGAATGGAGGTAACGATAAAGCTAAAAAGTTGATTAAAAAGATTGCTGAGCAGCTAAGGATTGGAAGCCTAAATTAGTAATGGATACATTCATTCAGTACCTTCATTTTCTTTAGCAGTGCTCAACAGTTTGGGAATGTTTCCTAGGGTTGAGAATTAGGAGAGTAGGAAGAAATGACCAGTGAAGGGAATAAGTAATTCCAGTGTGGTGTCCAGGGAATCACTGAAATAGGTCAAGACTGAGTAGGGAGGTAAATGAAGCCATAATGTGACGTGTAGACTGGAACAAGATGGAGGGGTTGAAGAACTAGAAATGATAAGTAAGAGTGGGAGAGGACAGAAAGAGGAGGTTGGGGTTGGAGAGGGGAATCTGGAACCAAAGATTTAGAGGTGGTGGTGGTAGTGGGTCCCACAGGATAGTGAAATATGGTCTTGGAAGTCTGACTAAGGTGGACGTAGAAGTCAAAGTCACATGAGTTGAAGCATTTGGAGAACTGTGAGATCTCGGTGCATGAATAATGAAATAGCTGGCAGAGTGAATCAGGTAAGTCGGGTGTTAATGTCACTGGGGAAGGAGGGAGTGTGTCCTGGAGGTCAATAGATGACAAACAAGTGGATATGGTGGTATAAGCAAATGGCATGAACTTTGGTGGAGGAAAGATTGAGAGGTGTGGTCTAGAAGGGGCAAAAGGGAGCAAGAGTAACCTGATCCTTCTTATCCACTCTTAAGTTGTGGGATAATGAGGTCAAGAAAAGCCTTTGTTAGAGAAGGCTGTGGGAGATGTAGTGCCCTCAGGGTACCCTTCGGGTGTCAGTTAATGAGACAGAATGTTTGAGGGTTAGGGGTTTGTTTAGAAGAGAACGGGGGTTCAGATAGGAACAGTGGAGTAGACTGGAACAGGGATAATTTGGTCACACTAAGTTACAGAAGTGTGGTAGGGCTGTTCGGGATCAGAGGAGTGTAGCATAAGAAGGAAGGTGTGTAACCTGATACTGGCTGACAGAAACTGGGGAACCAAGAGTCCAGAAAGGAGACTGAGCAGCACGTTAGCCATTAGGAAGACAGGGACTGGTGAGAAGGAGAAATGAGCTGACAGCATGAATAATTAACAGGTCCCAAGGTTTTAATCAGAATGTCAAGAAGGAATATTGGTGTTACAGAGCGTGGCCTTACTGATCCCACTCTCAGATGTTCTTGAGACCCTTGAGCTTATAGGAAAAGAAAAAAGCTGGAATTGTATTCCCATCAACCTTCCAGACGTTGTCAGGACCCCTGGGTAATGGCCTTCATGCTCCCAACAAAGGAGGTAACCAAAGAGGCTGGAGCTCTGCCTTCTCTATCCATCTCCCAAAGGTTTTTGGAGCCCCTAAGGGAACGAGCTTTGGGATTCCAGAATTCCATAAAACGGTCCCCTCAGTCCTGTCAGTCACCTGAATATACAAACAAGTCTTGCCTCAAATCTCTTCTAATCCCAAATCCGACAACTAGGTTCCATTATTAGCTCTGGACAGCTGCCGAGTTAAGAACATTTCTCCACTCAGCAGAAGTTCTTGTCCTTACTGATCTTACCTGCTTCTTCCTGGAAGAAGGCAGTTCAGTGATGGTAACCACATGTTAGGTGGGATATTGACCAGCCGCCTCCACTGAAGTCTAAAGTCTTACCGTGGTATGAAAGTGATCTCCAAGTCCAAGCTCCAGAGGTCACATACTAAGCTGGAAAGACCTTAATTACAGACCCAATGATGGACTGTTTTCCAAGGATGAGCCTAGCTAAACTTCAAAGCGCCTCATCTCCAGGTGGGCTACAAGGTAATGAATTTTTTGGCCACAACAACTCTCAAAGGGTATCAACTATGCTATGATCTACTAAGGGGTTGTAATCTGTGTCAGTCGAAGAGGGAAGTATGGACTAGCTGAATTGTGTACCAAAAGGGTAGTCAGCATGAGAGGGCTTAAAACTGAACTGGGAATGGCTGGGCTGGGTAGGAAATGGAATGGGGAGCATGACGTCTCTCCCAATCTAAAGGGTTATTGTTTGGAAGAGTCATTAGATTTGTTCTTGGTTCTATAAGCAATGGGTGAAAACTGCACAGAAGCTGATTTCAGCTTAATATATATTATAAAAGCGAAACCAAAACTACTTCCATATAATCACCTAGTGGAAAGGGCTGCTACAGGAGGTAGTGAGCTCCCAGCACTGAACATCTTCAGACAGCACAGATTTTTGGAGATTCTTGTAGGGGTCATTCCTGCTCAGATAACTTAGATAACTCAGAACTAGTGGGCTGCTGAGGTCTTTTCTCTGTGGGCTTAGCCCTTCCCAGATAGGGACAAGCTGAAAAATAACTTCTACAGAAGGCCTTGTTCCTTCTTTCTAGGCTCCCTCAGCTTTACTCACCTGTCCTTAAGGTCTTCTATTCACGTAGGGATGAAGTGCTGGGGTAAGCAATAGGAGGGCCTGTACCAGAAGCCCCATCCACATAAGGAATGGTACAGCCATTAGGATAGAAAGGTGCTTCTGGGTTTGAAAGTGTTTAGGAAGACCAGGGTGGCCGACAACGTTGGGGCAGAATCATTTTAAAATAATCAGACTATTTTTAAAAAGCTGAGATATCTTCCATGTAAAATTACCAGAGTTCATTTTCCTATTAGCAGAGGTATCTTCACCTTCTTCCAGAGGGGGCATCTCTGGGGAAACTGTTCCCTTCTTCCTTCACTTCTTTATTTTCTTGCCAAAGAGATTAATATTGGGGCCATAGAGGACAGAACAAAGATGGCTAATGGGGAAATGAAACCCCAAATATGTAGCAGAGAAGGGAGCATGCCATTTGGCTTAGATAGACTACATGCCAGGGAAATAAAAGAACTGGCAGAAAGGATTGTTGAGATGCCATCAAAGATCTTTGGAAAACTGTAGTGAAAGGGAAAGGGCAGCTAGATGGCTCAGTGGATAGAGTGCCATGCCTGGAGTCAGGAAAACTCATCTTGCTGAGTTCAAATCCAGCCTCAGATACAAGCTGAGTGACACTGAACAAGTCACTTAACACCACTTGCCTCAGTTTCCTCATCTGTAAAATAAGCTGGAGATGGGAAATGGCAGTATTTTTGCCAAGAGAACCCCAAATGGGGTCGAAGACTCGGATACGACTGAAAAATGACTTTACAACAACAAGAAGAGGAGAAAGGGAAAGATGACGCAGCATGAAAATGACAAATGTTCAGGTTTAGAAAAAAAGGAAATGAAGAGGTGCAATCTGTAGCCCAGTGAATCTGACTTCCTGAAAAATTCTAGAACATAACACTAGAGGCATGATAACAGGAGCGCTCCATGGAAGACAGATTATGTCAAACCAATCTCACTCCCTTTTTTGACAGGGTTACTAAGCTGGCAGACCAGGGTAATGATAGAGAAATAGTTTACCTAGATTTTTGCTAAGCATTTGACAAAATCTCTCATCTTGTTCTTGCAGAAAAGATGGGGAGAAGGTGGGCCAAATTAGGTGGAGCTGGAGTTGGTTGAATGGGTGGACCCCAGAGGTAGTTTATTACCGTGGTTTGATGCCATCTTGGAGCCAAGTCTTGACTGGAGGGTCACTTAATATTTTTATCAATGATTTAGATAAAGGTATAAATATACTAGGCTTACCAAATCTGCAAATGACAACAATCTAGGACTGATAGCTAACATGCTGGATGAATGAGTCAGAATCCCAAACTGACAGGCTAGAGCACTGGGCTGAATCGATCTAATGAGATGAGATTTAAAAGGGATAAATAGAAAATCTCGTTATTAGGTTCAGAAGTCAGTTTCATAAAGATAAGGTCAGTGGTAGGGCTCAAAGAAATTCATCTGACAAATATCTGTGGGTTTTGGTGGACTGCAGTTCAGTGTGAGTCCACAGGGTGGTTTGATGACCAAAAAATTAATACTATCTGAGACTATGTTAAGAGAGGCATAGCTTCTAGGACTAAGGAGGTGATAATCTTGTGGTTCTCTGCCCTCATCTGGTTTTGTACCTTACAT
Source organism: Phalanger gymnotis (assembly GCA_028646595.1). Classification (NCBI taxonomy): domain Eukaryota; kingdom Metazoa; phylum Chordata; class Mammalia; order Diprotodontia; family Phalangeridae; genus Phalanger; species Phalanger gymnotis. Next base: position 419,708,605 of record CM053623.1, read on the forward strand.
TTTAGGAAGGACAGTGATAAGCTGGAAAGTGACCAGAAGGTACCTGGATGGTGAAGGACCTTGATTGAGATAATGCCATATGAGAAGCAGTAGAGGTGTTTAGCTTGAAGAAGACACAGGGAAGACAAGATGCCTTAAAGAATTTGAAGGGTTGTTACTTGGAACAAAGATTAGACTTATTCTGATTAGAGTTTGGGAGCAACGAATGGAGAAACAGAGACAACTGTTTAGACTCGATGTCAGGAAAAACTTCTAAACAATTAGAGCTCTCTCCAAAAAAGTGGAATTGGCTGCTTCAGAAAGTAGCATGTTGTTCCTCACTAGAGACATTCGAGCAAAGGCTGAATGACTGCTTGTCAGGGATGTTGTAGATGGAATTCTTCCTTAGCCACAGGACAGACTAGGATGGACTCTAAGAGTCTGGGAGCCTTTGCTCAGTGAGGCCACACTTAGAAAAAGGTCCCTTCTACATTTAACCTATCATCATTACAAATGAAACCAATCTATCCATCAAAGGAAACTGCTAGTCTTCTCACTATACCAAAACTCACATAACTGGGCAACTTGGGGCTTATCTCTTAACGAATGGCTGTCTGCCAACTTCTGCCTACCTAAAGGAGAGCCACTTGTGGCTACTGCATCTGGACAGAAGGAATGGGCTATAATTCTAGGCTGGCTTCCTGTCTTCTGCAGAAGCAGGCAAATTGGGAATTATTAACAGATGATTACTGAATGCACTGACTATTCTGAGAAGCTGGAAAAGGAAGAGTGTAGCTATGACACCCTCTGTCCTCCTCACATCTACCTCTGCATTGCCCTGCACGTCAACAAAAATATGGCTTGGAGGATGGTGGTATGGACCAGCCTCTCAGAAGAGGAGATGATGGGCAGCTAGCTACACAGGTCACTGGGCCAAAGGTGAAGGATGAGGCTCAATCAAGCAGATTGGCTTCTGGACTTAGACAACACTGCTAAGCCTTGATTCATTCAAAACCCTGAAGGATCCGTTTCCTTAACGTGCCCACATCCTCTGCCTCCTCCAATCTGTTTCCTAGCACTGCCTCTTTGGAATACAGGTGTGTTTCCTCTGGCTCTCTGCTGCTATCCAAGGGGAACACCATGTTCTCTGCTATGAAGACAGGATCCTCCTCTTCATGCTGACAGCAAGTGCACTCTAATTTCTGGCTTGGAGGCAGGACTCTGTCCTGGTCACTAAAACTGACAGTCTTGTCTTTCTGGGCTTGGCAGTCCTGGCTGACCTCAGCCGGGTCAATGGGTAGACTCTCACAGCACAAATGATCCTCCTCTTCCTCTAGTCCCCCCATTCTTTCCGCTATCTCTTCAGCAGAGGCTTGGCTCAAGTCTGGGTAATCCACTAGGATTGTATCTGGCCTTCGTTTGACACAGTCTGAAAGGTCATAAACTGGGTAGGTCTCTTCTGGGTAGCCTACACAGAAAAACAGAGAAAGTCTTGAAATACCCTTTCAAAGAAATAAAACACAGGGTTAAAAAAAAAGATTCAGAGAAGGCAGCCATCCTGAAAAATCCTTTAGAGAAGCTTACAGATGATCCTAATGGTTTTGAAGTTTCACTTGGGCAAATGCTCAGCAATTTGGTTGACTGTCCAAATGCTCTCAGAAACATAAACCAATTCAGATAAAAATACCTTCCTGAGCATGGAGAACTAGAAAATGGGTTTATAAATGACTCTGCACTCAGGAAAATATGCTTTGGCATTTCTATTTCAATGCCGCGCCCCCTGCTTCCCCAACACACACACACACACACACACACACACACACACACACGAACACATGCACATAGTGCTTTCTTTTGCAGGATCGAAGAGGAAGATTTAACAAATTTCTAAAACCTTCCACTAGAAGAATTACACCAAACGCCAGCTGAAGAAGGCACAGCTAATGTTTACAGTTTATATTTGGAACCATTTTAAGAGCTTCCTGCCGGGAGAAAAAGACAACACTTTGGGAATTCTACTTAGCAACACCATTGAAAGAGTTGGTGAGCGTCAGGTATAGAGCAAGACTTGCTTGAGATCCTGGATGACAAGCCCTGTGCTTTCCAAAGACAGAATTCCCATTGTCGATTTCTTTGCCTTCACAAAATAGAACAAAAGAACAGAATGGACCTGGTAAATAAAATAAGGAATGCAGGAGGTGTGGTGCTGAATCCCAGCTCTGATAATGAGAAAAAACAAAAATGTTGCCAAATTAAGGAAAGTAATGAAATAAATCTATGTCAGCCAAGCCCCAGCCTGAGAGGCAGATGGGCTGGCAGTGGGCCTCATGCCTGCTGCACAATGTGAAAAGCTGGAGAATTCAAAATCCATTTGCACATTATTATAATTGGTAAACTCAACCTTAATGTAAAACATTTTCAGCCTGCACGTCCTGAATAGGAGGCCTCTTTCTGGATTCTGCTCAGGGCCTGGAGAGGCTTTTTCTTTGCTGACAGGTAACAGAGAATTAGGAGGAAGCTGTTTACCTTCCCAGTCCTCCATGTAAGGGGCTTCCTCAGCTTCTTTCTCAGGAGAGGGGCTGTCGAGAAGTTTTCCCTCCTTCATGACCCTGGTGATTTCTCGGAGTTGATGCAATAACCGTTTTTCCTGGTCCGAAGTCACGTTCTGTGCCCTGCTCAAAGGGATCAGACACAACTCAGTTATCTGCTAAACGAGCAATGATTCTCCCACTGCCCATTACAGTGACCTGCCCCTGTCCTAGAACAAGGGAGCTCAAAGATAGAAGGGGATTTGGTTACTGGCCATAATAATCACCTCCATTAGCAAAAATGTCTTTCTCTCCTCAAAAGAACCGAAAAGGGTTATTCCTACATGAGTTCCTGGATCCTAAGGTAGAAGCAACATAACAAATCCCCAAGATGCTATTTCTGGCCTATTCTAGAAGCACCCACAGGGCTGAACCAGCCCTGGCTGACTTTCTCTTTCCTGCTGGGGGCAAGGTAATGCCATGGGTAACTGGTCCCTTTTGAAAGTCTGGACAAGGCTGCTTTAGGGCCAGCCTCTTCAAATATCAGGAGTCCTGCCAATGAATAGTTTATTTAAAAAAGCATTTAAGCTACTGAGGAGTCAGTCTTCCAGCCTAGGGCATCCCAAGCCAAGGAACATTTACAGATTTAAAAAGTGTTGCTTTCTGGTATGGCCACGGGAGGGAGACCTTTCATTTTATAATCATCTCCTGGATCCAGGCTGGCACACGCTATTATTTATAGTTGGAAGGGACCTTTGCGATGATCAAATACAGCTCCTCTCATTTTTGTCCTCAATGCCTACAGTGGGGAGGTGTCTTCCTGAAGGTCGCTTGTGTAATAAGCATTGGAGCCACGATTAAGGCCCAGAATCCTGACTCAACGTTCTGCGCTCTTCCTATGACATACAGATCGTGGTCTCTCTAACCTGCTATGGTCAGAGAAATAGCAGTTTAGACCTCACCTACTCAGCATAGCCCGCAAGAATGGAAATGACATCAAGCCTCTGACATTGTCAGTATCTTTTACGATAAGGAAATAGAAGGAGGCAACAGAGTGTGTGGGAAGTCCAGTGGAACTGCGGTGGGGCAGGGCAGAATTTGAATTCATGGCTGAATTCAAATCTTGCTTCTATCACTTAGTACTTGTATCAGGTGTTTCAGTGGATAGATCATGGCTTGGAGTCAGGAAGATCTGAATTCAAATCTGACCTCAGACACTTACTAGCTGTGTAACCCTGGGCAAGTCAGTTGACTACTGTTTGGCTCAGTTCCTCATCTGTAAAATGGGAATACAGTGGAGAAGGAAATGGCAAAACTATTCCAGTATTTTTGCCAAGATATCCATTGAAGCCATGTAGACACTACTGAACAACCACAGTTGTTAAACCTTAAACCAGGAAAAACCTTGTAAAAGTTAACAGGAATAAAAGGATTAGGCCTTTGTTCTAGCTTCTGATACTTCTGAAATATTCTGGAGAGAGTTTAATTTGCCTTGCCTGAGTATGAAACAGGAGTGCCTTGGAATAGGCCTTTAAAAGAGGTAGGCAGGGAAAGAGAGAAAATGAGAGCTGAGGAGGGCGGGATGCCATTTAGAGAAGGGGCATCTGAAAAGCTTCTCCCTACGGAAGCATGTGGTAACAAGGGAAGAGGCAACAGAACCTGGGGGAATTCCTGGGCCAAGCAGGGGAGTCTCAGGACTAAGCACAGAGCTGAGCTGAACAGCACAAGGGAGCACCACCTGCAGTACCCATTTCTACGGCATGTCACAGTGTCCTTGCCTCCCAACAGCCCTATGAGCTATGGTAATACAAATCTTATCATCATTGCTGTGGAGGAAACTAAAGTTTCAAGGAGGGTAAGTGATATGCCCAAGGTCACACAGCTACGAAACGGTAAAGCCAGCCTCAAACCAAGGTCTCCTGATTCCAAATTTCGGGCTCTCTGGAACAAGCCCTGCTGAATCACTTCAGAGAGCATTTCATTTATGCTGTGAATAATCCAGAGAATTCATAAAAGGGCCCTACCTTGGAAAAAAGCTTCCCTGGTCTTTTAAATTTGATTCAATATATATATTTATTAAGTATCTACTATGTGCAAGGCATTGTAGTAGGTGGAGAAGCCTTGTGCCGGCTTTGATATCTAGTTCAGATCAAGTGCTCTGCCATAACAGATACCAACTTCCCTAAAGTGCCTCACAAATCAAAATCAGGGAAGAGTGTTGTGCATTTCTGCAGCTTTGTCAGTTTCTTCATCATTTTCATTTGGTTTCTAATCAATCAACAAGCATCATGGAGGCATTATACTAGGTAATGGGGATACAAAGGCAAAAATAAAATATTAGTCCTCTAACGGTGGAGAGGGAGTTTGGAATGTGAGGAGATGACACACACAACACGGACGTGTGAGTATATATGCATACATATATTAATACACAAAATAAATACAAGGTAATATTTTGGAGGGAAGCACTAGCATCTGGGAAGGGCATCAGGAAAAGTCCCAGGTTGGAGGGGGAATCTGGAACCGAGGCAAAGGGGAGGAGAGGGTACAGTGTAGACACACCCTCCTCACATACTTGAAAAGGCACAGATGAGGAATGGGATGTTGGGCTAAGGAACAGCAAGAAGGCCAGTCTGGCCAGACCAAAAGTGGGGTGACGGGAGCAATTCTTAGAGTGATACCCTGTTCATCAGGAGGCCAGATCATTAACTGTCTCCACTTTCCCTAACACTGGCCCTAACAAGGAGTGCATGACGAGGCCCAATAGCTGCTAAAGTGGGTATGATAAAACCCCTGTGTTTTGCTCTTCAGACAGGTTCTCCCTCACTCAGAAACAAACATCCTTGCTGACATACAGGTCTTAAGATTGGTGGTCTGGTTTTCCAGCCAACAGGAAATCAAAAACAGCCAGCTAGAAGGTGGAAGGAAGGGCTATCAGAGGTACGTAGAATCAATGGAAACAAAAGTCACAGATAAAGATGCAGTTTGAGGGAAGAGAAAAAAGTCTCAATACTCTATTACCACATAGTACAGTGAGGATTCTAAAAATGAGTGATTACTCTGAATCGTTAAGAAATAGCTGAATTATATTCAGTATGCTCTGTTTAAGAACTTAGATTTCAATAAAAATAGTTAAAACAGAAAAAGTTTTGTTGTTTGGAAAGGCATTTGTCATTTGGAAAAATCATTAGAGGTTCTGATAAGACAATGCTAACAAACGAGAGGTTACTGTTTCATTAATATATGAGTATTTGTTGAATAGGTCCCCATAGGAAGGTGAGCCTTGAGCATTTCCAGCTCACCTCCAGGGAAGTAAGGACAAATCCTACTTTCTCTTTTTTCATTCTCCCAAAGATCTCTCAAGAGGTCTTGGGAGAAGTGCTATGTAAAACACCATGACTGACTCTCTTCTGTGAAGCCAAGGGCTGCTGCAGGGGATGCGGGGGATGTTGTGGACTCAAGAGATGAAGAAGCTGGAGTTCTACACCAAAAGCGTCAAGGGAGCCCTCTAAAAGACTCAAGAGGTCACGGGGGTAGAGGTAATGCCAGTCAACTCTAACATTTTCTAGTTCATTTACCTTCAAAGGCAACACTACACTGCAGCAAAAACTTTTTTTCTGAATGATCAGTGATAATGACATCAATGACAAAGTTTTCTACCACTGATCTCATGCAAGAAAATACTTTCTGAATCGGGTTAGATTCAAACACGATTCACTGAAAGAAAACAACAGTTCCGGCCTCCAGAAATGTGTCCAATAGCTTGGAGGAGGTTCATCGCTCGGGGCCTTGGTCTTGCTTAGGAAAACTCCTTTGGGCTTCATGATTCATACTTGGGTCAAAAGAACTTTGCAATTAAATAATCTAAAACAATTTTTATTTTTTCCCGGTGGGCCAGTCATACAATTCAACCAGTGTTGCTTATGGGTCAGATACTAAAATAATTCTTCTGTTCATACAAACACTTATTAAGTATCTGTCATGGTGTGAGGCACTGGGTAAGATACAAAGATAAGTCAAACCTAGATCTCCTCCAGACTAGTGAAGAAAAGGAAAAATCCCAGTGTAGCAATGACTCCAGACTCACTCTCACAGATCGAGGAAGGTTTGCGTCTTCCCCTCAGGACTCCAGGGACTCCCTCTGAAGGGTTAACAGTGTCTGATGCTACTGACTTGAGCCCCCATTCCGGCGTTCTCTTCCCGCTATTAACTACCAGCTATTAATGCTTCAGTTTCACATACCCAGTTACCAGGATCAAATGAGATAACAATTGTGACGTTTTTAGCACAGTGCTGGCACACAGTAAGTGCTATATGAATTTCAGCTATCGTTACTATTAACACCAATTAGTTTTTACAAATGGATATTCCTTTGAAGATATAATGAGAACAGAAGGACCAACATTTCCTCACTTTCCACATCTCTAACACCTGGAAGGTACAACTTCCCTTACCAGGGGTGGGGAACCTGCAGCCTTGAGGCCACATGGGGCCCTCTGGGTCCTCAAGTGAGTCCCTCTGACTGAATCCAGACTTCACAGAACAAATCACGTTTGGATTCGGTCAAAGGCCACACTTGAGGACCTAGAGGGCCCCATGTGGCCTCAAGGCCGCAGATTCTCCAGCCCTGCCTTATACTCTATCCTCTTCATTTGGGGAGAGTGGGCTCAAACCTAGCAGAGATTTCTATATAACATTAGCATCTTGTCAAGTTCACATCCAGATGCAACATCAATGTGGTGAATTTGAATCTCAGCCACCCTGGGCCAGGTCCCCAAAGACCCTCCTTGTTCCTCGAGGCCTTGTTCCTCGAGGCATTGATGCTGGACTGACTAGCCACTAAGGTCCCCATAGACTCTACTCCCATAGGTCTTGGTGACTGCATCTCCTGACCTTTCAAAGCACCCAAGGTCATAGTCACCTTCAGTCTCCTTCACTGGAATGCATGCAGTCAGGCAGGAAGGCATCAGACCAACACTTCTTTCCTGATTCACAAAACGAGGGGTCCCTATGGTCTCAGCTAGGATTAAAAACGTCTCATGATTCCATTCATTTAACAGTGCTTGTTATGAACAAAGCACTATATTAGGTGTAAGGAATGAGTGTGTATACAAAGATAAAGAAGGCATAAGTGATCCTTGTAACAAGGAGTTTACTGGCTAGCAGGGGTAGGGGAAACTCTTAGCTTCATATATAAGTACTTAATTCACTTTTGCTTTCCAAATCCATGAGAGTCATTACTGCTTCCTGGGCTTCTGAGGCTCCAAACTGCCAAATCCCCAAGGATTCCTGAACAGGTACTAAGGGAAGTATAAAACCATATTTATGTTGAGGCCGTAGACATGTGTTCACTTATAGAGTGAGTCCTTTTAATCAGCAAGCAAGAGGAACTAGGAATCTTAATGCAAGGGGGAAAATTTGACCTCAAAGGTATCACTGAAACGAAATCTGTAACTGGAATAGGTCTCTGACCTGACCTACTTCATTTAAAAGAAACAAGACAGGCCAAAGAGCAGGATGGGGTGGTATTGGGTATCATGTGAAGAAGCCCAAGAATTAAAGAAGGAAATATGGTGGAGAATGTTGGGTGAAGGTCAGTGAAGGGAAGGAGAAAAATGGTCCTATCACCAAAGTGTGACCACTTGGCCATTGCTGTCCAAGGAAACAGATCGGTGGTGCAAGACACAGATTACAAACCCGGCACAGAAACGGGATCCAGTAAGGATGGGCAACTTCACTTATGTTCACCAGATGTTTGCTGGGACTTTTCCATTCCAAAAGCATGGCTTCTAATAATCTCTTGACTTGTCTTGGAATTAAAATGCCAAGATTCAATGACTGACTTGATGTGAAGGGCAAAACCTAAGGATCCATAGGGACAGGGTATAGTTCTGATGAATCCTGTCAGACCCCAGACCTGCCTTGGTCTAGATACCAGGTTAGAATACCTGAGTGGTCCAAACGCACAGTGAAGCACTCTCAGCTAACCCCCAGATCCTACCAATGGAATAAAAACTCTAGAGGAGCTGGCTGGCAGGGAGAAGCCCACAGCTTCACTATTTTATAATTTCTTCAAGCCTGGCCCTTGGGAGCCTGTGAAGAAAGGATTCTTCCCTTCCCACAGACGGGGACTGTATGTGGTTATTATTACATGGTCAAGTATAAGTTGTATGGTATGTCTTTTTAAGGGCTTGGAAGCAACTGCTGGACAAAGAAAGACTCAGCCTGAACAGAACAGAGGGCAGTGAATAAAGTTAGCAACAGGACAGGGACATGGTAGATATTTCACTAGACTTGGTGGGTTCCACCCAGACCCATCCTTCATAATAGTGATTAGTGGTGTGTGTGGGCGTGTGTGTGTGTGTGTGTGTGTATGTGTGTGTGTTAGGCAAGAGAGAGCAAGACCACTGAGGGGCTGGGAGAGCATACAGACTTGGTATACAAAGGGGCCATATGGCTAGGTTTCAGGGTAGGCAAGAGTGCAGATCTGGCTCCTAAAAGGTATCTTGGTGACTATTCTTGCCACCAGCCCAGGCCTAGAGGCGCATTAGACAGGGACACGGGCAAGTAAGCCTCGGAAGTTGTGCCAGCTTTTGTGACTTGAGTGGGGGTATCTCAGGGAAAAGGTTACTGTTCTGAAACCCTACTGAAATGTCTATCACAGTCATCTCCTACTTTCTTTAAACATTTTTTAAAAAAATCCAAACTTAATAAACATGAATTAAGATGGTTATTTTCGTATACATAAACAGAAAGAAGAGATTAGAGATGAAACTGCAATGATCTATTATGTAAAGCTTGTTTTTCTTTTAAAGTACATAATAAATTCATAATGGTGCTTTCAAAATTGTCCTACTTGTCTGGATTTCTTCTGGCTTTTCTTATTTTATCTTCTCAGAATTTCAAGATGTTTCAACAACTCTTTCTTCCTTCCTTCCTTCCTTCCTTCCTTCCTTCCTTCCTTCCTTCCTTTCTCTTCCTTCCTCTCTCTCTCTCTTCCTTTCTTTTCCCCAGCCCTATTTCCTTCTTTGCCTCCCTCACCATTGAGAAGAAAAACAAAAACTATCATAATAAATATGCACAATCAAGCAAAACAAATTCCCATATTGGCTGGATACAAAAATAAATAGCCCACCTCATCTTGGTCTCTGGCACCACCTGTTTGCATCATCATAGCCCATCTTGCATTACAACAAAAGCTTCCATTGGAAGTACTTCTCTTTAGATTTCACCTTGCCTTGGACATTAAATTCCTACAACATCTTCCTACTTTCAAAAACAAACCCTACACTAATGATTATGCAAAATATAAATACCGAACTTAAACCATTTCTGTTGAACCTAACTATAGTTATCTGTGTATCCCTTACATAGATTCACTACTATTGTTAGAAGGGACCCATAGTGATCAACCCCATCTTTTTAATGAGGAAAAGTGAGGGTCAGAGAGAGGAAAGGACTTGACCCCATAGCAAGCTGCATTATGCAGGTAGTTTCTGCTTTCAGAAGCAGTGGGTTTGAAGACAATGTATATTCTGAAGACCACATCTGATTATACATTCCATACCATAATTAGGAATTTCATAATTAAACGTGGCCTTTATCTGGATTTTGCAAAAATCATCACAAGATGGAGTAATGGTGGTGGAAAGAGAAGTCCAGGTCTTTCAATCAGTTTTCTCATGAGCAGACAAGGTGATGAAAAGGGAATGAAAGGGAGACTTCCTGTAAGGATGATAATAAAAGCTTACATTTACAAAAAAAGCTTTATGGAATAAAAAATTTCATTTAAACCATTAGACATAAGGGAGGAAGGAGGGTAGGGTGTCGAGGGTGGCGCTGAGGTCTCAAGCCTGGGCGACTGAAAGGATGGCACATCACTGTCCTCAGAGAATTGTTGCAGGTATCAAATGAGGGGATGCATGTATGGCATCTTGCAGGGCTCATCACACTCCAGAAATCTCAGCTGTTGTCCTATGATTCCATAACAGCTTCACGTGGAAGGGATTATCATCCCCATTTGACAGGCGAGGGGACTGAAGCCTGGGGAAGTGAGGCAGCTAAACCATGGTCCTCCACTGGGACCGTAAGTCCAGTACCTTTTTTCCCATTTTTATCTCTGCCTCTTGGTACCAGTCATGATAAACTGAAGTGCACTCTCCCAGCCATGACATAATGCCGAACCCTGAGTCTATAGTATGGTCTCACTCTGGGAAACACAGAGTGTTGCCCTCCTCCTGTCTAGCCATGGACGGGGGAGACAGTGGGAAGCCCCACTCAGATGCTGTGGCTACTCTATGATCCGCTCACTGTGAGTGGCCCCTCTTTGGCTTATCCACTGTGGCGTGGATTTGCTCTGTAAGCATGTCTGAGTCCAAAAGGTGTGGGCCAGAGAATTTTTTTTCTTCTTCAGCTTTTATTCCCATTGCACTGAGCGGGCTGCCTTTTCCCTCTGTATTTATTCTGTTTCTCTGTCGTGGCAGAACACTGTGCTTACCACCTGCTCTATTCTTCTGTGAAGATGTGGCATCATGAGATCCTCCCTAGTCCTATGGGTTATCCTGCCTGATCAAATTTCTCTCATTAGACACATCTCCTGGGCTTGGATGGTGGGCAAAGAAGGGTCCTTAATTTATAGCTTGTCTGGATAGACTCATGATCCTTTGAAGTCCCTACACTGGTGTTCCCTCCATAATAACAAGGTTTGCGCTTGAAATTCCAGAAATGTTCCATTTCAGAAACTGATGTTAACCTGGAGATGGATTAAAGGTTTTTTTTAATATCATCTAATAATACTTTTCAGACTTAAGACAGATTTTTGCCTGTGAGCACTAAAGCTCTGTACAAATTTTTAAATAACGAAGCCCTGGCAAACTCTTAAAAGACAGGTACTATGCAGCATGTAGCTGAGCTAAGGCATAGTCTGCTTAAGCGAACAGCCCTAGGACACAACTAAGTAAAAAGACTTAGAAATGGGAGCCCAGGTGTACTAATTTCTATTTTTATGATACATGCATTGTTCCCTCATTACCCTGTACATTATGGAGTGAAAATCAGCCTCTTCATCAAAAAGCTTGGCCCAGAGCACAAAGTACATGAAAGAAAATGTGACCGTCCCCCCTCCACTCCTCTGAGATTGCATGCTGATGATGCAGGCACACAGCGCGTGGGGGTGGGTGGCGGGGAGGGGTCCAGAGCACTGGGCCAAGAGCTGGGGGGCCTGGGCTCAGCTCTGCTGCTCCAGGTAGTTTGTGCTCTATGTGACCTCCCCGGCACTCAAGAGTTCTCATCTGTCAAATGAGAACAGAAGAATTTGGCTTCCTTCACTGGGATGTTCTGAGGCTTCGAGGAGGATTTCTATCCATGAAGTATTTATATTATAGAGGCTTCTATTAATTCCCAGGGCAGATAAGGTGGCACCATAGGGCACAGAGTGCTGGGACTGGAGTCGGAAAGAAGTGAGTTCAAATTTAGTCTGCGACATTTACTAGCTATGTGACCCTGAGCAAGTCACTTAACCTTGTTTACCTCATCTATAAAATGAGATGAAGAAGGAAATGGCAAACCATTTCAGTATCTTTGCTAAGAAAACCCCAAATCGGGGTCGGGCATGACTAAAAATGACTGAAGAACAACAAATCTGAAAATGGAGCAGGCAGGGGCAGCTAGGTGATGCAGTGGACGGAGCACCAGGCCTGGAGTCAAGAGGACCTGAGTTCAAATTTGCCTCAGATACTAGGTGAGTTGGACACAAATGAACAAGAAGAACCTACCCCTACCTTCTGTGATTTTGTATTTCAATGATTTGCTCTAGACCTAAACTTCTCCTGTTATCTCCTCGCCCCCACTATCTGATGGATTCTCTGAATGTCTGGTCAATGACAACAGCCTGCATGCTCAGGATTCTGCCTGGTAGTGATCTGCCTCCCGGTGACCCATTTGACTAGGCTGCAAGATGTCTTGTTTGACTGTAAATTTCGAAAGGACAAATAAAGAGTTTTCTACAGACTTTATCTTTCACCCAGTGATTCTTATCAAAGAAGGTACTTAATAAATGCCTGCTGGATGAAGGGATCTACTCTTATGCATAATTTCCAAATGTGCTTCTTCTAAAAGCTGAGCTTGCCTACGTAATGCATTTCATTATTATATGGGTTAGAAGATCAGCCCAGTCCTGCCCCAAACACACATGCACAACTAGTCTCTAAAGTGAAGTATCAGTCCTAGTTTGGAATAGCAGAAAGCATTCCAACAAAATGCATTATGCGTAATTCTTCCTCCAGGCACCTCTGTCTCAAGTTTTTCAAAGTACTTCAAGTCATCTCATTATCTCTCATTTCACCAATTCCTAAAAATGTCCTTAAAATTCAAGCTTTCTAAGTTTATCAGCAATACTACAGCAATCTTACATGTAAAATATATATGTGTATTTGAGGAAAGAGCTTTTAAATCTCACAGAATTACATGAATGGCAAGCCAATGGATATCTAGTGCACTTTTTAACAAGGATTCAACATGTTTTGTGTGGGCTACAGTGAGACTTCAAAAAGAAAGCTGCTTGCTTCAAGATTTAAGAACCATTCACTCAAAGAATCATAGGGCAACAGCTGAGATTTCTGGAGTATGATGAGCCCTGCAAGATGCCATACATGCATCCCTTCATTTGATACCTGCAACAATTCTCCGAGGACAGTGATGTGCCCATCCTTTCAGCCACCCAGGGTTGAGACCTCGGCGCCACCCTTGACACCCCACCCTCCTTCCTCCCTTACGTCTAATTAGATGCCAGATCTTGTCATCTCCGTCTCCACAACATCTTCCACGTCTGCCCTCTCTCTACCCACAAAGCCACCGCTGTTGTTCAAGCCTTTATCATCTTTTGCCTGAACTGTTGCAGCAGCCTCCTAACTGGTCTTTGGTTTCCCTGCCTCCAGCCTCTCCCTTCTTCAACCTACTCTCCACTCAGCTTCCAAGGCCAGGTCTGATCATGCCACTCCCCTCCACAACAAACTTCAGTAGTGCCTTATTAATGCGAGGAACAAATGTAAATGCCTGTGTTTGCATCTAAAACCCTTCACCTGCTGGTCCCCAACCTGACTTTCCAGACATTATATTTTACTTCCCTTCGAGCTCCCTATGATCCAATCAAAATGGAGTTCTTGTTACTCGTACTGTATATTTCATTTCCCACCTCCAAACCTTTGTACTGGCTCTCCGCCCCCCCACCCCACCCAGAATGTGCTTCCTCCTTACTTACGCCTCTCAGGTTCCCTAGTGTTCTTCAAGACACAGTTTGAGGGCCACTTTTTAAAATCTATGAGGCTTTTTCTGATTCCCTCGGCTATTGGTGCCTCTTCCTCTATATTACTCTGTCTATATATCTCTATATATGTGCGTTTATATAGATAGTGCATACTTATGTATGTAAATACACTTTTTTCTCCACTATAATAATAATTAACATTTATATAGTGCCTACAATGTGCCAGGCACTGTGTTATGTGCTTTATAATCACTATCTCACTTGGTCCTCACGACAACTTTGAGAAGTAGGTGCTATCATTATCTCCATACTAGTGCTGGAGAAACTAAGACAAACAGAAGTTAACCGAGGTGCCCAGCTGCCACACAACCAGTAAGTGTCTGGGGATGGATTTGAATGCAGTTCTTCCAGATTCCAGCCACGGGCTCTATCCGCCAAGCCACCCAGCTGCCCTTTAGAACTGAAGCTCTCTGAAGGCATCCTCAGTACCTGGCTCAGTGCCTGGCACACAGCAGGCATCGGATAAAGGCTTGTTGATCGATTATCATCCCGCTTTTACAACGGAGCAAACTTGGGCCAACATCACACAACCACTAAGTGATGGAGCTGGGATCTGAACCTGGGTTTTCTGACCCCCCAAGTCCAGTGTTTTCTCCACTAAACTGGTGATTAGAGTCTGACTGCTAGAAGAGATATTAAAGAATTCGGCTCATTACATGAACTCCTTCTACTGACATCCATCACAAATACACATCTAGGCTCTTCTTGAACAGTCTCAGTGACGTGGAACTCACTACCCTATAGGACTGCCTGTTCCCTTGTAGACATTCCTATTTGGGGGCGGGGAACTCCTTATGTATCAGATAAAATCATATTTGTAATGTGCTTACTTGGCACAGTGTCTGTACAAGGAGGTGCTTAATAAATGCTTGTTCCTTTCTTCTTTTCCCTCCTTATCCCAAGCTCAAATCTGCCTTCCTGTAGCTTTATCTAGTTCTGCCACTGTGGCCAAGGCCTCCCCCACCAACTCCTCCTTCACGCATCTCCCCGGGTCTTCCCATTGCCAGGCTAAGCACATCCACTTCCTTTAACCAGACTTCCTACGAAATGGCTTCTGGTCCCTTCACCATTCTCATCACTTTGGGGAATTGCTGCTGGCGAAGAGCTCCAGGCCTGGAGTCAGGAAGACGTGAATCCCAATCCAACCTCAGACACTTACTGTCTGTGTGACCCTGGGCAAGTCACTTTACCCTGTTTGCCTCATCTGTAAAACGAGCTGGAGAAGGAAATGGCAAACCACTCCAAGATCTTTGCCAAGAAAACCCCAAACGGGGTCACAGAGAGTCATATACAACTGAAATGACTGAACGACAAAAAATCTGATAATAGAGCAGCTAGGTGACGATGTGGATACAGCCCCAGCCCTGGCGTCAAGAGGATGTGAGTTCAAATTTGGCCTCAGACACTTACTAGCTGTGTGACCCTGACTGCCTCCAAAAAAAGAGAAGGAAGAAAGAAAGAGAAAAAGAAAAACGGAGCATTCAGAGCTAAATGCAAAGCACGAGACCTGCTCTGAGCTGGGTAGAGAATAACAGGAGCAGAAGCTATGTGAGCACTCAATTAAAATCCTCGCCTTTTTTTCCATCGACTGATGCCGTAGCCAAATCTCCTTCCTTCTACTATTGTGCGGTTTTTTGAGACCTGCTTAATAAGCCACAGAGAGGAAAGTCCTTTCACTTTCTCCTCAAGCAAGAAGACCAGCTCGTATGTAAAGCGCACAGTTGGTGACAACCTCCCCAGGGAAGACAAGCAGAGGACAATCCCCTCCAATCACTAGAAAGGCTGCCGTAGCTCCAAAGCCTTTTGTGCTACGGAAAGGTTTTCAGGTGAAAACCACAGTCATTTGTGGCATCCCACTAACACTTGTGCTGCTCACTGCCACGCCAAGCTGCTACTCTGCTGCATCGCTTGGCCCTGCTAGCTCCTTGTCATATGGTCTAGTTGGCCTAATCACTCTCTTCATTCAACAAGTATTTACTGAATACTTATTATGTGCCTATTAGAGAGTCATCGCTACATAATATATGAACTCCTATGTTTCCTCCATGAATAATCGAAAGCACCATACTAAATTATATAGGAAACACTAAATGTCACTCCTTTCAGATAGTCGAGCAATTGTCTCCTCTAGCTTTTAACTATCTAACTCACTTATCAGGATTTATTTACTAATAACTGAAGGTTTGTGGTGATATACTTGCTTCTTTGATGTATATGCTTCCTTTTCATGCTGAGAGTTGAAATGATGGGCTGGTACAATCCAAGTTTGAGTCTTAATTGCCCCAAATGCTTATTGTTTAATACACAACCCAGAGATGTGATTTACTTGTGTGTGTTCTGCTTCTGATTTTTATACACATCAGGGAATTTCCATTCCAGTAACAGCTCCCAGAGAGGTTTAAATATTATAATTGTTCTGTTCACATTTTAAAGTTATGTTTTCCATCAAGCTGAGGACGACTGATATTACAAACCCAAGAGCATTTCACTGGCTTTTCCTGCCTAGCAGCATTTCCCTCTCACATAATAGAAACACAAACCATATTTCATGAAGAATTCTTCAATAATTCAGCAACATTTCTGGCACAGGGATGTATCATTTCAATAACCCTTAGCAGGTTGCTACAGAACAATGCACTACTTTATTTTAAAAATACATCAAGGTAGGCAATTTTACAGCAGTGTGTTCTTTCTGCAGAACATAACTGTTTAGACCTAACAATACTGGACTATTCAGTTATCAAAGAAAAACACATACAACCCCCTCAAGTTGTTTTTTTCCATCTTTTATTAGCAAATTGGGTTTGCTAGTAAAATTGGCAGGAACTAGCTTACTTTGATCAGATGACAACAGGATCCTTGCCCAGAATGAAACTTTACAGGAAAATTGAAGTAAGATGAAGCAAATCAGTATCTTTTTGTGAAAGAACAAGTATGTTTCTATCTTATTGTACAGGGATACCAGTCAAATTAAATCACTGTGCCCACCACTGTTTCTTAACCCGATTGATAAAAGAAGATTGGAAATTATTTTGCTTTTGAGGTAGGCGCAATGAACAATTCTACATTAGTGTGTGTGGGGGGGAATCACACTTCTAGTACTCTTTATGAGCTTGACCGTGATTTTTCCTCTTTGAAGACTGTGGCTGCATTTACAAATATGGAGATATTAAATGAGAAATGAGGTAGAAGTGAACCGATAAGATGACATCCATATAAAAGGAAAATTGTAAAAAGAAGCTGAGCTCTCAAAGTATTCTGGGTGAAATTCTGAGTAGTCTCTCATGGGGGAGAAAGGCAAAGTTCTATTTTATGAAAACCTACCTCTCGTAGTTTGGTCCCACTCGGTTGATTAACTTTTCCATGGCTTCTTCTGTCTCTCTCAGTTTCTCTTGTAGCTGAGCAAGCTCATAATTGGCTAAAAATGAACAAGAATCCAACAGGCACAGACAATTTTGTAAGCCCATTTCTGCAATGTAACTGCCACCTTCTTCTATAATCTGGTTTGGGTCTGAAATTCCAGGGAAGTAGCTGAAAGGGCTGGGAGTGTGTCAAGCTAATCAGGACTGGTCTCCTGTTTACTAATTCTCATGCCAAAAGAAGGAACAGAGATTTGAGGAGTACCGAAATGCTCCAAGGAGCATCTTCCGTGAATGGTTAACAAGTTACGCCTTGATATACAGCAGGTCTTACGCTTGGGATAGTAAATGTGTCACTAAAAAGAAAGCCATGAGATGTTCAAGGGGAAAGGCAGGGGGATAGCTCTCTCTCTTCCCTTAGGTACAAACTGTTCCTGAAGCTGACACAACCTTGTCAAGCTCTTGAGGCCCCCAAATGAATGATGCTTTCCCGAGGTTTAAAAATGATCTTTATCACGCAGATATGTGGTACTAAACACTAATGGTAGCATTTCTCCAAGGAAGGTGAAAACACAGTAGTCTTTCGATCAAGAGAATTAAAAATATAACAATACAAGTTTTTAAATAGCCCAGAAATGAAATTAATGGTAGAGTTAGAAATGAAAGACTATTTACTACATAGAGGCTAGAGTTTTATCTATGCTGGGATGCCTTTGTAGATGGATGAATTTAGATCTTGGTGAAGATAAGGACTATTTCAGGCATCCTTTAGCAATTCTGAAACACACCTTTATGTTATTAGCTAATGTTTGTAAAGTGCTTGGGAAGCAGGAAAGTGCCACATAAGTGCTCTGTATTTTTTTTTTTAATTTTCTGCACAAAATCAGTCGACTGAAATGAAGGGACAAAAAGCAGATCCAAAATGCTATTTCCATTATAATAAAAACAGCTGCTCTTATGTATTAATCTGATTTCCTTTCCCTGTTTAAGTGCATTATGAGATATGGTACTAGGTCTGCTACCCCTCACAGAGCCCATAAATCTTTTAAAAATTATTTTTGAGTGCATTTCCATCAAGGCTGGTTAAACAATTAAGCCTCCACTGAGGGTGTGAAAAATGTCACAGCTTTCTTTTCCATGAATGTCGAAGGTTGGCAGAATGAAGTTAGAACGTGATAGGAAGCTTCTCTCTTAAGAGGAAATCCATAAGATAAAACAATAAAATGGCACAATTACCAAAGAAAGCACAGGCAAAGGTAGCTATTGTTTGCCTCTCTTCATTGCTCTGCAGCATCAAGGCTCAAAAACCTTCAATGGCTCCCTATTGCCTATAGGATAAACTCTACGTTTCTTACTCTGGGCACCATGAAGGCATATCCTCCATGATCTGGCCCAACCAACCCTTTCAACGCTTGCCCTTTCATTTCTGACCACTGCGTGTCTTCTAGTTGAGTGGGTTCATATTGTCTGTGTGTCTTTGCTTATGCTGCTCCTTCCACCTGGCATGGCTATCCCCTCTCCCCACCCCACACAAATTCTTAAAAGCCAGTTCACTTTTACTTCCCCCATAACCACAAGAACTGTAAGTGACTTCTCCCCCTCTAAACTCCCACAGCTCTTAAGGTCCTGAACACTCATTAATCACTGGCTACCTTCTGTAGTTACTTTTCAGGTATATATGTCTTCTCTCTTCCAACTCCAAGCTTCTTGTCTAGGCATGGTCTAGACAGTCTAGACAGACTACAACTTGAGTCTTGGCTTCGGTGCCCATGGCTAGCCTGTAATCCTGGACAAGTCTCTCCTCTCTGACCAACTCCCTCATTTGCAAAATGAGGATAATGCTTTCTTTACTGGATGACTGTGAGGAAAACACTTTATAAACTTTAAAACACTACGAAATTGTGAGCTACCGCTGTTTCAATCCTCTAAAGCCTGGGACCATGCCAGGGCTCAATCAACACTAAGTGACAAGAGTAAGAAGTGTTAGGTGTTATTTTTAATACTGTCACTATTTAATGTGCGGACTTGACTGTTTCCTGCCTTGGTTTTGCCCATCTGTAAAAGGGGGGTATCTATTAACAGCAGATCTGAAACCTTCAAATTAATGACCTTTTCCAAACATGAAGTCACGACTTGCCAATAAATTCAGGAGTAACTCTTTTAGAAAGTAAAGTGCCAGCAATCTGCTTTGTGTTCCTCTAGTCCACAGTGATAAACTAACATCAATACAGGCACCATGCTTTCCCTTGGAGAGTTCAGAGCCAAACTTCAGGAGATTTCAGGTAACAACAATTTTAAATTAATATTGAGCATCCTTGGGGAAATGTCTCCATTTCCTGTAGGTGGTAGCAGCATACTATCTCACCAGCCATATCACTATTCGAATTTTGAACTTTTTAGTCCACTAAGAAATGATACTTACTGATCCTCCTATTTGGATTTCCATGCAGAGCAGTGGCAGATTTCCGTTCTTCTGCAGTAGTTTTCCCCTTGGAAGAGAGCTGAGAATCAAAGGGGTTAGAACCTGTCAACGGCCAATCCAAAGCCCAAAGGCACCAGACACAACATTATTAAAGGGAAAAAAACGTAAGGCTGGGAGACCAAAGCTGAGCCAGGAGCCCAATTAAAATAGCAACATCCTTAGAAGAAACTCCAGAGGTTCCTTCCCTCCCTGTTCCAAAACAAGGTCTTAAAATCAGGGCAACTAAATGATGGAGGGAAAGAGGAGGGAGAAGTGGTGTGTTGGACTAAATCATCTTTAAGGTCTCCTCAAGCACTAAATCCTGTGATAACCATCATAAAATGAAGAGTTTCAAAGCGTTTCTTTTTTCATTTTTAGCCAAGTTAGGGAAAAGAAAAGTACATAAAGGAAATTTATAGGACTTCCTTATTGGTTTTCCTGCAAGATCACTGTGAGAGCCTGGCAGGAAGGGGCTGGACCTTGCAGCTGATAAAGCTGACTGAAATATCCGGAATGGAGATGCCGACAATCCACAGGGCTGTACAGTCTTCCAGCCTGTGAAGATCCTGCTTGGAGGCCAGGTGTTATTTAGAAAAGGTCCATTTTAAAGGACGCAAATCATCCCTCAAAGGAGTTGGCAAATGTCACGTTTTAGGTTAGGTAAGGGGCATTCTGTCTCAGGCTAACTGTCGGGGATGCTTGGACAATGAAATAAAATTAGCCCTGTCAGCTCCTGGGAAGAAAGGTACCATACAATTACAAAGTAATGTTATTTCAATTATTATCTAGTCCCCATGTGGCTGTTTTTCTGAGTAAAAGGAACACGGAAAGCTCAGGGTCAGCTGTGGCAATTACAAGTTCTCCTAAGTCCTTTCTGGGGATCCTCCTCTTTGGGAAGAAAAAGGCTGTGGGTTAAATTCTATGTTCAGACACTTTTTATGCCTTCTACTGAACTATAAGGAAAGCGAAAAGTAAAGATATTTTATCAGAGAGAAAAAAAGAGTTGTTCAGCTATGGCTAAGCATGTTTAGGACCCAACAGTTGAATTTTGTGGATGCATTTTAGACTTTCAGATACCAGTCAAAATTATTAGATCCAGTGGGGGTGGGGGTGGAGGCATGGTATGTCTCATTGTGTGAAGCATCTCTTTATGTCTTGTAAATTAAAATTAAAAGCTAAATCTGAGTCAAGATCTGAGATCCCCAAGCAGATGAACACGAGAGGGAATTTCTACCCTTTCTTTTCTGTATGACATAGTGGAAGGTATGCTGGTCTTAACAGAAAAACCTGGGTTTGAAACCTGGCTCTGGCCCCACAGAAGTAAATTTTTCTGACCCTCAGGTTATCTGTCAAATGGGTATAATGCTTGTTTTAACCCTCTCACAGGGTTGTTGTGAATATATATATATATACATACTCACATATACATGTGTATGTTATGTATGTACGCACCATTTCACCTAGGTACCTCAGTCCTTTATTGGGTGAGATATGTGGCTCCCTAAACTTGGGTTACTGAAGTGCTTGTCTCTCTAATCATTACAAAAAAAGAGGCAAAACTGAGACCTAGGAAAGACCCTAGCTTAAAAAGGCCACAGTCTCCCACTGCACCTGGAGCCATCTCCAGCTATCCTGATCTATATCTGGCCACTGGACTCAGATGCTCCAGAGGAGAAAGTGAGGCTGGTGACTTTGCACAGCCCTGCCTCACTTAAATCCTATTCACTTGCATTACCTCTCTGATGTCATGGTCCCTCTTCAAGAACGAAAGACAAACAGCAAAACAACTCTAATCTTTATGTTAGAGCTTTGGGGGATTTTTAAAACCTGGCAGCTTCATACCACAACAGAAATGATGAGACTGGAGGTGATGCTGTGCTACCTAAAAATGAGTACCAGAAGAAGTACCCTAGTGCTTTATTTTCTCATTCATTGTCTAGCTTATCTGCTAAAGGATTTCTGGAAAAAAATAAAAGGCTTTAAAAAAGGCCTTGCTAAACAAAATTTAATTTTTATCTAGACCTGTAATTTTATTGGTGTAGGGAACTCACAATGAGGAAATGTCCTCTACCAATGGAGAGAAGCATCTGTCTTGTGAATGAGTCCTATAGAGTGGTATCATCATACAGCCAGGATGGATCGGAGGTTGGCACTGAACTAAGGTCTCCTCACCCAGAGGCCAGCTCTCCCACCACTACACAACACTGCTTTTCTTGCTGAAAAAAAAAGTGATCCTCGAAGCCTGAATTTAACTGATTTCAATTAGCTTTCCTGATATTAAGAAGGAAGACACAGATTCCACTTACCTTAAACAGAATGTACAAGATGTAGAGAAGAATTCCAAAACCATAGATGGGGATAATCTGGCCCATAAGGCCTCTTCCACCACCACCTCCCATACTGCCACCAGATCCCTTGGTTTTTGCAATTGTCTCTGTAAGGTGAGATCTGGGAAAATGGGTGCCGGCAGCTGGGCCATCTGAAGGCATTTGGTGGTGCATCATTGGTGGAAATCGACCCATCTTTCCTGAGGAAAGAAATGAATCATCTTTTGTTCCTTCTGTTGCCAGAACTAGCATTTGATGAAAAGCTAATTTTCCAAAATATTTAATACTTTCAAACTATTTCTCATGAGTGCTCTGTGTCCCAGTAACAAGGACAACAGCATCATCTGGATTGGCAGGAAACTGGATGAGAGGCAACTGAGATCTTCCCCCACTTCCTCCTTTCCATGTGCCACCACCTACTCCTACAGCTTTGGCAGCCTTCCCTATTGAGGGAAGACCCAAGATCCTGTAGGTGAGCTCTGAGGGGTGCCGTCTTTTTGTCTTGGAGGTCAAGCATATGTACTTAGTCATTCCTGCTCCCTCTCCGAAAGCTGAATTCCTCCACTAACACTGATTTTAATCTGCCTTCCAAACAGGAAATTAGGTGATCTGGCTATGGGACCTGGCTATTACATTGGTAGGGGATAAAGGTTTACTGGAATTTGGTACTTTGGTTTGATGGTAATTCCATTCTTCAAAAGGTGGAAGAAAGAACAAGGGGAAAACTCTATTCTGGATCTGATCTTCACTAACCGGGAAGACTTTCTGCTGGGGTAAAAATGATAGGAATCTTGTGAGAAAATGTA
This sequence comes from Phalanger gymnotis, assembly GCA_028646595.1. NCBI lineage: Eukaryota > Metazoa > Chordata > Mammalia > Diprotodontia > Phalangeridae > Phalanger > Phalanger gymnotis. The sequence goes on from CM053623.1 coordinate 419,731,388, forward strand.
CATTCCTTTCCAGGGTCTGTGAAGAGAAGGAAGGGTAGGCATAATGTGACACATTTTCTAGTTTTCAGGAAAATAGATTTCAAAGCGTTCACAGGAAGGATAGATAGAATTCCATGTACTAAAATAGGGAAGTCTGCACAGAAGATAAAGAAAACTCTCAAGAATTAAATTCTGAAGATGCGAAGGAAAACAATTCCAACAAGAAGGAGAAATGGAATGGTCTGAAAAGACTGATGCAGATACGCAGGAGACTGGTCAACTAACTTAGATTTCTGAAGATGGAGGCAAGGGAAGGAAACAAAGGATAAATACCAAAGTATAACACAGTAACCCTAAGAACAGAGTTTGGAGCACTAAACCTCAGAATAAGCTAAGACTGGCAAGGAAACTGAACGGGAACAAACATGTGTTGTTGCTATATTTTGGAGAGAAGAAGAGTATTAAAGAAAAGATAGGTCCACAACTTGGAGATGACAGTGGTTAACAAAAAGACAGAGGGGTTCAATTCCTATTTAGCTTCTATTCTCTCTGCCACAGAAAATAGTAATCTTAGCACTGAGAGGACAGACCAAAAATGGCTAATAGGTCAATGATACCCAAGATAAGTAAGGAGACTGTGAGAGAGCACCTAGCTCCCCTGGATGGATGAATGTCAGTCATCTGGCTCAGATGAACTACATCGTTGAGTGCTGAAAGAGTTGGTGGGTTGTGATGGCTGAATTACCATCAGGGATGTCTGAAAGGTGTGGAAAACCAGTCACCAAAGGATTGGTGAAGGGCAGAGGTTATTCTGATTTTCTAAAAGAAAAAAAGTAAAAGGATAGAATCTGCAAACTAACAGCCAGAAAGCTTAGCACAGATTCCCTGGGAAAATTTTAAGTAGATCATGAAAAAGATGGTTTGTGAACATCTTGAAAAAGTGTATACAGAAAACTGACATGCCTTCATCAAGAAGAGGTCGTGCCATTCTAAACCTATTTCCTTTTCTGACAGGGCTATGGAATTGGCAGATCAGGAGAATGATTCAGTTTGCCTAGATTTTAGCAAGGAATTTAACAAAATGTTATACTATTTCCATGGAGAGAAATGTGGGTGATGTGATAGTACAACCCAATGGGTTAAGAAGTGACTGAATGGTCAGACCCAAAGAACGGTCAGTGCTGGTGAGTGTAGGGAATATGTCTTTTGGACTACAATCCTAAAGCTTTGTTTCCAAGGGGACTGGCAGTACTGGGGCATTTTCCAGCTGGCTTCACATGATGTTTAAGTGAAATACAAATCAAGTCAACAAGCTTTTACTAAGTGCTTACTATCTGCCAGTCTTATGCTAAGCACAAGATACACATGGGTGGGAGAAGACAGATATGGTGGACAGAGCCACAACAAAGCCACACCTGTTCTGTCACTCCTTTTGATAACTCATGCAGTCATTAGATTTTAGCCTACTGAATCAGCCGGTCCTGGGGATTTCAGGGATAGACAGATACACCGTGTAGTGTCCAGGACTCTGGTGCTGACATACTTTGTCACCCATGCAACCGTAACAAAAGTAATGCCAAAAGGTTGCTCACCAGACCCCTATCTGACAATCTGTTGTGAGTTAAAATGCCTGTGCCTCTCCTGATTCTCTGGGGAAAAGGAAGATTGTGACAAGATAATGAACTTCTGGGTTGATTCTAATGTAGCTTGGTTTTCATGTAGACTGAAGAAAAAAGGTAAAAGACTTCAACTTGAAATGGCATTAGAAGATTGTGATAAAAGATACTTGTGCCTAAAGCTCACTGGTTGCATTATGCTTTTACAAATCTCATTTGACTATTTAATTATAGAGAGGTAGCATAGGATAGTGGGTGGAGATTCATCCTCTGAGTCAACAACACCTGGTTCTAATGATCTATTGACTGTGTAGCCACAGGCAAGTCAGTTAACTTCTTGGTGTACCAGGCCATTTTCTAACCTGATGAAAACTTACAATGTTCATCCCTAGATGGAGTTTCCTACACTGAAATCACAGGTCCAGACATCCCCCCCTCCCCCCAAAAAATCTTAACTCTGAATTTGAGGTCTGGGTGAATGTTAATAGCCTGGATCTACTGAAGAAAACTGCTTGTGGGTGAGAGGGAGATGAGGCAAGGCTGGATGAACAACCCTACATAGAGAGCCTGGGGTATGAGTCTGTCTCGCAAAGAGACTGTAGGATACCTGCTACATTAACACATACCCCTATTTACTGCCTGCAGGAACTACTGTTAACAGACTCCAGAAGGGTTTTCATGCTACTGTTTTACTTGCCCCATCTCTCAAGCGACCCTTCATACTTCTGCCAGACTAATATTTCTTATTCAACTACCTAGTTATCTCGTAAAATAAAACCAAAACTATAGTGGCTCCCTATCACCTAAAAAAAGTTCAAACTCTATTGGCTGGCATTCAAGACCCTCCACAATCTGGCACCACCCTACCTTTCCATTCTTATCTCACCCTATTTCTCATGTACTTTACACTGGCAAAACCAGACTACTCTCTGTCCCCAGAAAATGGCCTTGAACTTCCATTCACACTGATCCCTATACCTGGAGTGAGACTGGATGAGAGATTTAAAGCTGGAAAGGACCTCAGATATCTTACAGTTCAACCACTTCATGACCTTACTGGATAACCTTCTTCAAAGATCTTCCAAATTCCTCACCAGCCTGGAAAGTCTAACCTCTAGTGAAAATGGCCACTTTTACTCTTGGAACCACATATTCTAGTTTTTCATTATTTATTTAACACACAAATAATACCCACATATAAACATGTCTGTAGGACACGATCCTAAGTATGTACTACTGTGTATTGTATTTATCAGTATGTTTGTCTCATATCCTTCCCAGACTGTGAGATTCAGATGAGAAGGGCTGTGTCTTATTTAAACTTTGCATCTCCCTCAATGCATAACACAATAGTAGATATGTTACAAGATTTTGTGGCTTGCCAAATAATTTTAATGTGCGCTGAAAAAGCAAAAAAAAAGGCCACAGGAACTAGGACTAAGGGGAACTGAATGCTAGCCTTATACTTTGGGGTTTGGCGTGTGGCTCTACAGAATTTTGAAGCATGTTATTTTGGTTCATTAAACAGTACCTTGTTGACCTTCAAAAGTGCCCAACTCATACCTAGGAAGTCCAATAGTTGATTGGTAAGCTTTGGTTCATTAGGTTGTGGCTGTTCAAATTATTTTAAGCATTTTTTTGGAATGGAACACAAAGTTCAATTTATTGCAGTCAAGGCACTCTCTTCACAGTCCGAACACAAAGCGAAAAAATAATAAAAATTAGAAAGATCAAAGCATCACAGTGCTGTCATTTATGGAACAGCTGAATGTTTAAGAATCTAAAGAGATAATCTTCGCAGTAGGCACCTAAAAGTCACAAATATTTTTGAGCACCTACTACGTTCAGAACATTGGCTGAGGTCCTGGGGTGGGGGACAGGCCAGACGCAAAAAAAAATAAAAGCACAGTTCCCACATAGCTACCATTTTTAACAAGCAAACCATCCTATTGCCTCATGGAAAGCATTATTAACATGGTCCAATGATAGCAATGGACTGCGATTCAGGAGATCTGGCTTCTTGTTCTAGCTCCTCAACTTACTAGATAGGTATGGCCTTTGGGACAAGACACACCCCCTCTTGGAAACCCAGAATTTCATCAATCAAATGTGGGAGAAGAACAACATCTACAATCCTCTCCATTTTTATATTAACTGAAAGTCTGTGTGCTGAATGGATGCAAAGCAGAGGGATCCTGTTAGGCATGGTCAAAGGATTCCTGGAGGACATACTATTTCGAAACCTCATTTCTTTTTGTAATATGGTTACTAGACTGGAAGCTCAGGAAAGAAGGCAGTTTCACTCGGATTGTACAAAACCTTTATGATACAATTGTGGACATAACGATATGACAACAATTAAATGGTTGAACAATTAGTCCCAAAGAGTACTGATTAATAAAACAATGTAAACATGGAGGGAGGTCTGCAGTGGCAAGTCTCAATGTACTGTCTTCAACCCAATTTTATTCAACACTTTTATCAGTAATTTAGACCAAGATGTAGATAGCATATGTATTAAAACTTGGGACGAAACAAAATTGGAAGAGATGCTTGATGCAATGAATGACAGAATCTGAATTCAAAAAATGTTGATAAGCTGAATGATATGTCAGATCTTATACGAATGTGCAAGTTACTTGAGGGCAGGGATGGTTTTTCATTTTGTCCTTGTGAGATACTGCAGAATGGTGCCTCACACACAGGAAGGGTTTAATTGATGCTTGTGAAGTGAAATGAATAGAAAGCATAAGAGATGGAAGTGTGAAGTTGGCACTTAAAACAGTTCAACTGGATAAGCACTGAATTGGGAAGGTGTGGCTAGAGAGCACTGTATGTGAAAAAGACTTGGAGGTTTTAGTTTAAACTTGGGAGTTTTACTATGAGACTTTGCTATGAGACATTGGTATAATGAAGGCTTCAGTAATTCCAGTACAGTCTTCATAACAAGGGACAGGATGGTTCTACTGTCTTTCCTCATCAGTATACCTATGGAGTATTGTGTTAGGCTCTGGGTGCCTCAGTTTAAGATATATAAACTGGCACGTGATAGTGAAGGGGACTTGAAACCACATATGAGGATTGGTTGAAGTGGGAATGCTTAGCACAAGTTAAAAAAAGCTTGCCTTGGCAGCCAGAGGGTGAGTGTGTATGTTTATATTCTGTCTGCCCCCTGCTCCCAGGGTATATGGAGGTCTTTTGCTAGGATTTTTTACATTTTCATGGATACCAGTTCAACACTGAGGCTCTCCATTATTTACCCCTTGCTCATTACATGACTGACCCACCTCCATTTCCAGGTATAGAATACATGCATGACAAATATTTACTCACTCAAAACACTCAATAGGCTTTTATTAACATCTACTGCTTGCACAGATTTCATTCTTTTTCTAGCCCTCACTGAATAATTCATTCACCGAACCATGCTGGACAATCAGGGGCCACAGAATATAGTCCCTGTTCTCCAGAAGCTCACAAGCTGCCAGGAGACCGGATATACACACATAAAACCTTTACGTAAATGTACAAAGCAATGTGTAAGTACCGTACATATTCAACTCAACAAGCACTTGGGAGGACACAGTGCTGGGCACTGGAGTCGGTGCAATCACGTTTAATTTCTCTGATTACATCAGTCCCTGCTCATGGCTTATATTTTTTCTTCTGATCCTGCTGTAAAGTGCTATTTCGTATGGCTTTGTTGAGGTGATTCTATACTGACCTTGGGTGTAGTGGAAAGAGCACTAGACTGGGGAACAGAAGCCAGGAGTGGAAGAAGAGCCAGATCAGGCCAACTGTTAGTCTAAGCGGGAGGAGGCTGGTGGGGCCACTTGGTTTCCTCATGCTAGAGTCTAGTCCCAGCTTTGCCATAAATAGTGGTGTGATCCGGGGCAAGTCATTCCCCTCTGTATACTTCAGTTTCCTCATCTGGGTTGGGTGATCTCAATGTCCCTTCCAGCTCTAAAATCCTATGATTCTATGAATCACTGAAGGCTTCTGAGCAGGGAGTGACTTACTGAAAGTGATGTTTGAGGAAGCCTGTTCTTAGCAATATACAATGAGATATCACTCTTAGCAATATATATGGTCTATTTCAGGGAGGAAGACTGGAGACAAGATTAGTTAGGTGGTTACCACAGGAATTCAGATGTGAAGGGATGAGGGGCTAGGGCAGTGACCCTGGAAACCGTAAGGGACAGATTTGAGGACCGATAGAGTGAATCAGCAACATGGCTGTTGGACTGGATGTGGGGACAAAAATGCCTCCAAAATTATGTCTCAGAGACCAGGAGGAAAGCAGTGCTGTTTAAAGTCATGGAGAAAAAACTAGTAACACATAACCATTTGAAGAAAAAAAGTTCAGCTGCAGTAAGGTGAAATATTGGACACATTAGTGGCTGATTTCATCTGTTCAGATGCTGGGGGATACCGCTTGATGAGGTGGCAAGAAGGATAAGCGGCACAATTTAGGAAATGACTTATTAGATTTGATGAAAAGGAGATTGAGGTAAGTACATGAGCCAAAATGTAGCTCTCAAAGGAGGGGGTAGGTGGAGAGGAAGCAGAGAAAGTGGGTATGGATCACTCATTAGGATATTATAAAGAGTAGGAGACTAGAGTGTTAGAAGGTACCAGAGGGATGGGCCAAATTTTCCAATTTAGATCTTCATTGACAGAAAGGGCTATTAAATTTGGCAAGTAGGAGGTCACCGGTGAACTTTGAGAGTGCACCTTACACTTATTACAACACTTTCATCTATCCTAAATCTCTTTTCAAGGCTTGACACTGTGGCTAACTCCTCAAAATTCCTAGCTTTTGAGTAAAACTACATAAAACTATTAATTAGATGATTACAAGATTACAAGAATCAGACAGAACGAGGCACAGAAAGGCTGTGATAAGCAACGATGTGTGAGATATACTGATGAAGTTGTAGATTCATCATTCGCTTGTTGAAAAAAAATTGTTAAACACCAACTACATGTGAAGGCATTGTGCAGGCAATGGGGGAATTAGAGGCTGACTTGATCACTGTGCTTACAGTCTAGTAGGGTAATAAAACATAAATACAAATAATCATAACATACAGTATTATACACACAGTGTAAAACAAACCACTAGATGAGGTCCTTGGAGAATGTCTTCAAAGGATGAGTATGGGGCACATGGGGAGGGAGCCCTAGGGAACAATGTGAGTAAAGGCAAAGAGGTGGGTATATACATTCAGGGACCAGAATATAGTTCAGTCTGACTGGTACTGAGTGTGTGGAGGGGAGTGCTATGTATTAAGGCTGGAAAAGGAGCTTGATACCAGACTGGAGGATCCTGGGTGCCAGGCAAAGGAGTCTGATCTTGACTAGGGAGTCAAGAGGGACAGCTACTGAAGAGTCTCTGAGCAGAGGAGTGATATGACCTTCGTAAGAAAAATCATTCTGGCAATAATATGAAGAATTGTAATTAGGGAAAGTTGACCAGGGTTTTAAGCCCTGGCAAACCAAACCATGGAAGACATAAACACAGGAAATGAGCTCCTTGTATCTCCCTTGGTAGCAGCATCTTTGGTGGTGGCTTGGTGCGTCCCAGGGTCTCTGTATTTCCGCCGTAGGGCAGTCTCTCCTCACCCAGTAGTGCCCCACCCCCAATGAAAGATATGGGGGAACGTTTCATGCTTCTTGCCTCATGTGTCAGAATTGCTGGTTATGGCTCCAGCAGTATGAACGACAGATTGGAGGACAGAAATTGTGGTGGGAGGCTGTTGCAATAGTACAGGCAGGAGATAACGAATATTCATATTCACTGGGATGGCAACAGGGATGAAGACATTGAAGAGTATGGGCCTTGGTAACTCACTCCTTTCCCAGTATGTTCATGAACTCTCTCCCCCAGTTTCTGGTTTTTTTTTTTGGTGGGTGATTGTCACTTGTCTTACTTTTCTCTCCCTATTTCCCTCTCTAACTTACCCTTGAATTTCCAGATTTCATATAACACAGACAGGGCCTGGACAGGACAAATGGTAGGGAAGAGGTAAGAGTCAAAGATAACCCAAAATAATAGCAACAGCTGACACTGACACGGCTCTTCAGAATTTGCAAATGCTTTCTTCACAACCACCCTATGACATACGTATTAGTAATATTACCCTCCTTTTACAGGTGAGAAAACTGAGGCTCAGACAGGTGTCCTGACCAGGGTCACACAACCAGCCAGGCTCTCGGGAGGGATCTGACGCTAGGTCTCTTCAAACTCTAAGTTCAGTACTCTGCACTGCACCAAGTTCTCTCTCCAGTATTACGAACATGTGAGCCCACGTTCACCATATGAATGATGGAGCCAGAGACAGAAACAAGGAAGTTCAAAGGAGCATCATCAGAGAGCCAAAATGTCCCACTATAGGATTGTGTAGCTCATAAGGTGGTTAAGAACAGCTTAGAATCTCTACTAAATTCAATTCAGCCAATGTTTAGTGAATATCTTCGATGGGCAAGGTTCTGTGCTAGGTACTTAATATATCGTTCCAGGTCATTCAGGATGACAAGGTTTTCTTCTCTCTTTAGTTTTTAGCTGGAAGTATACATGTGTATACCTGTTTTTTTCAAGTTGGCTTAAAATAAAAATAACCAAAAGGAAAGAAAATTCAACGAGAATCAATGCTTCAGACTACGTCTTCTACCAACTGCGAAGAACGTGTGTGTGTACTTAAGCATTCTATGAAGTGAAATTTGACTAAATTCTAATTGTTTATTGAAAGCTTTTTCTACATTTTGGTTTATTTAATTATTAAAATTTCACTTAGTGTATCACTGGAGACTCACTATACACCTAATGGATTTTAGAAAGCAAAGCACTACTTTCCCATTGTTAAAAAACAGCGCAGTTCCTGCTGCTAACAAAAGGCTAGCAATGTTAACCAAAGAGCTTTCTGAAAGCAACATTAAGCAGTCTGTAACACTTCATTCTCAGGACAAATCAATCCATAAAGAACTGTACGTATTTATAACTCTAATTGCCATAGTTCAAGCTAGGTTTGATGGGTCTGTTCCTGAAGTAAGCTTGTCTCTGGAAAAGGCAGGTAATTTTGGAAGCAAAACTGGGCCACAATCACGATGGATCACTGGACTCGACCACTTCTTTCTTCCTGTGGGGCTCTCCTCACCCCTGTGCCTCCTTCCATTACTCTGATCTCTTTCCCATCTTCGCCTTAGCGACTATACTGACTTCAGTAACCATCTTCCTTGTAATTCAATTCAGTAACAAACCCTCAGTAAGAAACTACTGGACGAGATGGAAGCTCCTTGAGGGTGGGGGCTGCTTTGTTTCTTTTTGTCCCCAGCTACGCCCAGCACGGGGCCTTGAAAAAGCTGTCTACATTTCTCACTTTCTGCCATCTTCCATCAAATGAGATAACATATTTCCTTCTTGGCCTTCCTGCTGGGCGTCCCTGGACACGCCATGTCCTGCTTGTGTGCCTTTGTCATGCTTGTTTCACCTGGTCCTGCCTGACTGGCTCAAGCGCTAACTTTTGCACGAGTGCTTTCCAGGTCCTCCTGGCTGCTAGGACCTTCCCCACAGAAAACCACCTCCCATCTGCTGTGGATATTTTATAAATGCTGCACTTAAATAAGTGCCTGTTGTCTCCCCGTCAGACTGAGATCCCTGAGGGTAAGGACTATTCTTTGTCTTTGTAGAACCAGTCTAGCAGAGTGCTCAAAATGCACTGCCTTGGTGCTTAATAAAACCTTAATGACTGCACATAATATTCTATTTGTTGAACTGCATATGCATAGCATGTATTAGATGTTTTTTGAGAATAGTGTGATTTTAAAAAATGGCATAGTCTCTATTTCTAAGGAGAATAATAGTGTCTTAGGGGTGAGGAGAAGGGTACAACATGTACACAGATAAGCCAGTCAGTCAACAAACATACAAACATTTACTAAGTGCCTACTATTTGTATTAAGTGCTAGATAAGTATAACACAAAATAGAATACGAGAGGCAAAGGAGCAACCCAAAGGACTCTTAAGAGAATCTGAGGAGAACCCTTTAGGTTGAGGAACCAGAGACTGCTTCCTGGAGATGGTAACTAATTGGATTTGCAAAGGTTTCTGAAATAAGGAGGAAGTACATTCACTGGGAGTGGGGAGAGACATGCAACTGACAGAGATGATGACGCTTTCTAGATTGGCTGTAAAACGGCCAAAGGGGATAACATGGACTAAAGCAGCTTCCCTGGCTTCATTCAAGCCTCAGCTAAAATCCCACCTTCCCAAGAAGCCTTTCTGTGCCCTCCTTAAGGCTACGGCCTTCTCCCGAGGTTATGGTTATCTCCAATGCTTTATTTGTTCACACATGGTCGTTTGCTTGTTTTCTCCTCTTTTAGGCTGAGTTCCTTGAAAGCAGGGACTTTCACCTTTCTTTGTATTTCCAGTGATTAGCGCAGCTTGGCACTTAGCAAGTGCTTAATAAATGTCTTACTGACTTGAAAGGTAGGTGAACCATAGACCTTATGCAGCAGGTTAAGGAATTTGTTATCCCATGAGTAACAGGGAGTCACTGAAGGTTTTAGGGTAGGGAAAATAACATGATCAGAGCCCTACTTCAGGACGGTGATTTTGGTCGCTGCTGAGGATGAGCACCCATGAAGGTAAGAGGAGAAACTTGATTCAGGAAGACCAGTTAGCTCATAATGAAAATGTGATAAAGACCTGAGTTAGGACGGGACAGTAGCAGTGGGAGAGACTACGGGCCATGAAAACAGAAACGTCCAAGGTTTGAGGCTGGGAAAATGTCATCCACGGTTGCGTGAAGATGTAGCCTTCACTAGACATAGGCTGGGTACTGGTACTTCTTTGTGAAGACAGGATAGTAGAGTGAAAGGGGTATGAGGCTCTGAATCCCAAGTCCTGGCGCCATGTTATTATTTCACATGTTCTTGGGCAAGTCGCTGTTCCTCGAGTGGGTATAGAACTGCACTATGTAACTCAATCGGGATAGGTAGCCTGCAGGGATCAATGAGATATAAAAGATCCCCTGAAACTGTGCTATATGAGGCTTTGTGACAGTCCTTGATGCTTAGACAGAATACAAACCCTAACCACTGAACTCATTCTGCCACTTTTGAGACCTAGCAGAGGGATTCATGAACTCTTAAAAAACTGCCCAAGTTTAGAACTACGGAAAATATCCTCTAACATCTCAACGACTTAAATTTGAGGTTCCTGAACTGCTTAATATTATTTCCACTGATAGGTTATTAAGCTCTCATAGAAACTCTGACTTTATTCTACTAAATCCTAATGGGGAAATGAATCATTTAGATCATTCTTTTAGAAAAATTTCAAAAATCCCAAATAGGAGGGCGTGTAAAAACCATACAGTATTAATCAACTTCCTTGAGACTTTTTCTAGAGGTATCAAGTACTGGGCCTTCAAACAAGAGGTGTGTCCAGCTTGGGAACTGGTACGATCTCCGGTATATTCCAGGATTCTCCTTTATTATGTTACATGAAAAATTCCTTCTCTTGGTAGGAGGCTGAACTAGATGGCTTCTAAAGTCTCTTCCAGCTCAGAGATTCTGTTAAATCATTTGACAAGATGTATTTGTGGAAAAGTCTGCAAAGCTTTGCAATTATAGTCCCTATTGATTGTGTTTCCCTGAAATGTCTCTTTACAGTGTGAGTTTATCAGGAGCAGGATTTAATTTAACCAATTTCAGCTGCTGGCCATCTATCATTCAAGATTGGTTTTTGCCTAGATTACAACACTTTGGTAGCTAATAAATTACAAAAGGAAAATTCATACTGCTATCAATGTTTTCAGAATTCTAAAAAATAGCTCCTGAGCTCGGCGAAGGCAAGAACCATGTCTAATCTACACTTTATATTCCCTCTGGCACTCAGCACAGTGCCCCCACACTCACTGGGTGTTCAACAGTGTTTGTTCAAGTGAAGTGAACTCAACCCAATGGAAATTTCAAACAACTGACTTGGAAAAAAAAAAAGGGTAAAAAAATGGTCCTGGATGAAACTTCACAGCTTTGGCTCACCATCTTTGAATTTACTGGTTTTCAAAGTAAACAGCAAGCATCTAAGCCTTCAAAAAATTGTTTTATACTGAGAAAAAAAAACCCAAGTACTTTTTAAAAAATGTCTTTTCACCACATTTTAATAGTATAAATTTCTGAATGATTTACATCATTACTACATTACCATAGAAATATGATGTTTCATATCAACTCTAGCCTGAAATATCTTCTATTCATGCCTAATTTATGTTGCTCAAATGTATAAGACTAGCCAATGTAATCATATCCTCAACAAATCAGAGATTCTTCCATGCGATGATACTTGGCAAGGCTGTGTGTCTACCTTCAAAGGCCTGATCATTGTTAACAGCCAAAGGTTCAACATACCTGGAAAGTCATCTTCTGTTTTTCCCTAATGACTCCACTAATGGGGAATTCAACACTTGAGGGAGGGTGACACCTGTCACACAAAGACATCTGTTCTACTGTCAGCTCCAAATGTTGAGTTTTCCCTTACATTGGGACAAAATCTGCTTCCTTGTACTATCTAGTCCTGCCCTCTGGGCCACGCAGAACAAATCTGCCATCTTCTTGATAAAGAAAAGGTTTTAATCAGGTTCCTCCCCCATCACCTATGCTTTTAGAATGATTCATATGACATAATCCCTGTATGCTCCATCAACGTAAATTATTAAATGTAACCCACAATGTACCAAGGATAAAGGATTAACAGAAAGCATTTGTCAAATAAGGCAAATTAAAGCCTACTCTGCACAGCTGCATTTCAAAATGATCATTAGAACCTTCAAACTGTGGCACAGGCAAAAAAAAATGTAGCTTAAAAATGACTGAGGCAGTGAGAGGGTGGTGTTGAGGTGATATAACAAAAAAAAGGCAAACAACACTGATTCTAGTCAACTTTATTTCCCATAAAGAGACCACGGGGCACATAACACAAAGCAGCCCTAGAAATGCTCAGGTATAAGAGCCACACAGACTGGGGTTGGGGGTGTAAATGCAACTGGAGGATTTAACACAAAGTAGGAGAAGCTGATTTTTAAAATAGACATACATATATAAAATATATAATATTTACATACTCACATATACATGCATTTTATGTATATGCAAATATATGTATATATATATATATATATGAAAATCTCCAGCCCAAAGGAAGCCCCACACAAGACTGGCAAGCAAGCAGCCAGCATCTGCAGAGGGTGAGGAAAAGGTGCAAGGAGGGTGGGAGGCAAGGGGAGGGGGTGAGGGTTAAAGGCCATGCTCAGGTCCCTTCAGTGGATCTTTAAGCACAGGCAGCTGTTGTGTCCTGAAAGAAGTAAAAAAAGGCCTGGGTTGGAGTCCTAGCTTGCTCAGCACCTGGCCAGGCAGGGCTGAGTCTCCCACGCTCCTGGTCCTCCCCGCCTCCAGAAGTGCTGGGAGGATGCCACCCATCCCGGGACAGAAGGCGCTATGGGACGCCGGCCGCCCCCAGAATACGTCTCCCCCAATCCTGCGGGGGTTATCAGAGGTCGGGGGCGCTGTTGGAGGACCTGGCCCCGCCGGCCCCTACGAGTCTGACCTTGGGCAAGTCCCTTAGGTACTCCGAGCCTCAGTTTCCTTGCCTGTCAAAGGGACTAGGACTAGATGACCTCTAAGGTCCCTTCAGCTCTAAATGACCCCCGACGCTGCTTCGGGCTAAAGGGCCAGAAGCCTCGAGTCCAGCCGAAACGCCATCCGTCCGTCCGAGGGCCAATCGGTCCATGGGGCTGACCACAACGGCCCTGGATCCTTCAGGTCCCACCCCCGACCTCCGATTCCTGGGCCTGGATGACCTTTGTCCGGCCCACAGTTTGTGTGTCCTCGGCTTCGCCCGAGGCCTCCCCCGTTAGATTGGAAGCCCCCTGAAGGCAGGCTTCGTATGTGTCCCCCATTCTTTGGCACAGCACCCAGTACACAGTAGGTGTTTAATAAAGGCTTATAACGGACTCAGAAAGGGTTTAATAAGTGCTTGTTGACTAAGCTAGCTCCCCGAGCTCTAGGGAGCAGCTCCTCGCGCCTGGAAGTGCACAGAGCTAAAGGCGAGCAAGCCTCAGTTTCCCCAAGTGGAGAAGGCGGGCGCCGGAGGTTCTGTCCTAGTCCTTCCCCCTCCCCCGCCCCTCCGTCCCGCCCTCGGGGTCCCCGGGGCGGGGCGACCTCTTACCCGAGGGCGCGGGCGGCGGCTCCGGCCTCCTCCCGCGCGACAGGAAGGCCTTGGGCAGTAGCAGGGAGACGCACAGCACGAGGCCCGACACCATGGCCACCTTCTGGAAGGCGGAGAACGCCATGGTCGCGCCCTGCCAGCAGACCCGTACCGGCCCCGGCCCCGGCCCCAGCGCCGCTACCGGAAGCGGAAGCCCGGCCCCGGCTCGCGGCGTGCCTCGCTCTCGGCCCGCAAGAGGGCGCCGCGACGGAGCGGCGAGAGGGACAGAACTCTTCGGGACGCGCCCGCAGGCCCCATAGGGACAGGGGGATGGGGAGGCACGCTGGCTGAAGAGGGCAAGGGGGAAGGGCAGGCAGTGGGGGCATGAGCTCAGGACCGCCGCCAGGGGGCGCCCGGAGCCAGGGAGACAGCGCGTGCGGAGGGCGAGGGAAAATAGTGTTAGAGGCCACTTTGGGGCATTTTCACGATGACTGCGATGAGATAATGTCATCACCGTTATCATCGTACTAGCATTTACGTGGCGCTTTGAGGTTTGCAAAGCGCTTCACAAACATCTCATTCGACGCTCACAACCACCCTATGGGTTATATTACTCCCATTTTACAGATGAGGAAACTGAGGCAGGGGTTAAGTAGCTTGCCCAGTTAGTAAGTGTCTTAGGCTGGATTTGAACTCAGTTCTTCCTGAGCCAGGCTCATCGCGCTATCCACTTCCCCAAATCCCATCTCAGACACATAATAGTTGCAACACAGAGAAAAGAGTGCTGGGCCTGGAGTCAGGGAGACCTGAGTTCATTTCCTGCCTCAGACACTTATTAGCTGTGTGACCCTGGACAAGGCACTTAACGCCTGCCTCAATTTCCTCATCTGTAAAATGAGGGGTAATAATGGCTCCTACCTCCCAGGGTTGCTTTGAGTATAAAAGGTGCTTTGCAAACCTTGAAACATTGGATAAATGCAAATATCAATACAATAATTTTTGGGGGTGGAGTTGGACCTTAGATGTCATCGGAGTAAGGGACTTGGGAGGGAGGAAACCCTCTCTCCCAATGCAGATCATCAGCACCTCCTCTTAAACACGCAATCTGGGAGGGCTGCCCAAAGCAAAGAGAGGTTAAGCACTTGCCCAGGGTTACACGGGCAGTATGTGTCAGAAACAAGACTCGAACCCAGGTCTTTGTCAAGGGAAGGACTTGGAGTCAGGCTTCTTCCTGACTCCTTCTGCCCTCTCTGACCGAGAATCATTCATGTTCATAACATCAATTCACACTTCTAGAAGCCACATTCTGGTTTACAAACACAAACAAAACCCCTTTGCATCTGTGCAAGGCTTTCCAGTTTCTAAAGTGCTTTCCTGGCACAGTATGCTCACAACTGCCCCATGAGGGATGAAGTTCAAGTAATAGAAGCAGACCTATTTTATAGATAAAGAAACTGAGGGTTAGAAAAAGGCAAGTGGTTTTTTTCCAAGGTAACAGAGCCAGAAAGGGTCCAGAAGAGGGCTGGAGAAAGCACTGGCTTTAGAGTCAGAGAACCTGGCTTCAATCCCTGCCTTTGCTATTTTTTGTCTGATCCTGGGCAAGTCCCTTAATCTCCTTGGACGTCAGTTTCCTGATCTGTAAAATATAGAGGTTGGATCACATTATCTCCAAAGACCCTCGAATCTGCTCTAAATCTATGATCCTCTGACCAGGCGAAGAATCCCAGGTCTCTGACTCAGCCCACCACTCTCTGTGTCTCTCTGGGGATACTCAGTCTCCACTGAGCTCCATAGTCCTATCATTACCTACACTCAGGACATCTGCCTGAGAAGCGTGTAGTAATGAAGTGTGCTCTAGACGTCGGGCAGAAGGCCTAGGGTCTAGTTCTGAATTGGTTGTTAACTCCTGAATAGCCATAGACAAATCACTTAGCCTGGCTGGGCTTCTCAGATGGAAAATTAAGGAGTAAGACAAGGCGATCTCTAAGCTTCCTTGAACATCCAGCATGGTAAGGCAGAAGGAAAACTGGATCTGGAGTCAGGAGACCTGGGTCTGAGTACCATCTCTGGTACTTATCAGTTGTGTAATTTGGGGTAAACCTCTCTAAGCCTCAGTTTCTTCATTTGTAAAATAAAGATTATAGTTATATTATTAGAGAACACTAATTTTGCACTATTATGTAATCTATTATGTACATCATATATAATAGATTGCATTTATGTATGTGTATGCATATAGTTATATGTATATAGTTACACTATTATAGGCATTGTAAGATGCAGCTTCTGTAAACCTCAGAGCACTCTAGAAATGTGAATTGTTATTCATGGACTCCACATATGCCCAAAGGAGTTGAGTCCTCATGTGCAAAGAGCTCACTGTATAAAGATGTGGTCTGGAGAGGAAAAATACACCGTAAGAGTGGTATCAGCTGACTGAAGGAAACATTAGAGCTGTCACCAGATGGGAACGGGGACTCAAAGCCTCCCGAAGACCTGGATGGAGGTCTGTGCAGCCCAGCACTGCATTCACGTGGCTCTCAGACGGATGGAATCTTGGGGAAGAATGAGGTAGCTGGAGAACCAAGGAGGAGAGAGGAACCGTGTGTCCCAAGGAGAAATGAAACAGAGTCACAATAATACGAAGGAGCAAGATTTGGACCCTGTCCTTTCTTGGCACTATGAGTTATATGGATTATTACAAAAGGAAGGAAACAAGTATTTATTAGGTACCTACCACGTGACAGGAATTGTCCTAAGTGTTTTATAAATATATTTTCTTTCATCCTCACAACTGCTCTGAGAGGTAGGTGCTGGAATTATCTCCATTCTACAGATGAAGAAACTGAGGCAGACAGGTTAATTGACTTGCCCAGGGTCACACAGCTAGAATGTGTCTGAGGCAGGATTTGAACTCAGGTTTCTCCAACTCCAGATCCAATGTTCTATCTGTGCCACCATGCCACCTAGCTGCCTTGGCATCCTTGGGGAAGGTGGGATCCACTAAAGAATTACTTCATCCCTCCAGAAAAGGAGAGGAAAGCTTTCTTGACTGTCTGTGGACTCAGGTATTTATCCTTTCTCTACTTTTTCTTTTCTTTTGTAAATAAAACCTTTTCTGTATTTAATGTCTAGTCTGCTTGTCCAGGCAACTTGAGAGCCCTTTGGAAGGTGGCAAAATAAGGTAGATACTGAGTTATCCGGCGGCTAGGTGGCTCAATGAATAGAGTGCCCAACTTGGAGTCAGAAAGACCTGAGTTCAAATCCACTCTCTGACACTTACTAAGCTGTGTGACCTCGGGCAAGTTACTTAACCCTGCTTGTCTCAGTTTCCTCATCTGTAATATGAGCTGGAGGAGGAAATGGCAGACCACCCCAGTATCTCTGCCAAGAAAACCCCAAATGGGGTCTCGGAGAATCAGACACAATTGAACAAGCACACTGAAGTACCTGGTATCTCTCTGGTTAGAGGCATGAGCTAGAGAGATTTTGCAAGAGGCAGTCCCAAAGGAGGGGCACTCCTTCATTAGGGCTACATTAATAACACTAATAGGCCTTCCCTGCCCCAGGTTCCCCTGTTTATGTTAATGACATCTAGGCTGTTAACCTTTGTATCATCTCCGAATGCTCCCTTCTCACAAAATCCAGTCAATCACTGTGGCTGACGTTTCTTCCTCTCTGATTGCTCTCTAGTCTGTCCCTTCTTTTCCACTGATACCAGGTCCAAGGGCCCGAGCTCAGGATGGGAAGCACTGGTACACTTTTTGCACCCACCAGCGATAGTCTCTACAATCAAGCATACTTTGTCATCTCTCCTGACCAATTTCTTTCAAATACAATCTCATGTCCTGCCTCCTCCTCCAGGAAGCTGTCCCTGATCACTCAGTTCTTTTCTCCGCTCCTGGAGCCTTTGATGTCTGTACCACTCATCTGGCCTCTTATTCTAACATCTATTTTCATTGTGCGCACACCTGGCTCCCTAACCGGACTTTGAGCTTTGGGAAGGTTGAGGCTGGACTTCATCTCTTTATCCCCCAATGTGCCCATACTCAGACAATGTTTCTCAATAATAATACCTCCCATTTCTGGAACCTATTCATATTTACAAAATGTTTTCTTCATAACAGCTCTATGATGTAGGCAGTGCAAGTACCTCTGTTTTATAAATGACACAATGGAGCCTCAGTGAAAGGAAATCATTTGCCAAGGTCATACAACTAGTACTCGGTAGAGTGGAATCAATAGCCAAGCTCTTCTGGCTCCCAGATCAAGCCATTCCTTTATATCAGCTGGAATATTTGTTGATACTGTGGACCGTTGCTATGGGACATATAAGCCATATGCTAACAGTTCCACATGATGGGGCATTAGTAGGAATAAGGTTGGTCCTTGACCTCAACCTGTGGCCTCCCCAATCCTGCAGGCCCGTGCAATTCCCAGGATTTGAAGCCCTCACTATTTCCTGATCCAGAAGGGGACAGAGTTATCTATGTCATTTTCATTAAAAGCTTCTCGTCACTTCAAATGTTCATTCACTCATTTATTCATTCATCTAGTCATTTAATATTCATTCACTGATTCATTCAACAAGTCAATTAATCCAGCAATCATCAAGTGTTTATTAAATGCCTGTGATGTTCCAGGCACCATCCTAGGCACTAAGGACAGAAGTATGAAAAATTAATCCCTATTCAAATAGGGAAAAATATTTACAGCTTGAATGTAAAGTGAATAAATGAAAATACAGAAGAAGCAATTAAATACAATGTAGCTTGGGAGGGAGGGCACTAGCAATTGGGAGGATTAGGAAAGGTTTTATATAAAAGGTAATTTTTGTGCTAGGAGTCCCCTACAACCTGGGGGACTCATGCTACTCATACACACCAGCCCAGTGGGCTTGGGAGCAATTTTATAGCATGAGAACAATGACCTATTGTATTAAAGAGAACTCACTAAACCCTCTACAAATAGGTCCTCACCAACAAGTTCTAAGGCTTTGTTCATAGATCTCAGAACATATTCTGAGAAGCACCAAGTTGGATGTCGCCAGCCAACAATGGGTAGCAGGACTAGCCAACTATGAGTTCATTGTCCATTATCGGCTAGGGATGAATAAGGCAGATGTTGATACGATAGACACTATGAGTCCAATTTCACAGAGATACCCAAGCAGGGAGTAAAACTGGTGTGTAACGCAAGAGAGCTGGATTCCTAATACATGAAAGCCCAGCTGAGGGCCTTCCACCAGAGGGTGTGCTATTAGAAGCTGCAAAAATTTGTAGCATTATCTCAATCCTCTCTCCTCTGATTGTCCTGACATCACTGGGGCCAAGAACAGCTCCAAGAAAAGGTTAGTCCTACGAGAAGCGATTTAGAGCATAAAGAAGTTTAGAAAGGGAGGCAAACATGTCAATTTTGTTACTACTGTGCTAAATTTAACGCACAGAGATTTAAATACATATTTTAGAAAAACCAAACAATATGTAACTGATGTTTATGATTTTATATGTAACCCTTTTGTGTGTGTTTATGTTGAAATGTGTATGGTTGTTGATGTCTGTTCAGGTCAAAATAAGAACCTATAATCTCATTAATTTTGAGAACTTTTACACGGGATCTTTCCAAAGAAGAATTGGCATATTCCCTCTAACTTGGAGTGTTGGACACTTGCCTAGCGTACTGAGAGGTTAACTAGCTTTAGTAGGGTCAAACCATCAGTATGTATCAGAAGTGGGACTTGAAGCCAGGTTTTCCTGTTTCTGAAGCCAGATCTCTATTACAACATGTTGCTTCATAAATTCATAATGATAAAAAATTAGAAAGAAGTGATTCAGGCCACAAGAAAGATGTGTGACACTGGACAACTCAAGCTTTGCTCTCCAAGATCAGTCTGCTTTTAAGAACATGGCTGAAGCTACAGCTAGCCAAGGAGTGCCATACCGAATATAAGCCATCTGCCCAAGGTAGAAGAAGGCAGTTGGTACTACCTAAAGCCTACCGAATATAAGCAATCAGGCCAAGACAGAAGAAGGCAGTTGGTACCACCAAAAGCATACTGAACTATAATCATGAAAGCGGGTTTCTTCAGTCAGGATGTGAGAGAATTCTGGAACTAGTCCAAGGGGTCAGGGTGTGTGTGTGTGTGTGTGTGTGTGTGTGTGTGTGTGTGTGTGTGTGTGTGTAAAAATATACCAGTTTTTGATGCATCCAAAGGAAAGGGTCTTTGGAGTTAATATACATCCTGATGGGGACAGTCCACTTCACCCAGCATGCACAAACATATTCAAACAGTACCCAGAAAGTCCACAGTAGCCAACAGGTTGTGGAAGAACTATTCTACATCTATACCTAGGTGGCAGGGCAACAAGGTGGTGCAGCGGTTAGAGTGTTAATGGACTTGGAGTTAGGAAGTCCTGAATTTGAAACCTACCTCAGACATTAACTGACCTTGGGCAAGTCACTTCACTCCTCTTAGATTCAATTTCCCCATCTGCAAAATGGAGATAATAACAGCACCTACCTTACAGGTTTGTTTTGAGGATCAAATGAGATAACGTATGTAAAGCACTTTGTAGACCTTAAAATGCTATATAGACATGGTATCCTTCTCAGGATCCATTCTGAGCAAGACTGTGAATTCAAGAACTATGCACAAAGTAGTTTGAGAGTGATCAATGCAATGGCCAGCTGCCATCCCAGAAGGCAGAAGGATGAAATTTGCTACCCATCTCTTGACAGAGAGGTGATGGAGACAAATGCTTTCAGACCCAGTGAATGTGGGAATTTGCTTTCCTAGACTATGAATATCTGCTACAAGGGCTTTCTTTTCTTTTTTTCAGTGGAGGATGGATGAGTGGGAGACTAAAGGGAGATAGGGAGAGGGTAGCAAAAAGAAAAAAAAAGGAGTCATTGAGGTATCTTTTTAACAAATGGAAGAAAAGAATTGAAGGGCTAGAAAGGAGTACAGACATGCAGGATAGCTTTGAAAACAGCAGGCTGTAAGTTCAGAATAAAAATAAAATTAACATTAAAATGTTATATGATACATTCCCATGTGAGCTCCGTGTTTATGTATGTGTGAATTAGGTGTTTGTGGTATCATCTACTATAATATTATTACAACCTTACCTTGTATAAATTAATTTATATTCTAAAGCAAGCCTGCAGATAGTCCCAGTATATTCACTGGTATGCAAAGACTGCAAAATTTAACTGTGAGAGGTAGAGTACAAGGAGGTAAAGGGTTTCCTATGCTAATTGGAATGCCATCAGAGAAGGCCAGATCATGTCCTTCTGCCTCTCCATTCCCCGTTTTACTAACGCCTTCCTGAGGCTTAGCAATGATTCATAAAAGTAGGGATGCCTGGGTACTAGCTGCCATGGACGGCATGACAAGAAAGGTTAGTTGGTTGTTGTCCTTCATTCTTGAAGAGGACTAAAATGATGTCACTATGTTGCTAGCAAGGTACAGTGTGTCCAACTGTGACTGATCAGACCAATACAAGCTTGTATGTCTCTAGCACAGGTCGGGCACAAATACACCACGTGAACATTGGAGTGGATTCTACAAATTGTGCATCTTGTGTTTCTTTTGAGCTACTTCGATTCTGCTTTGCTCATAGAGCGCAGCACCTTCTTTGATGTGGGTACACCATGCTGGGCAGTCCTGTGCCAGTGTCTCCCACATCACACAAAACAATTTCAAACTTTTAAGAGAGACTTTGAGAGTGTCCATGTATTACTTTTTTTGACCACCATGTGAGCGCTTGCCTTGTGTGAGTTCTCCATAAAATAGTCTTTTAGGCAAGCATACATTTGGCATTCAAATGATGTAGCCAGCCCATCAGAGCTGTACTGTCTGCAGTAGAGTTTGAATGCCTGGCTGTTTAGTTCAAGAAAGGACCTTAATGTCTGGTACCTTATCCTGCCAGGTGACATTCAGAATCTTCCTAGGACAATTCGAATGGAAGCGATTCAGTTTCCTGGCATGGCACTGGTAGACTGTCCAGGTTTCATAGGCATACAACAATGAGGTCAACACCACAGCCCTGCAGACTTTCAGTTTGGTAGTCCCATACTTCGGAGCTCTGGCAATGCACGTGTCAACCTCATCTTCTCTGTGTACATCCTTTGAAAGTGTACTGTCAAGGTAAATGAACTTATCCACAGCATTCAATATTTCTCCATTTGCTGTAATTGATAGTTCCACATATGAATGGTGTGGTGCTGGCTGATGGAGAACCTCTGTTTTCTTGGTGTTCATTGTTAGGCCAAAATTAGCACAAGTGGTAGAGAACTGAGCCATACTTTGTTGCATCTCAGCTTCAGAGGCTACACTGAGTGCACAAGAATGAAAAGGGGCACCCAAAGAGGGGTGAGTGAATTTGCCCCCAGCTTCAGAGAGCCAGTGGGAAAGCATAGACCCGCGAACTGTAGTAATGCCTGTACCTTGGGGCAGGGAAGAAGTGATCTAACTCAATTATTAATAGCCTGCTATCAATGACCCACTGTATGTATGTGGGTAAACAAAGATAAAAGTAAAGTCGTGTCCTCAAAAAGCTTGTTTTGGTCGTTACTGTCGTCTCTGACTCTTCATGACCCCATTTGGGGTTTTCTTGGCAGAGATACTGGAGCGGTTTACCATTTCCTTCTCCAGCTCATTTTTACAGATGAGGAAACTGAGGCAGACAGGGTTAAGTGACTTGCCCAGGGTCACCCAGCTACCGTCTGAGGCCAGATTTGAACTCAGGAAAATGAGTTCTCCTGACTTCGGCCCCGGCACAAAAAACTTACATTCTATAGATTGAAAAGTATATATCTTACCCCTTTTATGAAGAAGGGGTAGACATCTCCATTTGCAAGAAAGCATCAGAGTTAGACTTCAAACTCCATTTCTCCTAACTTCATATTCAGGGTTTTCTTGAACAATGATTTGAAAAAAATGTATACATTTAAAAAAATTAATTCAATTTTAGTTTTCAACGTTTACTTCCATAAGTTTAAAATTTCCTCCACCTCCCTCCCCTCATTTTGTTTTGAAACAATAGATGTTTCCCAACAAACACTCAAAGAAAACTTAAGGTGTTTATTTTATTGCCTTCTTCCCCCTCCTCTTCCTTCTCTTTCTGTCCTTCCTCCTCCTCTTCTTCCAAAACTAGTCTGTGTTCCATTTATAAACAAGAAGGGTTGTGTTACTATTATTCACTGTGGAATTGGACCAGAGTTTTGTTGCCGACTCGATTCATATTTTTTCAACTATTGTAGGTATTGTTCTTTTTTTTCCTGAGCCTCACTTCACATGTGTCTTCTCAGCTTTCTCTGAATTCTTCTTTGTTGTCATTGCTACCAGGCAATAATAATATTCCATTCCATAATTCAGAGTGTTGAGCCTGAAGTCAGGAAGATTCATCTTCCTGAGTTCAAATCTGGCCTCAGACACTTACTAGCTAGATGACCCTGGGCAAGTCACTTAACCCAGTTTGCCTTTCTTCCTTGTCTGTAAAATGAACTGAAGAAGGAAATGCAAACCACTCCAGTATCTTTGCCGAGAAAACTCCAAATGGGGTCACGAAGAGTCAGAGAAGACAGAAAACGACTAAACAAAAACAACAGCCACCATAATTCACTGTCATTTCCCAATCACGGACCACATATTTTGTTTCCAGTTTTTTTGTTATCACAAATAATGCTGCTATGAACATTTTTGTACATCTCAGTCTTTTCTCGCTGTCAATAATTCCTCAGGATATAATGACAGGAGTGGAATTTCTGGGTCACAGCATAGGAACGATTTGATACCTTTCCTTGAATAATTCCATATTGTTTCCCAGAATTTGGAACCAATTCACAGGCTTCATCAGCAGTGAATTATTATACCTGTCTTTCCCCAACCCCTCCAACAATGCATTTTCCCTTCTTTTAGCATCCTCACTGCCTTGATGAGTATGAGGTGATACCTTGGGGTTGTTTTAATTTCCTGGGGTCAGAGATTTGGAGCTTGAAAGGAGCTTACAGGTCATCTGGTCCAACTCCCTCATTTTACAGATAAGGAACCGAAGCACAGAGAGGTTAAGTGATTTATATCTCGTGGTCACACAGGTAGTAAGAGGCAGGGTCGGGATTCGAAATCCGTTTCTCAGACCTCTCTGACTCCAAATCCAATACTCTTTCCACTGACTCTCATTTGTTTTTTTTTTAATCATGAGTGATTTTGACTTTTAAGGTTGCTATCGATAGTTTGCCTTTCTTCTTTCGAAAACCTTTGGTTACATCTTTTGATCATTTGTCTTTTGGGGAATGACTCATACATCTAGTGTTGGAAGGAATCTCTTTGAGCACTTTGGCCAGCCCCTTCGTTTTACTGATGAAGAACCTAAAATTCGGGGACGGTCAGCAGCTTGCCCCAGGTTATCCTGATAATTATCATCAAAGGCAGGATTTGAATCCAGCTTCTCTGTCCGGAGAGCCAACGGTCTTTCATCGCACCTTGGTATGTCCCCCCAGAATGTCTAGTGTTCTTCCCGGTGCGTTTTCCTTTGAAGTACATTTAAGATACACAGCTCCTCTCAGCCTGATTTCTTCTTGGGCCAGCTTGATTTCTTTCAGGCGCGAAGGCTGGAAGGTCTTACTTGGAAGGTGGGATTAATATTAATGGCCCCTGCAGGGGAGCGCTAGCTGCAATACAGCATGCTGAGTTATCAAGCCGGGGCAGTAGAAGGCATGAACTGCCACTCAGGCCGTATAAAACGATTATCTTTCGGATTAAAGGCCGATCTGCAGCTTCATTTATTTTCTACAGCTAAAATTGGCCGGTGTCATGGTTGCTGCTGGATGGTGAGCTCAGCCTGAGCGCTCCAGCCCGGTCTATCTCTGACCCCCTCCCCCTCAGATTCATTTCAGCTGCCTGCTCCTTGCTCAGAAATTAAATAAAGTGTGTGTTGGGGTAGCGGAGGAGGAGGGGGGAGGCTGTGCCCCTGTGGAGACTGTATCAAAACCCATTTGCCCAGAGGTACGGTTTCCTGCTGTCTGCCCAAGCTTAAAGACACACCTGGCTTCAGGGAGCCCAGCGCTCGGGAGAAATGCACGTATTCTTAGAGGCAGCGTGGCGTAATGAGAGGACTACCGGTCAGGGAGATCTGGGTTCAAACCCCAGGTCGCCCATCTACTAGCTGTAGGTCCCAGGCTAAGTCAATTAAATCACTTGAGCCTCGCATTTCTCATCTGTAAAGTGGGAATGGCACTAGGTAAGCTATTGCTCTATCTTGCCAGGGACCCTAAATGCCAAGGCATTTCCCAGTTATTCCCTCACCATGCTATAGAACAATCCCCTCCCATCTAGCGTTCTTTTATATATTTTCTCCCCCAAGATTAATACTAGTTAGCATTTATATAATACATTACAATTTGCAAAGAGATTTATGTGTGTTAACTAGTTTGATTCTCAGAACAACCCTTAGAGGTTAAGCGCTAATATTATCCCTATTTTCCAAATGGGGAAACTGAGTCTCAGAGGGGTTGAGAGACTTGCCCAATGTCACCCAGCTAGAATCTGAGGCAGGATTTAAATTATTCCACTACTCCGTGTTGGTGCCATTTTGAGTATAAGGTCCTTGAAGGCAGAGACTTGCCTGCTTGCTCATATTTATACCCCCAATGCTTAGCACAGTGCTTGGCATATATACTTAATAAATTGTTTACCTGTCTGTCTGTCTATCTATCTATCTCTTTTATCTATCTTTTGTCTATCTAGCCATCCATCCATCCATCTATCCATCCATTTATCTATCTGTCTTTCTGCCTGCCTGTCTGTGTCTGTCTGTCTGTCTGTCCATTGATCTATCTAAGGCAGCTTGGTGAAATGGATACAGCAGTAGTGCTGGCCTTGGAGTTAGAAAGACTTGGCTTCAAAATCCTGCCTCTGACACTTACTGTATAATCCTGGGTCAATCACTGCAGTCAACAGTCACATATTAAGCACTTAATAGGAACCCAGCATTCTGCTAAGCACCAGGGATACAAAGAAAGGCAAAAACAGTCCTGGCCCTCAAGGAACTCACATTCTAACGAGAGAGAAAACATGCAAACAACTATCTACAAACGATGCAAATACGAGAGAACTGATCACAGAGGGAAAGCACTAATAGAAGGAGGTCTAGGAAAAGCTTCTTGTGGAAGGAGGGATTTTAGCTAAGACTTGAAGGGAGCCAGGGATGCCAGGAGGCAGAGGGGAGGACCAGAAAATTCCAGGCATGAATGAAGATGGTGAAAATGCAAGGAGTCAGGAGATGGAACATTAACCTCCTGAAGCCTCAGTGTTCACCTCTGTAGAACGGAGATAACAACAGTAGTCACTACGGTGGTGTCAAAGTCAAATAGAAACAGGATCATTAAACCACACATAGGGATCCCTGCAGGCACATACTGACTCAGAAAAGCACACATTAGCATCATCTATGTTTCATTGTATTTTTATTGATTTTGTTAAATATTTCCCAGTTACATTTTAACCGGGTTCAGGTTTCACTGTGGAGTGTTGTGGACATCCTGCAGCCTACTGGCTTTGTATTGGACACTAACCTACTTCATGGAGAGGTCATAGCCATCAGAGGAACTAATAACGCTCCTAAAGCACTCTGCAAAGCTCAGAGCCCTATGCGAATACCAGCTGTTGTTGGTGCCAACCTCCCAGGGTTGTTGTAAGAAATGCATAATAGCAATGTGTGGGGTTATTCATCCTAGAACAGGGGTGTGAAACCTGTAGCCTTGATGTGGCCCTCTAGGTCCTCAAGTGCAGCCCTTTGACTGAATCCAAACTTCACAGGACAAAAGGTTCTCCACCACTGTCTTAGAGTGTGAGAGCCATGAAGGACATTAGAACCTTCTCATTCTACAGATGAAAAAACAGAGGCCCAGAAATCATGTAGTGAAAAGAGTACTGGGCTGGTTGTCTGTTCTGTCCAGTCATTTTTCAGTTGTATCCGACTATTCACATCCCCATTTGGGGTTTTCTTGGCAGAGATACTGGAGTGGTTTGCCATTTCCTTCTCCAGATGATTTTACAGATAAGGAAACTGAGGCAAACAGGGTGAAGTGACTTGGCTAAATGTCTGAGGCCAGATTTGAACTTAGGAAGATGAGTCTTCTTGACTCCAGGCCCCCGTCCTATATCCACTGCACCTGGCTGTCAGGAGATGTCAATTTGAGTCCTGCATCCAACACCGTTTGACCTTGGGAAAGTTATGTTCTCTGTCTGGGCTTTAGATTTCTCATCTGTAAAATGGGGATAATAAATATATTGACTCCCCATCTGTCAGGGCAATTGAAAACAAAGTGCCACATAACTTGGAAAGCATAGTATCATATTTACTCCCGTGTCTATAGAACTTTGGGGTTTATACAACACTTTCTTCTTCACAACAGCCCCGGATGGGAGGCAGGACAAGGATCTTGACTGCTCTTTTATAGGTGAGAAAGCTAAGGTCTGTGGAGGAAAAGTGATTTGTTTCAAGTTTCCTGTCTAGCATCAGAGCTTAGATTTGAACCCAGGTCTTTGGACTCCAAGTCTAGCCCTCTTTCCACAGTTCCGTCAAGCTGAACGTGGACTTTACAGGGAGAGAAGGGAGGGTGAAAGTAGAGCAAGGTTTCTCTTTCAGTTCATCATGCATATTAAGCTTCCTATAGTGCCATTTTGATCAAGCTACTTCCCTGCTTAGAAATTTTCCATAGATCTCGAACGTTCCTAGAATACAGTTCAAATAATACCATAGCCTGGCATTTGGTGCCTTCTGTAAGTAGTCCAAGCCCTAAATCTAACCTGATTCCCCAATAAGGACTCTCCATTGAAGGCAGGGGCCATATTGGCCTTCAGCGTCCCTGCCTCCAGGCTTGTGGAAGAGGGTTAATGCATTCTGCCTACTCAGAATGGGCTCTGCCCTGCTGCTTATACCATCCTTCTAGGCCCAGCTCAAACTTCATCACCTCCAGGAAGCTCCAGCTCATGCCATTCTTTTTGGATCATGCGTTTATAGCTTTTTTTGATGCATGTGACTTTTTCCCTTCCTGGCTTATAATTTCTTCCTTCCTTCCTTCCTTCCTTCCTTCCTTCCTTTTTTCCTTCCTTCCTTCCTTCCTTCCTTCCTTCCTTCCTTCCTTCCTTCCTTCCTTCCTTCCTTCCTTCCTTCCTTCCTTCCTTCCTTCCTTCCTTCCTCTCTCTCTCTCTCTCTCTCTCTCACACACACACACACACATACATACACACTCAGGGTTAAGTGACCTGCCCAAGGTCACACAGCCAATATGTGTCTGAGGACAGATTTGAACTGAGGTCCTCTCAACTCTAGGGCCAGTGCTCCATCCACTGTTCCATTTAGCTGCTGCCCCTTTCCCCCTGGCTTATGATCTCTTAAAGACCTGGCCTTAGAATTTCTCCTCTGGGTGTAACTCATGAAGAGTTGTTGAAACCCAGTCCTAAAGTAGAGGTTGGGGGCGGGGTGGTTTGGGGTGGTGTGGGGTGGCAGCCTCCTGAGAATGGATCCTATTGCATCCTCAGATGGGCTTGAGCAGAGTGGACCACTGGGTATGATGTGGTGGAAAGGACACTGAAAATGGAGCTGGAAGACCTGGTTTCACCCTTCACTCCAGCTACTTACTACCTGTGTGACCGGTGTCTGGTCATCTGACCTGTCGGGGCCTCAGTTTTGTCCTTGGCATGATGAGGGTCACCACTAATTCTATTCTTTGCCATGAGGCATCTGAGCACACTATAGGGGGCTGGTACCTGTGCGTGTGATATCAAGCATAAAGTCAAAACA
Source organism: Phalanger gymnotis (assembly GCA_028646595.1). Taxonomy (NCBI): domain Eukaryota; kingdom Metazoa; phylum Chordata; class Mammalia; order Diprotodontia; family Phalangeridae; genus Phalanger; species Phalanger gymnotis. The sequence continues at coordinate 419,760,002 of CM053623.1, forward strand.
GATGTACCACATCTCGCCCACTGGACAGGATGAGCCCCAAGGACCCTTCCGTCTCTAGAGCCAATAGCCACTGTTCATTGCAGCAATGTGGCAGGTCTATTGATGAAAGAATTGTAGCTTCTACATTCACAGGAGTGTTGTGCTTTACAGGGGGATCACCTTGTAGGGCTAGATTATAAATACAAATATAAATAAAAATAAATATAAAAATATGTATAAATATTAACGTAGCCAGGTGGTGCTGGGCCTGGACTCAAGAAAACCTGAGTTCAAATCCATTTTCAGATACTTCCTAGCTGTATGACCCTGGGTAAGTCTTTTAACCTCTGTCTGCCTCAGTTTCCTGAACTGTAAAATGGGGATAATAATAGCACCTACCTCCCAGGGTGGTTGTGAGGATCAGAAGGGAAATTTTAAAGCATTTAGCACAGTGCCCAGCACATAGTAGGCACTTAATAAATGCTTACTATTAACCATTCTTGGATACCTTTTTAGTCTTTGGCATTAATCAGAGCCTCTTTATGAGGAGTAACTAGGAATTATTATGTTCAGAGAAATTACCACCAACTTCATCTAGGGCAGGAGGAATGAAACATGCCATCAGCTGTTATTTCTGGTGGAGGGTGGATAGGGTAGGCTGGGGCAGGACACTGCACTTTGAGGGGGAGAAAGAGATCTTGGCTATTGTCCTGGCCCTAGAGACAGTGTGAGGCTTCTGGGGAGAGAACCACAGCAGGGAAAGAGAGCAAGAGCAGAGAGCATTCAGGGATGTGCTGGTAAATATTTAACATCTGGCTTTCTGGAGGAAAATATGTATTCATGACACACTTCGAAATTCAATCTGTATAATTAACATTTTCTCTATCACCTTCTTAAGTGTAAACAATCGACAAAACAATAAATCAGTCCCTGATTTGTAGTATTTGCTGATTTCCAAAATGTAAATGCTCACACTAAAAATTTAACAATCATCTCTCAAGCATAGCCTGTCATCTCATGGTTCCTATTTTACCTAATTATATTTTTCTAACTAAGTGTTAAGGAGTCAGCACAGCATAGTGGAGAGAGAATTGGCCTTAGAGTCAGAAAGATCTTGGTTTGGGTCCTGTTTCTCACACATGTTGGCATTGTAACCCTAGGTGAGTCATCCACTGTACCTGACTCCCAAAGACTTTGTACCAATTCCAAAAATGAATGCCTCCCATTAACATACCCACCCACACCCACATCCATACCCCGCCCCCCAAGACAAACTCATCAGCAGTTTGGAGATTCAGCCTCCACTAATATCTCCTGGAGACATGTGACCTGTGCCCTAGAACACTGTGGCAGCTGAGCACAAGTTGTGGAAGGCCCTCTGGGCAGAAACTTGAAAATGGGCTCAGTAACAACCTGTAGGTCTGACCCCCAAGGAGCAACCCTGGCTAGGTGCAGAGGGCCTTGTCGTCACAGGATTGCCTACGGGGAGGATGCTTGTATTTTTGCCTCAGACACTCAGGAAGCAGTCTAGTGATGTGTGGAGGGCTTGGGATCTTCACAAAGAGTGTGTTGCCCACGCTGAGGAGGGAATCAGGGAACTTTTAAAGTATCGAAGATGAGGAGATTGACTAGAACAGGCTGCAGACTCTGCAGCCAATTCAGAGTTGAACCTGTCAATAGGTTGATTGATGGAAGAAGGGGGAGAAATTGAGGACGGACACATTGGAAGTGCTTTCTGTTTGGGTCCTTTTCCCTGACTTGGGCATATGCATCTGTGAAGTTTGCAGGGGTGATTTTATAACATAGTCTAAAACATATCTTTGTTCTTTCAAAGACCAACTGGGTTTCTGGAGAATTCCTCAAGAATTTGCCAGCAGGGGGTTTATTTAAAATTATAGTTCTTTTAAAGGTTAATATGAATATTGTCACTTAAGCACGTTCTAAGTTTCTGATTAAACATCTGTTGAACTGTCAGAGAGAAATGCCAGGAAGCTCTCCTGGGGGGCAAGAAAAAAAAAGCCCTCTCGAAGAGCAGAATCCATTGAACAAGACATTGGTTTCATTAAAAAGCCCCTATGATACTCAGAGAGCCTTAGACCAGAGAATCAGTCTCAGAGTTGATTAGTGAGTCTAAAGGGTATCCAGATAGGAATCCATTCCATAGTACCCTTGATGAGTATTCATTCAGCTTCCACTTAAAGACCTCCAGTGATGGAGAGCCCATTTCCTCCTGAGTCAGCCCATTCTAACTTTTAGACAGCTGGAAGTGATAGAACTTTTCTTTTCCATACATCAAATGGAAGCTGCTTTTGCAGCTTCCACTTAGTACTCCTAGATTCTGCCCTCCGGGGCTGATCAGAACAAGTTGAATACCTCCTTTCCACGACAGCCCTCTTCAAGGCAGCTTCTAGGTGCCCCTAAAATCTCCTTTAAGAGGGGCAGGTAGGTGGTGCAGTGAATAGAGCACCGTCCCTGGAGTCAGGAGGATCTGAGTTCAAATTTGACCTCAGACACTTGACACACTTACTAGCTGTGTAACCTTGGGCAAGTCACTTAACTGCAATTGCCCTGCCTTTCCCCTCTCCAAAAAATCTCTTCTAAGAGAAAAGATGCCCAGTTCTTTCAACAAATCCTCATTTGGCAAGGCTGCCAGTCCCTTCACCATTCCAGTAGCTCTTCTCTGGATGCACTCCAGCTTCACAGGGTCTTTCTTAAGATGTGGTGCCTGGCTTAGCATCATATTCCAGATCCAGGATAGTATATAGTGAGGCCATCATCTCCTGCAGTCTGGATTCTAGGACTCCATGAATGCAGTCTAAGATCTTCCTAGGTTTTTTGGTGGCTATGTCTTGCTGTTAGCTTGTATTGAGCTTGTACTCCACTAGGTTCCTCAGATCTTTTTCATGGAAAGTGTTGTTGAGTCTGGTCTCTCCTGAGTTTCTTCATCTAATATTTATGCCGTTGAGCTTTTGAGTCCTAGAGCTACCAGCTCAAGATGTTCTCTGATCCATTTGGGATGTAGAGGGCCTGGACTCTCAACTTCTGCTAGATACAGTCTGTTCCATAGTGGTTTTTGGGATTGGAGGAGGGGGTAAAAAATGAGATGACAGAATTTGGGTTTATGATACAGTGTAGGCTGTACCATAAGGAAGAGAAAACCATGATAATCATAGTTAACTTGGTCAGTACCCTTTAACAATTTTGTAATCATTTTACCCTCCTGGAGCCCACTGTGGTTCAGAGGGCAGATATTCTCATCTCCATCCTGTAAGGGACTCATCCAAGGTCATGGGTCTCTTTAATATGAATGCTGGATAGGAAGGCTTTTCTCTAGGTTCAAGGAGCAGAACGGTCTAGATGGGGGAGCATTGAACAAAGAGCTGGGAGCCCTGCTGATGACTTAAGGAGGACCTTTGGACAAGCCCCTTCTCTCTGGGCCAAAACTTCACTGGATTGGAACCAACAGGGTGAGGACGCAGTAAGGCAGATTTCGGCTCTCGATAGGGAAAGTTCTTTGTTTCCTTCGGAACTCAGCTCAAGTGCCATGCTGTATGTGGTCTTTCCTGATTCCCCCAGTTAGTTATGTCTCCTCTTTCAAAATTGCTGTTCCTCAGTCATTTTGGTTGTGCTTGACTCTTTATGACCCCCACTTGGGGTTTTCTTGGCAAAGATACTGGAGTGATTTGGCATGTCCTTTTCCAGCTCATTTCACAGGTGAGAAAACTGAGGCAAACAGGGTTAAGTGACTTCCCCAGGGTCACATACCTAGTAAGTGTCCGAAGCCAGATTTGTACTCAGGAAGACGAGTCTTCCAGACCCCAAGTCCAATGTTCTCTCCACTGCTCCACCTAGCTGCCATATTCATTTAGTTTGTATATATTTTGCATATATTTGTATGTGGATATATTGTCTCCCCTGATGGAAGGTAAGCTCCTTGAAGCTAAGGATGGTTTTATTTTTGTCTGTATCTCTAGTACAGGCTCTTAAATAATCATTGATTGATTGATTAGTAAATAGACATAACTTTTTCTCTGAAGGCCTGTCATGTGAAAAAAAGTCAGGAATAATGAGAGGAAGTGTGGTGTAGTGGATAGAGATTCAGCCTTGGAATTGGGAAGACCTGAATTCAAGTCCTATTTCTGACACACACCCTGGGCAGGTCACTTAACTTCTCAGTGATCAGGGAAACTAAGACTCTTAAGTCTTGTAGAAGGTGCTGGCTTGCGTTGGTAGAGAGTTTCCTCATCTGAGAGTTTTATCTACTGATGACATCACAGGTCTAATCCCTATCCCTATAAAGAACAGTTTCCAAAAGTAGTGTAGATCCGCCTCAGAATGTAGGCACTGGAGATCTTCAATCAAGCAGAGACTGGACAATGGCTTCTCTGGGCTTGTGTAATGGAGATTCCTTCTCCTGGTTGGATAGAAGTAGAAACCCCTTGATGTCCTTACGAGCTCTGAGATGCTATGATCTGTGACCAGATCATCTTTAAGGCCCTCCCATCTTTGATTCTCTGTGATTCTGCAGTAGCTGCTGTAATTCCTGAGGACTTGATCTCATTCCATCACTTACCCTTTAGTCCCTAAAGTGATTCTAAGCAGAAGTCAATGGGGGAAGGAAGCTAATGAAAAGGACCCTGTCCCTCAGTCTTCCTCTGGACCCAAGAGCTTCCCTGAGCTATGGAAACTGAGCAAAGGCAGCAATCTCCCTGAGGGCAGATCCCTTGCCTGATTTATCTGTACTTTTCCCCGTCCCAATCTCCCCGGCAGAAAGGGAACCAGGTACAGAAGAGTCCGACCCCAGTAGTAGCCAATTGGCATTTGTTGCAGTGAATTCAAAGGCAACAACATTGTTCCAATAGATAACTCTGAGTCCATGTGCTGCCTTTACTCACTGGGTGACCTTCAGATAAATCTCTTCCCTTCTCTGAGTGTCTGTTTCCTTATCCATAAAGACAGGGTAATTGCAACCCTGGCACTACCCATCTCGAAGCATTATTGTAACCCTGAAAGCATGGGAGAACTGGGAAGAAACAATTAGTATTATATGAGGCACAAAGAGCCAAGGAGAAGGGTGTGCTGTCACTGCGTTTGAACAGAGCTGTCAATTCACTGGAAACCTCCAGAGGCACAACTAGGAATTTTTGCACTCAAGGCTAGAGATACAAAGTGGGCCTTTAGTTGAGGGGAATAGGAAGGAACACAGTGGGGCAGGGGAGCATCTCACTCTAGCATACCATTTGGTAGCTCCTTATTTTAACCAAGTATTCTTGCTAAATAGGGGTTAAGCTCTGACCTTTATACACTGCTGAAAGTCTGTGAGTGCTGTCAACCATCAAAATCTGACACTCTGAGACAAAGCCCCAATGGCCCCCTCCTAGTTGCAGCTCTGCTAATTCCTCAGTTGCTGCCCCTGAGCTAAGATCAAGGAGAAGGGAAGGTCCCAGCTGGCACCTAGAGGAGTCTCATTTCCTTAGGGCTCCCTCTGTGTCCAGTGACTTAACTCTCCCTCCCTTCCTGTGTTTGGGTTGACAGCAAGAGGAAGACTCACACTTGAATACCTTGGGCCCTCCTGCCATGAAAATAGGAGAAACCATCTTCAGGTTCAATTAATTAAACAAACTGATATAAATTCCTCACTTAAATCATACTTTGCATATCCATAATCTCTGTACTACGTTTTATGTATACTTTCCCCTGGGGGAAAAATTTCTGAGCATAGAAATGCTTTCTCACATAATCTTGCTAGAGCACACTCTCTCCTATAAATATTCATTCCACTGCCAAACCATCCTGAGCTTCCCCCAAAGGTGAAATATGGGTAATGTACTTTGTCTTCTGGGTATAAATATTATCCAATACATTTTGGTTAATATGAATACACTAATTATTCTTGTAACCCTTTTAAAAAGGGTCATCTTCATGATGTGAATGTTAAAAAAATGTAATTACAGTAATTGGATACTTAATCTAATTAAAATGGGCTTTATCTTTAATGGGAATTTTTCTAAAGAGGCAGGATGACAATTGACTTTTTGATAATAACTGTTTTCTTTCAGCCAGCAGACATAGTCGATTTGGAGTCAGGAAACCTGGGTGCAAGTCTGAGCTTTGACACTTGCTTAGCTGGATGACCTTGGGGAAGTCACAACTTTTCTGAGACTCGGTTTCCTCCTCTGTAAAATGAAGGAACCAGTCATAGCTGACCTCTAAGGGCCCCTTCGGGTCTGAAATCCTGTGACTCCTACTTATGACCAGAAAAAGATGTGGCCAGTCATGTGGTGAGTATGAAGGAGGAAGGATGTATGGTCCCTGAGATGGTAATAGGCCTGGAGGAAGGCTAGAGTACATGTGCTGGAGCCCTTCTGAAGGATTTATGGAAAGGCAAGGATTCCTAGGATGAGAGGTTTTGGTTTGTATAGGTGGAGGGAGGGTACACACCGCTTAGATGATGCACTCACCAAAAGTCACTCCTCAAAGATGGCGTCTTGGCTTTATAGAGTCCTACCTGCTTTTATGATCTGAATGCCCTTATCCCCTCCTGGCACCCCCCCACCTCAAAGGGCTCATGCCTGCCACTGGAGGGGTGCAGGGCGAAATGAAGACCTTGGCCGAGCAGCACACTGTACTTCATGTATATTTCCAGGAGGAAAGGAAACAGCCACAGTAGCTCAAGCCTTGAGATGCTCTGATCAGGGGCTGGGCATTTCAGGGATTTGTCCCTTCTGTTCCAGAGAAATTATCACATCCTGAATCTGGAAATTCTTTTTCTGTCTTTTTCTTCCTGGAAATGTTTTCTTTAACTCTTTCCTCACATGTCTTCTCTTCTCTGTATGAATTCAATTCAATTCAATAAACACTGATCCTTATTTATCATATACACTTCCCTATGATTGATGCTGGAGGGTATATAGAAAGAAATAACTCACAGAACCTGCTCTTAAGGAGCTTCCAGTCTAACAGGGCATATAATGTATACACCAACAACTATGATGTTTCCTTTGTTCTTTGTCTTTGTACAACCAGCTCCTAGCGCAATACCTGGCACACAGTAGGCACTTAAAAAATTCTTGAATGAGTAGGAGGAAAGAGAGAATGAGCTAACGAGTCAGACAAAGAGCTCTGAGATACTTGAGGAGAAAGACAACACTTCCAGGGCCAGGGGTGGTGGTGCGGTGGGTCAAACCTCATTGGGAGTCACCAAAGCAGAAGTCAGAGTTATGCGTTAGGCAGATTCTTCAAGCATCTGTGGAGAGGAGGGATGGGACAGGGATAGAGTGAAGTCAGGGAAACCAACTAGGAAACTCTTATCTAGTCCAGATGAGCATCAATGAGGACCTGAACTGGGTGGCTGAGTGGAGAGGAGGAGGCATATGTAAGGGATCCAGTGGAGACAGAATCAACCATTCCTGGAGACCGACTGGAAGGTTTGTGTGAAAAAGAAAGGAAGGGCACCGGGATGCTGAAGGTCCAACTAACCAGGGGTGAGTTAATGTCTCTGGAGTTGTAACTGTTCCTCGAGAATTCATCACTAAGAGTCATATTTGCCCTTCTATGTCAATTAAAAATATCTGTTTGTTTAAATGGAGCCTCTTTGGTCTATTATAGTCCCTCCTGCCTGTTAGGGAGAGATAATATAAAAGGAGGCAAAAGAATCACAAATGTCTTATATTTCCAGGCAGCACCCTCTCCCTACCCCATCCCCGTGCCCCCAGCTGACATTCTGCACTATTTATATAACAGATGGGAAAGCATTTTTACAGGTGGAAAGCAGTATATGAATGAGACCGTGTAATGTAGGGGGAAGAGTCCTGGCCTGGGAGTCAGGAGAATCAGCAGCCCCCATTCTAACATTGAACTTGCTGTGTGACCTTGGGCAAGTCACCTAACCACTCTGGGACTCATTGGCCTCCTCTATAAGGGGTGGAGCAAGCTAGTTGATCTCTAAGACTTCTAACTCTAATGTCCTATGGTAAGGGATAATTTTTATTACTATATTTTGAAATGGCTAGTCCAAGGGTAGGCACTCAATAAAGATTCAATAAATTAATTTCATTATATCAAATTCAATTGAACCAAAATAGGTCTTAGAGCAGAGATGGGATGTGGTCAGAGCTGTGCATTAGGAAGATTAATTTGGCAGCCTGTGCAGGGTGGATTGTGGAGGGGAGAGAATGGAGGCAGAGAGACTGGGTACAATCGTTAGGAAAGAAGGGACATGGGCCTAAATTAGGGTGGAGGTCATGGGAGTCGAGAGAGGTGTGCATGGATAGGAGATGTTGGAAAGGAGGAATCAACAGAACCTAGCGATGGTCTGGATATAGGCCAGGGAACAGTGGGGGCAGGGCCCGTGTCGGATAAGGAAGAATCAAATGACATTTCTAGTCTCAGTAGAAGTCCTCCACAATATGGCCTCAACCCACCTTTCCAAATCTACTTCCTTCCGCTCACGTGCCTCACATGTACCTTACACATCAGGAAGGCCACTCTGGCCCTGATATACCATGGTCAGTTCCTCTTCTCTCCATCCTTCAATGCCCAGCTCCATGAAGCTTTCCTTGGCTACCACAGCCTATAGTCATGGCCTCTCTCTCTCTGAACACCAGAACTTTTATCATGTGTGCTATTATAAACATGGCATGGTGGGCAAAAGAAGGGAGAACCACAGCCTCTGGACCAGGTTGGCTCATATACTGTTGTTGCAAAACTGAGTGTATTGAAAAGGAGAGAGTGAGAACCGGGTGAGACCTCTTGGTCTCTGCTCACTGCAGCTGCATGGCTTTGTTGTTGGATGCCTTTCCCCATGTGCCAGTGTTTGCGTACCCCTACATTATGTGTCCCTGGAGAAGGCTTGTGTTCCAGGCTATGCTGAATGCTCCCTGAGGTCTTGGGACCAGAGAGCGCCAATGGGCTAGGAGATTATGAGTCTGTCACAAGATCATTGGAAGCTGAACTCTTGATGACAACTTTTGTGTCCTTGGTTATTCTGTTGGGCAGACTTGGCAATCAGAAGTTGGAGGAGCCTGGTAGTCAGAGGTCATAGGGCCCTTCCTATCAATAACATTTATAAGACACTTAATGCAAACCACTTTGTATTGTTATTTCTTTTTTTTAGCGTATGCATTACATGCTTCTTAGTATTACAAGCTCTACAAGGGGTAGGGACTATATCTCCTTTGTTTATGTATTTCTTTCACAGGGTCCATCACAGGGCTTCACACATAGTAGATGCGGTTAAATATTAATTGAATATTAGAGTCATAGGATCATAGACCAAGAGCTAGAAGAGACTTAAGAGACCATCTAGTCCAACCCCTTCATTTTACAAATGAGGAAACTGAGGTCCAGGAGGGTTAAGTAACTTGTCCAAAGTCACACAGGAAAAGTTAAGCAACTTTCCCTAAGATACCTTCAACGGTGGGATTTGAATCTAGTTTAATGAATAGATGAATGAAATCTAGTCCAATCTCATTTTACAGATGGGAAAACTGAGGCTGAGAGAAAAAACTTGCCTCCCAATCACACAGAGAAATTAATTAGAGAGTTCAAGATGGAGATGCATGAGTACTGCCATGGCCGTTCTATGCCTCTTAACATAGTGCTCTTCTATGGCATTTTTAATGGGACAGAGTGTGGAAATATGTATGATTTATAATCTAGACAGTATATAACAGCAGGATGTGAACGAATAAAATATGATCGTGTAACGGGCTAAGAACAAAGACCAGTGCAAGGAACGGCGGGCAGGAAGAGCCCAGAGTCCTGTCCTAGGGAGGGATCCTGGTGTGGTAGAGTCAGATTTGGAGTCAAAGGAGGCTGAGTTTTAATTCCCAGCTTGGCTATTTGCTATCTCTGTGATCTTGAATAAGTCAATGGCCCCCTCTGGACTTCGCTTTCCTCACCTGCTTATTAGATGTGTGACCTTGATAAGGTTACTTTCTCTTTCTGTGGGAATGAGCTGAGGCTGTTGATGAATACTAAGGGTAACAAAAGAACATTTTAAAATTATATTATATTAAATGAAGTATTCATTAAGGTGCTAAACCTGGAAATGCAAATTCAAGGAAAAATGAGGGGAGTTTATGAGCATTTATTAAGCACCTACTATGTGCCAAGCACTTTATAAATATTACCTCATTTGATCCTCACAAGAATTCTAGGAGGTAGGTGCTATTATGAAATCCATTTTACAGTTGAAGAAACTGAGGCAGAAAGAGGTTAAGTGAATGGGGCTTGATTTGAACTCATGTCTAGCAGGTCTAGCACTTTATCCATCATTCCTTTTAACTGACCTCTGGAAGCTTTCATTCTTAGGGGATGGGGCATGGTAGACAAAGTATTCTGGAGAGTCAGGAACAGAGCTGACTTACAGGTGACTGAGGCTGGCATAGACACTTCCTCAAATGGAGTTTCCAAAGGAGAACTCACCAATCAAAAGAAGAGAATGCAGGAGTAGAGGCATCTCCTTCAGGTGGAGAAGTTGTCCAGAGAGTCAGAGCTATGCTGGGGCACCAGGAAGATCCAAACAGAGCTAAAATGGGACAATGATAATGGCCGGCAGTGAGAAAACTGAACCTCTTAGCTGTCTTCTCTGTCCTCAATTATAAATTACCTGAGGACAAAGCAAGAATAATTAAAGAGTCAAGAAGACTAGGGTTCAAATCTCATCTCAAGATGCATGACCTTGGGCAAGTCACTTCATGCCCCCGGGTGTCAGTTTCCTCATCTGTCCTTGTTTGTCCTTCTTATTGAATAGAACCAATGACAACACAGGGTGATATCTTGACTTGCCAGTCAATTGGATTTAAGTGAGGCAGAGTTGCACAAAGTCATCAGCTTCACTTTCTCTTCCAGAATCATCAGAATCCAGTGGCAACACAAAAGTCAGGACAATTACTGTGGCCTGGGATGCAGTGGATGACCCTGGCATCTTTGATGTTTGACCAAGTTCTGATGGCTCTACAGTGCCTGCTTTAGCTGCCTTCATGGCTGTTCGAATAAATTGTTCTCATCTGTCCATTCCACCAGGGGAAGTCTTCACATGCTTGGGGTAGACACCCTCCTAACTTATCAATGAGTTTGAGGTTTGTCAATTACCCTCAACTTGTTTTAGCCTGTCTGCTAATATTGAGGCATGGCCACTGGGTATGCTATAGCTTCTTGGAGCCATATGTAAGAATCGGATGGCAGGTGGACATTAAAGTTGAATGAACAGCCCTGAAAAAGGCTTGGCAAGTCCTCATACCAGAGATGCCAATCCTCCCTAAACACCCTTGTTTGTCTCAGTTTCCCCATCTGTAAAATTAAGGGTTTAGACTAGATAATCTCTGAGGTCCCTTCCAGCTTCTGATCACCAACCATACTTAAAAGCTGATGCTCAAGACAAATAAAGAGATGTCAAGAGACCACTCAGCTGCCCTACATGAACTCAAGTCACCAGACTTGGACAACCAAAAAGGAGTGGTAGATGGAATTGGTGAGCCACATCAGTGATCTTTCAAAAATCATGGACAACAGGAAAGACTTTGTAAGAAGAAAGACAAGAATCTCAATTAAACAAAAAGGAAAAAAAAAACGTGGAGTCTGTAAACTCCAGGTCAGTGAGATTGACTTCAGTTCCAACAAAACCCTAGAACACATTATTAAAGTGATGGTTTGTAAGCATTTTTAAAAGGGAAACAGGTCGTGCCAGACTTACCTTAGTTCCTTTTTTGATGGGGTGACTGGACTGCTACATCAGGGGAATGCCATAGTATCATGTAAAATAGGTTTTAGCAAAGCTTTTGGCAAAGTCATATAATCCTTGTGGATGAGATGGAGACCAGATGACGGTAGAATGAAATGGATTCAGAACTGGTTGAATGAATGAGTAATCATTAATGATTACCTGGGAAGGAGATCTCTAGAGGAGTGCCCTAGGGATCTGTGCTTTGTTGGCCCTTTGCTGTTTAACATTTTTTAAAAATCAGTGATTTGAATCAAGGCCTGCATGACATGTTTGTCAAATCTGCAGTTGATATGAAGTTAAAGAGGACAATGGATGAGAACTGGGATCCCAAAAGGCTTTGACAAGCTAGAATATTAGATTGAAACTAATAAGATGAAATTTAATAAGTATAGATGTAAATTCCTAAACCTTGTCTTCAAAATATCAATTTCCCAAATGAATTGCAAGATCGATACGAGTCAACAATGTGGTATGGCAGCCAAGAATGTTAATGGGATCTTAGACTCTGTTAGAGGCATCTGGCAGCACAATGGAGAGAATGCTGGGCCTGAAGTGAGGAAGTTTACCAGACTCTCCCTAGCTGTGTGACCTTGGGCAAGTCACTTAACTTCTGTTTGCCCCATTTTCCTCAACCGTAAAATGTGGGAAAGAATAGCGTCTACCTCGCCAGGGTTGTTGTTGTCAGGATCAAATGAGATGTCATTGGTAAACAACAACCACAGCAAAAAAACCCAAACCAAACACAAAAAAGCTCTTAGCTAGTGCCTGGCACATAGTAGGCACCACCACACAAATGCTTATTCCTTATTAAGAAAGGCATAGCGTGCAGGACTTCAGAAGTGACAGTCAGACGCATCTGGAATATTGTGTTCTTTACTGGGAGTTGTATTTTAGAAGGGACATTGGCAAGCTGTGGTACTTTTATAAAAGGGAAACCGGTATGGTGAGGGACTGAAGGCCGTGTCCTATAAGAATCAACTAAAGGAGCTAGAGATTTTTGCCTAGAGAAAGAAAATAAGGCAACTGTTGAAGTGATGCTAAATGCTAGCTGACATTTACATAGCACTTTGTAGTCTACAAAGGGCTGTATGTTCATCATCTCATTCTAACCTCACACTAATCCTGTGACGTACCGGCTGCTACTATTATCCTAATTTTACCAGTGAGGAAATTGAGTGTCAGAGAGGTTTAAGTGACTTGTCCGGAGTCACGTACCAGGATTTGAACCCAGGGTCTCCTAATCTCCAATCCAATGCATTGTTTTGCTCCACCATGCTGACTGTCAATATTAGGACTGTTGTATAGAGCAGGGAGCAGGCTTAGTCAGCTTGTCTTTAGAGGGCAGAGTTAGGTGTAAGGGGTGAAAGCTGCAGAGAGGCAGATTTTGGCTCAATGGGGGAAAAACCTTCATAATAACTTTTATTGTTGCCATGTCATTTCAGTCTTGTCCGACTCTTCCTGACCCCATTTGGAGTTTTCTTGGCAGAGGTACTGGAGTGGTTTGCCATTTCCTTCTCCAGCTCATTTTACAGATGAGGGAAGCGAGGTAAACATGGTCAAATGACTTGCCTAGGGTCACAAAGCTAGTGTCTGAGGCTGGATTTGAACTCGGTCCATCCTAACTCCAGGCCCAATGCTCTGTGCACTATGGCACTACCTAGCTGCCCCTGATAACACATAACTATTAACCAGAGGTACCCAAAAGTAGATTATGGTTGCCTCAAGATATGGCAGGTTTCCTCCTCCCAGGTGGTTTTCAAGAAGATGCTGGATAAAATGTTGGTTCATTTCAATAGGATATGGAATGTTGTCGATTTCAGTTGTGAATGAAATGTAGTTTCTTCTGTATAGAAGAAATCCTTGGTTAGGTAAAGACCACATGGTCTCTGATGTTCCTTTCAGCTCCAAATCTTAGGGTCTCTGCCCAGACACATGAAATGTCATTGGTGGAAGAGCTCATAGAACACAGGACACAGAATATTTAAGCTGGAACAAACTTTAGAGATCATTCGCTCTAACACCTTCTTTTTACTGAGGAGAAAACTGAGGTCTAGAGAGTAGATGTGTCTTCCCCATGGTCTCATAGCAAGTTAATGACAGACTAGTGGCAGGCAGTTCTAGAATCGAGGGCACCTAGCTACTGGGATAGTTCTTTTGTCTGCTTTTTTTTTTTTAATTTAGGATTTTGCTTTCTTTTGTTTTTGTCGCCAACGGTCCCTTATTATAATGTATCTGTACCTTAATCTCTTATGTAATCATTCCCTTAAATTACTATTTTGTGTTTATTTTTCTCTTTTTATACCCCGCAGTAAAATGCAAGCCCCTTTAGGGCTGGGATGTTTCTTTTTAATTTTTTTTGTCTCTGTATGCTCAAGACCTAGCTGTGTGCCTTACTCATGGTAGGCACTTTAAAAATACCCATTGAATTAATTGAGTGATTAGTTAGCAGCCAAACAAGAGAAAGGCATGGCAGGGAGGAGTTAGCGTTGCTGGGGAAAGATGGATGGGTACCAGAAGAGAGATTGGGAAGGAGAAACTCAACCAATTTAAAAAGGGGTGACTAGCCGACTGTTCCCGTGGAGCCCAAAGCACCAAGAGAGTTCCCTGGACAATATACATCAGCATTCGGCTACGCAGAAGGTGAGTTTGACCCCCCACTCCCAGGGTCCGAGTCCCCAAGTAGACGCTGTCTGAGAGCCTGGCCCCTGGCCTCAGAAACAATTTCAGCTCTTCCCATAAGGTGGCAGTGTTCAGATAGGAACGCTTGGCCAGCCCCCAGGGCTCACCGGCCATTAATGCTCATTGTTTCACAATGTGGCAGCCCAGGAAAGGATGGATGGGCAGCTTTAATTTTTTTAAAGAGGCCCGATGATCAGATAATTATGGTTCGATATCTGTGGAGATTAATACCCATCGCCCTCATTACAACTTAGGGGGAGTGAGCCATTCCTAACTACTGGCAGCCTCGCAGTAATTCATCGGAATGGAAAGAGGACACGGTGTCTGGCTTCCTCCAGCCATCTATCCTGAGCCCCAGGGCTCAGCGCAGGGATTCTTGCCAATGAGGCATTATCCCTGCTAGCCACACGGATTCGCAGCCTCCCAAAACAGGAGCCCATTGCACCCACCCTAGGACTTGCTTGGATTCCTGCGATGACAGAGATCTCACTCCATTCTAACCTGCATTACATAACATAGCCACCGCACCCACCCCAGGACTTGTTTGGATACCTGCAGTGACAGAGAGCTCACTCCTCTCTGTAACCTGCATTATGTAACCATGACGCCTTAAGGTTCATAAAGCATATTCCCTCCTACAACACTGCAAGGGGGTTGGTGTTTCTATATTATCGTTCTCATCCTGCAGATGAGGAAACAGAGTAGGGGAAGTCTAATGCTTTCCCCTGTCTCTCGCCTACCTTGCTGCACTTTATAGGACCCTAAATAGCGTTTAGAGCTGGAAGAAACCTTTTAGTCCAGCCCTTTCATTTTAGAGGAGAAAGCTGACTCAGGACGAGAGAGAGGAACGACTTGTCCAAAGTCACAAGAACTGGGTCTCAGACCTGCCTTTCCACCAAACCATACTGTCTTTTTCCACCACGGGTGCCTCACCTAGCACCTCCTAGTTCTGGTCTGTGGGGCCACACCGAGAAAATCTAATGTCTTTTCCACCAGACAACCCTTCAAGTGTTTAAGGGCAGTAATAATATTGCCTTGCTCTTTTCAGGCTCCAGGCCAGCCATCCTCAAATCATTGAATATAACAAGGTCTCTAGTCCCCTCAAATAACCGAGTTGCCATCCTCTGTACACACTACAGTTTGCCAGTGTCCCTCCTAAGACCTGGCACTGAATGTATAACTCCAGATGTCATCTGTTCAGGTCAGAGAACGGTGGAACCCTCACTCCTCCCTCATTCTGGACATGATGCTCTCTTAAGGCAGCCTAAGCTCATAATACCTTCTGTTGTTGTTTTCTGAACTTTATTTCAGCTCTACCTCCTACCTCCCCCGCCTCCATTGAGAAAGCAAGAAAAACAAAACTTGTTACAAACATGTGTAGTCAAGCAAAACAAATTCCCACATTAGCCATGTCCAAAAAAAGAAAAAGAAAATCTGTCTCAATCTGCACTGAATCCTTTACCTCTCTATCAGGACGCGGGTAACATCTTACATCATGAATCCTCTGGAATTGTGGTGGGTCATTGTGTAACCAGAGTTCCTAAGTCTTTTAAAGTTTCTTTCCTTTAGGATATTACCACAATATATTTTTGATTGCTGTGTTACACTCATGATTCGTCTTGAGCTTGTGGTCACCTGGGACCATACTGGCTCTCTTTTTAAAAAAAATGAAGTACTGTTCTTTCCTTCTCTGCCTCCCTCGGTCCCACTAATGCTGTACTTAAGCAGCTCGTTTGTCGAACCTGAGAACGGGATTTTACACTTATCTCTCAACCAATTTAGTTAAAATGCACACATCTCGTGTAGAAGGCACAATAAGGTGGAGGAGGAGGCATTTCAGCCATGATGACTGCAGAGATATAGGCGAGAAGGGAGAAGTGTTTAATCCTACCACATGGCAGCTGCATAATCCACCTATGTAACCCTAATCCTGGCTTCCTCCCCTTTCTTTGTATCCCCAGAACTTACCACCATGCTTGGCACACAGTAGCACTTAATAAATGCTTGTTGATTTGATTTGACCCTGACCATGGCCACAGCAGTTTTTCTGCATAGGTCTCTGGATTTATTGCTCTGAAGAAAGGCTCATGGATCCCAGAGAAAAGAGGGTGCTGTAAAGGGGTGTCGTTTGGGAGACCTGACTTTTCCAAGGAATGTGGCCATGGCCCCTAGTGCCCTTTAAATCATCCCCAGTGTGCAATATGTGGGTGGCTAATAAAAGACTGGAGAATATGCCACATCAGCATTGGCTAATTAATGGCTCTTTTGGGGGGAAAACCACTTACTGCAAAATTGAGAGCAACAATTATTGTAATGACATTAATTTTTTTGTCACTGGAAGCGATTAAAAGTGGCTGATGTAATTATTTTCCACCAGTCTATAATTTTATGGTCCTAAATATCTTAGGTTTGACAAAAATTTGGTAAATATATAAATTACAATCCACTCTTGTAGCTCTGAAATAGCTTATTGGTAGAAATGGGGAGACTCAGGAGCTGCCAGCAGGGCATATCCCATTCCCAGCCTCAGAAAACTTGCCCAGCAGGGGCTCCCAGCGCCTCTAATGATCCCAACAGCCATCACAGCCCTGTAATAGGTCATATGGGCATTAATACCTCCATTTTGCAGGACAGGAAACTGAGGCCCCAAAATGTGAAATGATTTGCCTAAGGAAATTTCCCCAATACAATGCATCCCATTCTCTTCTTCTGATTCATTTCTGGGTCCAGCTCACTGACCATCTGCAGAGCCCATCCCAGATATGAATGCTGATGCTCAATGGGTCGGCCACTGCACTGCAAGTCATAAACTGGACAATAGGAGTTTTCCATCCATTGAGTGAATGGAGAAATGAATGAATAACAATTTATTCATTATTAACAATAGCTTGCATGTCTGTATTCCTCTAAGATTTTCAAAGAGTTTTTTTGCCCATTGTAACCCTGTGAGGTATCCTATGCAAGCATTATGATTGCTTTCTTACAGAAAAAGAAACCAAGGCACAGAAAGGTTGTGATCTATCCAAGGTAGTAAAACAAATAAGAATCAGAGGCTGGAACTCTTTAGGTCCTCTGAGCCCCAGTTCCAGGGCTCCACACTGCACTAAGCACCTGCTCTGGGCTTGGTGCAATGACACATACAAAGATAAGGGAACATAGCTCCCACCCTCAGGATTTCATGGTCATGTGAAAGAGACAGGAAAGAGACACAGATGATTTTAATATGAATGTGGAGAGATGCCATGGGAAACGTACAAAGAGCTGTGAGATCAGGTGGTGTTAAAGACATCACTTTCGACGGAGGGTGAGGCAGGGAGGGGATCAAGGAAGGATCCATAGAAAAGATGGTGTTTGATCTAGGCCTTCTACTTTGGCAAGCATGGACTAGGAACCTTCTCTGAGTAGCACTGTGCTTGGTACTATCAAGGAGTACCAAGATGAATCAAGGGAAGAGAAGACCCAGAACAGAGCCTTCTTGAATTCTTCTTGAACCAGTCACCTAGGTTTTCAGCCTCAAATCTTTGACCTTTGCAGTCTGTCCTTTCTCACGATGCATGATGACCTTCTAGGTTTAGTCTCTCATCTCCTCTTGCCTAGCCCGCTGCAGCAGCCTCTTAATTGAACCACCTCATTCCAGGTTCTCCTTTCCAATATAGACTTCAGACTATGGCTAAAGTAATCTACCAAAAGCATAACGTATTCAAGGAATACTATAAAGGGGGGAAGAGACATAGCTCCTGTCTTCATATATGGGGCCACTCTCCTACCTTCAGGCAGATTAGAGTTTACTTGTTCAGTCATTTCTGTATTGTCAGTCTTGTCTGACTCTTCATGGTCACTTTTGGGATTAGGAGACCTCAGAGGCTGGGTATGGGGTTTGCTGGTAGAAATGAGAAGGCATGTAATTCTAGGCTTAGGGAGCAACATGATTAAAGGCAAAAAGTGTGTGTGTGTGTGTGTGTGTGTGTGTGTGTGTGTATAGAAGTGACTGGAAAAACTGGCATCAGCCCCAAAATGGGGGGCATGAAATGCCAAGTAAAAGAATTTAAACTTGGTCCTATAGGCTCTTGGGAGCTGTTTACATATTTTGGAGCTAGAGAGCCACCTCTAAAATCCCACATTTCTGTAACATAATTTCAGCTAGTGCCCATACAACTGGAGAGCAGAAAAGCACAGCTATATTCTGGACAGCTCCCCCACTACTGGACAGCTCTCATAATAAGGAATTTTTTCTTTGTTAAGCCGCAATCTACCTCTTTGTAATTTTCACAGAGTTGAACTCCGAAACTTTTATAAATTACCTGAAGCCAGTGGTCTAGCATCCATCAATCATGACGACTATCATAGAAACATCAACCAAAACCACCATAAGTGTACTAGGTATGTCATCATGGTTCTAGGTGTCCCTACAATGTTTAGGTTCATTTGTAGCCCGATTTTGCTCCCAGGTTTTCTTTTCAATGGAACCCATCATTTTCTCACTTAAACTTGTCCTTCCTTTTAGTTTCCCTATTTTTATGGCATTTGACAGTCTCCTTTTTCTACAGACTCCTTCCCTGCTATCTATAAGCATCCTCAGATTTTGCCCATTCTTAAAAAATAAATCTCACTTGACCTCTCTACCCCCTTGAGCTATGATCCTATACTGCTCATTTTCATGGCCAAAGCACTAGACAAAGCTGTCTACAATAGTGGCTTTCACTTCCTACTCACTTCTCAACCCCTATCAATTTGGCTTCTGACCCTACTATTCAGTTCAAATTATTTTCCACAAAGTCACCACTGATGTCTTAATGGATAAATCTGACAGCCTTTCCCAGTGGTCATCCTTCTTGACCCCTCTAGAGCTTTTGACACTGTTGACCCATCCCACTTCTCTTTCATGCTCTCTTGTTTCTTGGCTTTTGTCATATTTCTCTATCCTGGCTTTCCTCCTCCATGCCTGACTGATTTTTCTCAGTCTCTTATCCTGGGTGATCATCAACGTCCTAACTCTAGTTTTCCCTAAGGCTCTGTTCTGGGTCTTCTCTTCCCTTGATTTATCTTATCTTTGGCAATTTTGTCAGCTTCAGTTGGTTCAATTATTATCTCAATGCAGATGACATCCATATGTATATACATATATATACATACATGTGTGTGTGTCTATATGTATATATACATATATGTATATATGTATATGTATATATGTATGTGTGTGTGTGTATATATATATATATATATATAATTCAGTCCTAATCTCCTAGACTCTAGTCCTATACCACCAACTATTGGCTGGACATCTTCACTTGACAGTCTTCTAGGCATCTTAAATTCAACTCAGTATCTTCCTCCTTCAACCTATACCACCTCCAAACTTCCTTGTTTCTGTTGAGGGTGATTTCCAGTCACCTAGGTTTTCAATCTCAAATCTTTGACCTTTGCAGTCCATCCTTTCTCACTGTGTATGATGATCTTCTCCTAGGTTTAGCCTCTCATCTTTTCTTGCCTAGCCTGCTGCAGTAGCCCCTTGAGCCACCTCGTTCCAGGCTCACCTCCTCTCCAATACAGCCTTCAAGACGGTGGCTGAAATAATCTACCAAAAGCATAATGTCATTTCTTTATTCAAGAAACCTCAGTAGCTCCCTCTTGCCTCTAGGTTAAAATGCAAACATCTGAGTTTGGCATTGAAAGCCCCTTAGAGTCTGGCTCTTGTCTATTTTCCTAAACTGATTTCCTATTTCTCCCCTTCACTCATTCTCTGTTCCAATTAAACTGGTTTCCTTGCTCTCTTTGGACCTGAATGTTCTATTTTCCTTCACATAAGCTTAGCCAAATGTATGGAGTGTGCCATTTGATGGGAATTCTTCTTGATGTCTCTAGTTATAGATGCTCTCTCCCATCTCAATTAAATTGAATTTATTTAGCTATTTGAATGTTCTATCTGCCTCCCTCAAAGAAAGTAAACTCCTTGAGGGAATGGAATGTCTTCAATTTTGTTTTATTCCTCCTGCCACACAAAGTGGTTCTCAGTTTTTCTTCCCTCCCCAACTCCCCCCTTCATACTAGAGGATTTTGACATTCATGATGATACTCCTTCAAAAAACCTAACCTCCACATTCCTCAACTTCTATATTTCCTGTCACATGCTCCTCCATCCCACTGCAGCTACACACAGAAAAGGCAATACCCTTGATCTTGCTGTCACACAGAAACATTCCACATTTGTCTGTGAATTCTGAAATTCCTTTATGTGACCATAAGTTGTCATTCTACTTCCACTTTCAAATCTAAACCCTATTTTCATCCTTATTGCAACCTCCAACCCCCTTTAATTCTTTCCCAGACAACAATCCCCTCCCTAGTCTTGCACTGGCTACTACTCTCCTCCCTTCCTCATCTAGACTCCTTGGTGAACCATTTCAACTCCAGCCTATCATCTTCTCTCAAATCTCTTTATCCTAATGAAGATCTTGTCCTTTCAAACTCTAGCCTCTTACCAGCCACAGCCTTTATTTCTACTCATATGCTGCTGAATGAAGCTAGAAAAAAAAACTACAGAACAGTTCTGTCTAGGTCCACTACAAGTTTATATTATTTAACTGGGCACTCACCGCAGCAAGGCAATCCTTTACACACCCCCTAATTGATCACTATCTCACTCACCAGAAGGGCCCTTCCAAACCTTGTCTCCCCTTTACCTTCCATCATCCAGTTGCCTTCTGCCACTATCTCCTACTTTACCTGTTTCACATAAAGAATTGACCCTTCCTTCTCCTTGACATGGCTAACCACTCTTCATGAACTTTCCATCCTATGTTCTCTAACATATTTCCTCTTCTATCATCACTACTTTCTCTAATCTTCAATCTCTCCCTGCCTAGTGGCTGCTTCCCTACTGCCCACAAATGTGCCCATGTCTCTCTCATCCTTCAAAAGCTCTCACCTGATCTGTCTATTCTTGCTAGCATTTGTCCTATGTCTCCCTTCCCTTTTGTGGCTAAATTCCTTGAGAAGGCCATTTACAGTAGGTAGCTTCCTTTCCTCTCACTCTCTTCTTAACTCTATGCAGTCTGGCTTCCAACCTTTATCATTCAACCAAAACTATTCTCTCCAAAGTTAATGATGATCTCTCAATCGCCATATCAAACGGTCTTTTCTCAGTCTTCCTCCTCCTTGATCTCTCTGTAGTCTTTGACACAGTTGATAACCTTCTTGATACTCTCTTCTCTTTAGGTCTCCATGACACTTTGCTATCCCAGTCTCCTTCAGTCTATCTCACTTCTTCTTCCTTTTGCTGGATCTTCATCCTCATCATTCCTGCAACCGTGTGTCTCCCAAGGCTCTGTCTTGCACTCTTATTTTCTTCTATACTATTTTACATGGTGATCTTATCAGCTCCCATGGTTTCAATTATTATCTCTATGCAGATGACTCTCAAATATATTTGTCCAGCCCTAACCTCTCTCTTTATTTACCTTCAGTCTCCCATCTCCAACTCCCTACTAGACAGCTTGAACTGAATGTTTGAACGCGGGCATCTTAAGCTCAATGTGTCTACAATGGTACTCATTTTCTTTCCCCCTAAACTGTCTCTTCTTCCTAACTTGCCTATTACTGTTGAAAGTACCACCATCCTTTCAGTCACCCAGGATTAAGGCATCATCCTTCACTCCTCATTCCCCCATATGTAATCAGTGGCCAATGTCCTGTCATTTCTACCTTTGTAACAGGTGGTCCAATGGATAGAGTGCTGGACCTGGAGCCAGGAAGACTCACCTTTCTGAGTTCAAATCTGGCCTCAGACACTTAATAGCTGTGTGACCCTGGGCACTTAACCTTATTTGCCTCAGTTTCCTCATCTGTAAAATGAGCTAGAGAAAGAAATGGCAAACCGCTCCAGTATCTTTGCCAAGAAAACCCCAGAAGGGGTCACAAAGAGTCAGACTGACTGAAAAATGAATGAACAACAGCAAACATACCTCATATTAATCCCTTTCTCTGCTCTGATACTGCTGTCACCACCCTGATGCAGGCCCTCCTTACCTCATGTTTAGCTATTGCAATTTCCTGCACCAAGTCTCTCTCTACTCCAATAGATCTTCTACTCAGCTGTCAGATTGATCCTCTTCAAGAAGGTTCAAAACCCCTTCCTCCCCCATTCAGTAAACTCCATTGGCTCTCTTATTACCTCCAGGATCAAATACAAAACCCTCTGTTGGGTTTTTAAGGCCCTTCATAACCTGGCCCCCTCCTGCCTTTCCTGTCTTCTTATACCTTACCCCTCCTCATGTACTCTCTGATCAGTGACACTGGCTTCCTTGCTGTTCCTCACACACTCCACCTCTGACTTCAAGTGTTTTCAATGGCTATTCCCCTGTGCCTGGAGCACACTCTCTCTCCTCATCTCTGCCTCTCAACTTCCTGGATTTCCCAATCCTCCTTATTCTTAGTGTCTTCCTTCGTAGACTACCCCCAGTTTATCTTGTCTTCGTCTTGTTTATACATAGTTCCATGCATGTTGTCTATCCCACTATACTGCGAGATCCTTGAGAGCAGGGACTGTTTTTTGCCTTTCTGCAGATCTGTAGCGTTCCTGGCACATAGTAGGCATTGACAAATTCTAGTTAACTTACTAACTGACATAGTAGGTGCTTAATAAATGCTTATTGAATAGAAAGGGCATTGTCATCCTCCAAGCCTGACTCATTTTTGACTATTTCCTCATCCTTACCCATTGCAATCAATCAATTACGATCAACTGATTACTAAGTCCTTTTAGTTTTCTCCTCAAATATTCAAATGGATCTGTGATCTCATCAATTTGGGATTTTCATCCAATGATGCAAGTTGTAATCTGTCTTTGCCTGTATATCCTGTGCTCTCATCCATGTCCTCCAAAAAGTTTACTACAAGAGGTCCATCTGATGTGCTGGAGACCTTCTTAGCTTCTCTTGATAGCTGAAGAAAACAGTGGAAGATCCTGGTTACCTCCCACTTGCCATCCCTCATTCTCACCACATGGCCAGCCCTTCTTTTATTTCTGTCAAATAATTCCCTTATCATTCAATCAACAAGCATTTATTATGGATCTAAGATCTTATTTGTGATTGCAAATATAGCCAATTTAACAAACTCTTTGTCCTTCAGAGTTTCTCATTGGTTATAAAAGGCAGGTAGGTGGCACAGTGGATAAAGCTGGACTTGAAGTCAGGAAGAGCTGAGTTCGAATTTGACTTCGGATGGCTTGCTAGCTGTGTGACCCTGGGAAAGTCACTTTCTGCTTCAGTTTCCTTCCTTATATGGAAAATGGAGATGGTAATAACAGCATCTAACCCTCAGGGTGCTTGTGAGGATCAAATGAGACATTTGTAAAGTACTTTGTAAACTTTATGAATACATTGCCCGCTCACACATACCAGGTACTGGTCCACTGCTCCTGTATGGTGTTCATCTTTAGTTCTTTGAAGGGAGTGGTGTTGCTGATCTTGGTGCCGTACAGTAAAAGCATGTTTATATCACAGAGATGGGCCTTGCCTTTTATGGAAAACTTGGGGTCAATAAAAGGGCTCTGTAATTTCCTATCTGTTCTACCTTCATAATATCCCTGGCATCTGGACCCTGGTCTCCACTGTCCCCGCCATCACTCTCATTCAGCCCATCCTCACCTCTCATCTGGATTACAGTAATAGCTTCCTAACTGGCAGACTCTTTGTCTCTAGTTTTCCCCTCTCCTTCCATTCCATCCTTCACATGATTGCCAACATAATCTTCCTAGAACACAGATCTGACCAAGTCACTTCCTGCTCGAAGATGGTTGGTGGCTCCCCATCAAACATTGAATGAAGTGCCAATTCCTTCCTTTGGCATCCAAGGTCTTTCACTATCTGACTGTAGCACAGCCCCCCAGACTTAGTGCGTGCCACTCCCCTTCATTTTCAATTCTGGACTGATGATAGTGTGTGTTGTTCCTCATACTTGTCCAGCCCTCTCCCACCTCTCTGTGTTTGAACATGACGTTTCCTTTGTTGTATGTACTCACTGCAAATCACTGCGTGTTAAAAGCTGCCTTTTCCTTCAACTCCCAGCTCAGCTTGTGAGGATCTATTTGTATCCATTTGAATGAGTGTTAGATCCCTTCTATTAGTCTGGAATCTCCTGAAGGTCAGAGACTATGTCATTTTGCATCTTTCTATCCCCAGCGTTTAGATCTATGTTTTGCACACTATCCAATCAGCCAATTAAAGAGCATTTATTAAATGCCTCCTACATGCCAGGCTCTGTGCTAGGTGCTGGGGATAGCGACTGGACGTGTGATTTCATTGGCATAGGGTACGCCTGTTGGAAGAGACTGCCTCTACCAATGAAAGGTTTAGCATTGTAACCATGGAGCTATTGGAAATGCTAGGTCTACATCTTCTATAAATCTAGAGTCTCAGAGAGTTGTTTAGAGCACTGAGAGATTAAATGAATTCCCAGGGTCCCACAGCCAGTCTGCATCAGAGACCTGAACCCAGGTCTCTCTGCCTCTGAAGCTAACTCTCAGTCCATGATATCATACTACCTTTCGCTATTGGTGATATTCTGCTCATGGTAGCCCTTCGGATAGACAGCTATCATGTCAGTCAATCAATCATTCAACAATCACTTATTAAGAACCTGTGCTCTTGGAGATACCAGGACAAAAATGGATCAGCCCCTGTCCTCAAGAAGCATTCTATTAGGGCAGACACCGCATCCATTTAGAAGTCTCTAAAAATAAATGCAAAGTAATTTCGGAGGTGAGGGAACTAGCAAATGGGGAAGGGAAATCAGGAAAGATGTCACGTGAGGAATTCTAAGAGGTGGAGTTGAGGAGGGAGTGAACTCTCAGCATAGGGAATGGCCGGGGCAAAAGTACAGATACAGGTGGTGGAATGTCGTTTGTGAAGTGCAGCAAAAGGGCCAGTCTGATGGGAAGGGGAATAATGTATAATGAGAGGAATATGCACCATCAGGGGCTGACACACAATAACAATATGCCCATACCAGAACCTTGGCAAATGTTTGCTGAATTGGATTGAATTGTCACCACTTTAGTAGCTCTGTAGTTTAACCACCAGGGGGAGCAGTGGATACAATCCAAGCTGCCTGTTCTCAGTCAGAAGCCTCAGGGCAGCTCATTGTCACCTACCTACTGACTCTACTTCTGGACTACCCAGGGTTCCAGGGCCTAGGAGCATAGATATGTGTGTCCACTAATCAAATATCTTGACTTGACCTCCATTACTTGGCCACTGTTTTTTTTTCCATTCACGACTGTCAATCAAAAACCTCTGTCCAAGATGTCATCGACTCAATCAATAATTTAATTGGATTAAATAAAAGCTAATCAAATTACTCACATATAACATTGATTGTGCATTCCTCTTGATCCCTGAGCACAGCCCCGCCCAAGGTGCTTGCTCTTTCTAGCCTGGATCCCATCCTATTCTCTTACCCATGAAAAAGAGATACATGTGGTTAATTTGGGACTAGTTGAAAAGGCACTACGGAAACATCCATGTTTCTCACAGCTATGTGAAGAACCAGGAGAGCAGAGTGCCAGCTTTAGGGTCTGGGAGATGCTACTTTCTATGATCTGGACCTTCACTGTGGTCGTTTGTCTCTATGATCCCTGCGCTGGGACAGGGTGCTAGCAAAGCACCCCAGAGACTAACGCCTTCCTGAGTGTCATAAATCTAGCTCCAGGGGGACAGACACATGTTGGGTGCCATTATATCTGTTTTACCTTCAAAACCTTGTGGAACTATGTGCATCTCTTGTCACTGAGGCTTTACAAATGGGTCAGTCAAACCCAACTCTTTTCAGAATCGGCTTTCCCAGTTGCTCTGTCCCCTTTCTTTGCTTCCCTTTGGGTGTGTCAGCACCTTTGCTCCCTTGCCCGGGGTTTTGAAGGTACCCACAATTAGAATCTATATAGCCATGCTAGAAGGAATCAGCTGCTTCTGTACTTGCTAGTATTTTAAGGAAAGCCTTTAGTTTCTTTTTTATTACCAGTACAAACTCTATCTCCTTTCTATCCACCTTGTCTCTCTCCACCCATTCCTTTCCAGGCCTCAGCAGTGATCTTTGGGGAATTCTAACCTCATTGCAATGGAAATAACTCTAGACATTGTCTCATTGATCTGGGGTTCAAGTCTTAGCTCTGACCTATTAGAAGTGACACCTTGCATAAGTCACTTCCCCTTTTGCAGCCTCTTTTGTAAGAATAAAGATATGCAAGACTGGAGGGTTAATTTGTCATTGTTTTTTTTAAATGGATGGTCTTTAAGCTTGTATGCAATGAGAGAGAGAAACAGAGAAAGAAGGAGGGAAAGAAGAGATAGAGAGAGAGAGAGAGAGAGAGAGAGAGAGAGAGAGAGAGAGAGAAAGAAGAAATCTTTTTTGTGCAAGTGGGGGATTATGGGTGTGGGGTATCATATATACTATCAGACAGTTGATTAGTTTTGCTGAACTGTGCCCCCTCTTCTTTATTTTTTATTTTTTTTTGGTATAAGGGATGACTCACTGAATAGGGGAGGATAGAGGAATATACAATTCTTAGAAATGAAAGTGAATAAAAATACAAAAGAAATAAATAAAAAGTTAAAAAAGTTTTTAAAAAGTGAATGTCCTTTTGTCCTATAGTGGGGTAGATGGCAAAGAAGGAGCAAAAGCATGTGTCACTTTTTCATGTTAGTGCTGGAAGGGTCTTTTGAACATAGAACATAAACTGTCAGAGCGAGGAGGGGCCTTTGAACATAAAACACAGGATGTTAGAATGGAAAGAACATAAGATTGAATCCAATGCCCCCTTCAACACATATATACCTCCACCCCCATTTTTTTTCAGAAGATGTAACTGAAGCATAGAGAAGGGAATTAATATGATCAGGTTCATAAGGCAAATAGTTTTCCCTTTCCTCAGCCAGCTTTTATCACTGGGTTCATTGTTAAAGACCTGCCTCTGACCTTTACTATCTGTGTGACCTTGGGTAAGTCATAGCCTCCCCAGGGCCTCATTTTCTTCATCTGTGAAAGGAGAGGTTGGACCAGATGGCCTCAGAGCTCCCTTTAAGCCACAGATCCACTATGCTTTGAATACTGGGTATAGATCAGTCCAAAGAAGAATGAAACCAAGCAAACCTCAAATTCTGCCATTCACCCACAGAGTCCTTCTCTTTGGGCATTCTCTGGAAAATAGCTGCCCCCCTTATTCCACACCCTCCACTCCATTCTCCCACCCACCTTCTCTGTTAGAGCGCAGAGGCTCCCTCTTCAAGAATCAGTGAGAACGTCCTCCTTTCCACCCACGCCAACTTTGACTTCCCAAAGACTTTATTCCCAGGATAAACAACCCAATATTTGTGTAACATAATTAAGTGAAGGCATCTTTAAATGTCATACCAGCTTGGGCCGGGCTTCAAATTGTTCTGCATCAACAGAACTTCCGGAGATAGCCAAGGCTCCCAGTCGCTGTGCGCCTGCGATAAGCCCCTAGCACTGGGCCGCTCTTTAATAGATTGCCAAAATCAAGCATTTTGTATGCAAATTATTCATGGAATGGCAGGGCTGATCTCTAGCCAAAATCCCGCCCACTGCTCTGCAGTAATTAGTCATTAAGTTGAAGGATCTCCAGGCAGCACAATCCCTTCAGGTCTCCTAGGGCCTGAAGCCTCTTTTCAGGCTAGGCAAATGGACTGTAGGAACTTTCTTTTCCCAGAAGCTCTGGGCCTGCTGTTGCCCACTCCCATACCCCCACTGAAATGGAATTTTTAACACCTGCAGTTTTGTGTGGAAAGGCCACAAGACAAGCTCAGCTACTCTAGGACCTCGGGCAAGTCACTTACCCCCTCGAACCCCAGGTTCCTCATTAGTAACAAAGGGATAACAAAAACTGCATGATGTCCATCAAACGGTTGTTGTGAAAAACGTATTTTGTGCGCTTGAAATTCTATGGTAACCTAAGTTATTGTCATTACATTGAAATTCTGCGTGGGAGCCAAGCAGACCTGGGCACCAAGGCAGCAGCTTGGTGTTGTGGAAGCTATAGTGCTGGGTCTTAGTAAGTCAGTCAATAAACATTTACTAAACACCTACTATGTGCCAGGCAGTGTGCTAAGCATCAGAAGTACAAAGGCAAAAGATAGTGTCTGTCTAGGACTCACAACTGACTTCTAGTTCTCCTGCTTAGTAGCAGCATGGATGTGGGCAAATAATTTCCCCTTTCTGAATCTGCTCCCTCATCTATAAAATGGGAGTGATAATACACTGTCCTTCTTAGAGGATTATTATTCTGTTTGAATTCGGGCTTTGGAGCTTACTACCTGGGCAGGTCTGTATTGCTGCCAGGATAAAAAACCAGCTTCTCTGTCTGGCATTTAAAGCCCTTTATAATCTGGCTCCAACTTGTCTTTCCAGACTTAGCGTTCATTTTTCTTTTCTCAACCCCTCTATTGCCAGCCAACCTGGCCCCTTTTCTGTTCCCAGTCCATGACACTCCATGCCTTTGCATGAGCCACTCTCTCTCATGCCTGGAGCGCACTGCCTCCTCATCTATGCCTAGGAGAAGTGTGAGCTTCCTTCAAAACTAGGAATGCAATCTGTTACATAAGGCCTTTCTGGATCTCCCTTCCCCCACCAATTAGTGCTCCCCCCCACCCCACCTCGGACTCCTAAAATGACTTCATATTAACTCCATATCTATCTTGTTTATATTTATCTGTGTGCATGCTGTTTCCCCCTAGTAAATTCTGTAAGCATCTTGAGGGCAGACTGTTTTGATTTTGGCATGTTTCTCCCCAGACTCTAGTACAGTGCCTGGCTTAGAGCAGGCAACTCATTAGATGCCTCCAACAGGGCACTATTTCTCAGTCTAGGTTTCCTTATCTGTAAAATGAAGGGGGTGACTGGATGATCTGTTTGGGTCTGGGGCTTTGTAAGATTTTTTACTATTCTAACTCTATGAGATTTGATGACTGAGTCCAGCCCAGTCCATTTTCACCCAGGAAAAACATCAGTTCCTCTTTTGCATCCAGAGACAGCACAAAGGAGGGGCAAAGGCTAGTGGGTTACAGAGACTGACTATACTTGGTGATCTCATAGCATCTCCCTCCCGCTTTGAGATTTGACCCATAAGGTCCAGTTCAAGGCACAAGTCCTTCTCCTGTTGGTGCCGACTATTTTGAATAATCTACTTTCCAGCCTGACACAGTCAGCTCTCTCTCAAACACATATAAATCTATCCGACTTCATTTTTCATCTTTCTATCTCTTCTCTAAGCTTTCAGCCTCTGTGCCTTCCTTTATCTCTTCTATCCTTTCCTTCTTTCCTTCTTTTTTCTTTCTTTCTTTCTTTCTTTCTTTCTTTCTTTCTTTCTTTCTTTCTTTCTTTCTTTCTTTCTTTCTTTCTTCTTTCCTTCCTTCCTTCCTTCCTTCCTTCCTTCCTTCCTTCCTTCCTTCCTTCCTTCCTTCCTTCCTTCCTTCCTTCCTTTCTTTCTTTCTTTCTTTCTTTCTTTCTTTCTTTCTTTCTTTCTTTCTTTCTTTCTTTCTTTCTTTCTCTTTTCCTCTATCTCTTCTTTCTTTCTTCTCATTAACTCTCTTCCTCTAGCCTCTTTCTTTCCATCTCCCTTCCCTCTTCTCCCCTTATTCTTTCTATTTCTTCTCTTTTCCTCTATTTTTTATTTCTTCTACTCTCTTTTAGTATCTCTTCTTTCTCTCTTTTTTCTCCCCTGCCTGCCTGTTTGTCTCTTTCTCTGCCTACCAGGCACCTGTGAGTTGCTAGAGACTGTTAATGAGAAAAGATTAGCTGGGAAAAAGATAAGGCATCCCATGCACATCCTTTCCTTGACCTCCTTATAAAATCTTCACATCTTGTTTTTTTTTTGAAGCATACATTTGTATCTGCCATGAACATGTAAAGATTCCACAAGATTCCTTGATAGCTGCACCCAAAGGCACAACTTTGTTGAATCATCTTCTTATTAGCGATGTTAAATGAGGCATAAAACAGAGTTCACCATTATCATGGTGTGTTTCTTGCAAAGAGTCCAAATGCAAGGGGGTTTTTAGACAGGTGGTGAGGTCCTTCAGACCCTCTTGTTTGCAGATGACACTATTTTGATTGCTTTATGTCTAGGAATATTAGAGTGCCTCTTGAGCTCCACAGCCGTTCAAAGAGATCCACCTAATAATTCACACAAGAAAAACCAAGTGGATGAAGAATACATATTGGCCATTAGATAGGCATTCCATTGATTTAACCCAGCAATTAATATACTTTGGGTAGGTATTACAGATGACAGTGAGATGTTCCTAGAACTGAATATGAAGAGGAGGAGTAGGCTGCATGGCATTTGGGAAATAACAGTTCTATCAGTGATCTTAAATTCCTCTCTGCTTCCATAGCACATCTTTTTTAACACCAACATTTTCCAACTGTCCAACACAGACTTGAGCAGGAATCTCTATTGCAACATCCCTGATAAGTGACCATCCAGCCCTCATTTGAAATCTTCCAGTAATGGGGAACTCACTACTTCCCCAGGCCACCCATTACATTATTGGATAGCTCTGAGTATAAGGAAGCTATTTCTTGTGCTAAGCAGACTGGACTCCCTGTGACTTCCCTGTATTTCTCATCGACTCATTGAGTCCACCAAGATAAATTAAACCAAAGCACAAACTTTTTGGACTCAGTTGACTTTCAGGCTCAGAAAACACACTAACTCATGACCTTGGTCAAGTCACTTCCCTTCCTCAGAGCTTAAGTTTTCTCAACTGTAAAATAAAGGAAATAGAATAGATGGCCTCTGAGGTGTCCTCCAGCTCAAAATCGATCAAGCTGTGAATTCATCAGGGGATATTTTGAGAAAGCAGCAGAACTATTTCTCACTTGGGCAGTAGCTTGAATTCCTATCTCTGGGTAGAGAGATTGCCTTTAATTAATTTGCTGCCCTTGGGCAGGGCCTATTTAGACATCTGCAGGCAGACATGCCTCTTTGCAAATGGGCAGCTTTCTGCATACCGACCATGCCCTCCTTCCCCCACCACACCCATGGGACGTCTGTATGATTTTCCATTTATCACATTGAGCTGAAGAGGTCGGGAGGTATCTAGGTGCACTCAGGGCAATGAGAGTTCATTTTCTGTACTGTTAATGCTGACTATATTTTTCATTTACAATCTAATCATCAGGAGAGTATATTACATGTCAGGAATCCCAGGCAGTGATTTAGAGTGGCCGTGTCTGACAGCCGCGGCCTAAATGGCCTCTCCAAACTAACCTAGAAAATTTACTACCAACTAAACACAAAATCTAATTCTGATCACAACTATTTTCTAAAATGTGCTAGCACCCCATAAAGCAATGGTCTCCCACCCGCCACCCCAGAGAACTGCAGCGATGGGCTGAGGCTTCCAGTTCGATATTTCTTCAGTCTCCTCCTTCCGAGTGTGGGTGCAACAAGGGCTGAATCCTTGTCTAAAAGATCGGAGGATGCCCCTGTGGGGAAGGGGCAGCAGGAATATGTCAATCACAAGTGCCCCTAGGAATTGCCTTTCACTAAGGAAGATGCTCTAGGCACTGGGAGGAGACCGAGGTAAGACAGGCTGTCAGCAGTCACAGGTGGGGCACAGCTGGGTTCCCACCTGCAGATTAGCAGCTGCCTTGGGCTAGAAACTCATAAACCAACACTAAGAGTGTTCTGCCTGCCCCTATCCGGATTCACTTAGGAGATTCGGTGGCTAATGGGCCAAGGGACAGAGCTTGCCTGGGACTTTGTACTCCAGAATCTCCAAGCTTGAAGTGTATGGTCATCAGAAAAGCCCACTCTAGTGGATTTTCTTTCCTAAGGAAATGGGGTCTTTTCTTCTGTATTCTCTGAGTGTATGGATCTCTCTAGGGGCCCCTCTAGTTTGTGTGTGCCAGGACAGAGTCAGGAGGATGGTCCAAGCTGGTCGGGTTACTGACAGAAGTTGCCATTGAAAAGAACTGACAGCAGCCTGTCCTCACTAGATTTGTTTCTGGGAAGATAGAGAGTGAAAACTCCCAGGAAAGAGGAAAGCCCATCACAGCAAGCCGCTGCTCCCTTTTAGTCAGTCAGTCAATAAGCATTTGTTAAACACTTATTATATGCCAGGTACCACTAAGAGCTCATGATACAAACATAAGCTAAAAGGCAATCCCTGGTCTCAAGGACCTTATCTTTTAATGGGGGAAGAAAATACATAAAAGAAGACATGTTTGGAGCAGGAGGAGAAATAAAAGAAGAACCATTGAAGGAGTTTGGTGGCTGTATCTGGGGAGTGACTCTTCCGGGGCCTTTCTCCCTGGGAAGGATTCACCAATGAGAGAAGGGGTCCTCAGAAGCAGAGTGAGGAGGCAGATGAGACATAGTGACATAGTTCTAGGGGCAAGACAAGACCACACCCTCTGCTCAATGAACACCCTGGACTAATAAAATCATATTTCTATAAAGGATTTTAAAGTTTAAAAAGTGTTTTTCTTTCAATAACTTTGTGAGCTGGGTAATACAAGTATAATGATCTCCAATCATAGAATCAGGGATTTCCATCTGGGCTTAGGAGTCATGGAAGCAGGAATCTGCAGCTGAGAGGGACCATGGAAGCCATTGACTTCAGCCTCCTTGTTTAACCATTGTGGAAACTGAAACCCTGAGAATAATTACCCAAAGTCACACAGGTGGTAGATGTCAGAGGTGGCATTTGAATTCAGTTCCATTGATTGCAAGAACCAGCGCTCTTTTCACTGTACCACACCAATCCTCTCCCTCCTATCCCCATTCTACAAAGAAAGCGAGATGAGAGCAGTAAAATGCCAAAGGTGTATGTATCCCTCAGTTTCCTCTTCTGTACAACGGCTATGACACCTGTATTATCTGGGACTTTGTTCATTGAAGATTTCTACCCTTACAGTATCTAATTTGCAGCTCAACTCTACTTTTGTATGATTCTTTCCCTGGTCACTACTTTGGGCACTGATCCAAAGAAAAGGAGGTCTCACTTTCTGCATTCCCAGAAGAGCATGGATCTCTACTCTTCCATGTGTAGCTGTGGGAGGCTCCCAGGATTGTGTGAAGCTCCCAAAGGCTGATCTACCTGGAGACCTTTCAAGTCTTATGTCAATACAGTAGGGTGGCTTAGTGGTGTAGAGTCTGAGTTTGAATCTTGCCTTACACGTTCACTAGCTATATGACTCTGGCAAATTACTCAACTTCTCTTAGCTTCATCTGTAAAATGGGGACAATAATGATACCTACGACACAGGTTATGAGGCTCAAATGAAGTGACATGTAAAGTGCTTTGCAAATCTTAAAGTGAGCATGAAAATACTATATATTATACTCCATTATGTTAACATATAATCACCATACATATTATGATATTTTGCATTTTATTAATTATATTATTATAGGTGGTTAGGTGGCACAGTGGCTATAAAGGGGTTGGGAAGACTTGAATTCAAATCCCAGTTAAGACAGTTACTAGCTGTGTGACCCTGGACGAGGTTGTCAGCTTGAGTTTTCTCAACTGTAAAATTGGGGTGCCCATCTCCTGGGTTGTGAGGATAAACTGATAAATCTGTAAAGTGCTTTGCAAACCTTAAAGTGCTTACTAATTAATAGAGGATGTTTTAAAGGCCATAGTACAGTTTTAAGCTGTTGAAGCTTAACGACTCTTAGGACACTTTGTATTATATGATATGATATCCATATTATATTACAATTATTCGGTAGATTGGCAAAGATTCAAATACAGGCCCCCTGACTCCATATCTGGAGCTTTCAGAGCAGAGCGCTGAAATGATTTAGAATGATAGTTTTCCAGCTGGAAAGGTCCTGGGGAAATCCAGTTGGTAACTTAAGGCCAGAGAGGGAAAGGGCTTTGCCCGAGGTCACCCAATTGATGAGTGCCCAAGCCAAGATTCAAAGGTTCGAGACTCTCTGCCCCCTACACCGCCTATGCTTAAGAGTATCAGCGGTTGCACCCAAAGCGAACAAACGATATCAATTTGACTTCGAATTTAGAGGAGAGGTTGACGCCTCCGCCTTTCTGAGCCGATAGCCCAATCCATAGGCGTCTGACGCTCTGTGGATTCTATTGGTCCGGATGAGACATTGACAGTTTGTCATTGACAGGTGGGAGGAGGGGGATGTCAGCCAATGAAAGCCGGGGTGGGGGGGGGGTGCCACTAGGGCGCCTTAAATACCAGAAGAGCAAACAAACCGCGCCAACAATGCGGCGGAGCCATAGATCGATTACGCTCGATGGCGAAGCCTCTTTCCTTCCCTGGCTGCGGCGGCGGCGGCGGCGGCGGCGGCGGCGGCGGTGGTGGCCGCCTTACCGGGGGGTGGAGAGCAGGGGTGGGGAGGGCCCCGCGCCTCCGCTGCTGCCCGGGCCCGATAAAGCGTCCCCATTGTTCGCAGACAACTGGCAGCGCGATAAAGCAGCCTGCGCGGGCGCGATAATGAGCGTGGACAGCCTCGGCGGCGGCGCGCTGGAATTTCTCGAGGCCCGGGAAAAGGTTCTGTGAAGCCCACTGACCCCAATTGAATATTAATTAGCTAATTAAGGGATTTATTGTTCCACGCCATTTCTGGAGAGGACGAGGTTTTCTTCTCTCTCTCTCCAAGTGCCATTATTTTGGTAAATTATTTTTTCTCATTGTGCATAATTGAATATTTGCAGCTGCCAGCATCTTCCGCCTGATTTGGCAAAAAAAAGAAAAAAAAAAAAGGAGGGAGCAACGGCTGCGGTCGAGAGCAGGGCTCCGACTGCTTTCTTCTCGGGCGGAACAAATGTTTGCATCCATTCCCCCTCCTTCCCCTACCCCTCCTGCTGCTAAAACGGGTCGGGGAGGGGCGCCCGGGGCTCTATTTCACAGGCCCCCTTCTTTTGTTACCCCGCGAGCCTAACTTGAAACCTGCTCGTGGGGCTTTTTCCTCTTCCCCCGGGTGACTCGAGTTGGGAAGCCCGGGCTTTGCTTTTTCAAGGGCAGACGCTGATATCTATGCTTTATAAAAATAAGGTTTGCCAAGCGCTGTATATAAACGATCTCATTTGATCTTTCCGACTACCCCGGGAGCAGAATTTTTAGCCCGAACCCCTTGGATCACCGCCACCAACTCTTTCAACTAGTAAATGGTAACCACTGAGCTAGACAGTCTTGCTAAATAGGAGGCTCAGAACTGACCCTTTGGGCAGCAAGGTGGTGCAGTGGATAGAACTCCGGGCCTGAAATCAGCAACTTTCTGAACTCAAATCTATCCTCGGACATTTACTAGCTCTGTGACCCTGGGCAAGTCACTCAACTCTATTTGCCTCAGTTCCTTGCCTGTAAAATGAGCTGGAGAAGGAAATGACAAAACCACTCCAGTATCTTTGCCAAGGAAAACCCTATATGCGGTAGTGAAGACTCGCCTGAGCAACAACAGAACTGACCCTTAGTAAATGTATGACCCCTGGTCAAATTATCCCTCTCCCTCCGGATGGGAGCCTCACTTTCCTGGTCCGGAAAAACAGAGATGACAATGTGTCTATTACCGACCTTACAGGGCTCTGGGAGCTTTAAGTGTCCTATAAAAGATGACCTTTTTCATAATAAAACATTATAATTATGTTCTGGCACAGATAAATTTTGGGTACTGCCCTCCAGGCCAATTGGACTAGAGGCAAAAATTTCATGCAATCTCAGAATTTGAGAGATGGAACGACTTCAGAGGCCATGTGGTCCAATCTATGCTAGAAAGAAATCCCCACGAGAACATACAGACAAGCGGCTTGAAGACTTCCATTGAGGCGGAAACCTTTAGAGGCAGCTTATTCTCCTTTTGAATTGGTATAATTTTTAGGAAGTTTATTTGTGATGTCGATCCTGAGTTTGCCTCTTTGCAGCTTTGAGCTATTGTTCCTGGTTCTCCATTCTGGGGCCAGGCAGAGAAAGTCTTCTGTTTGACATCCCTCCTCCAAATACTTGAAGACTTATGCCACCTTCCCCTAGACTCTTCTCTTTTCTGAGCTAAGCAGCCCCAGTTCCTTCAATCTTGCTATGGCATGGACTCAGCACTGCTATCCTGAAGGCTCTTTTCTGGATCTTTGGCAGTTTATCAGTTTAGGCAGTGACTGTATTTCATCAGGTAAAAATAATTGAGCACAGCTTCTTTTTTTTTTCTTTTTTGTTTAGGCCTGTGATTTCATGTGTAGGAAACTCCCAGGAAGGAAAAGCTATCCATACAAACAGACATCTCCCCTGCACCTTATAGTCTTAAAGAGATGCCTTGTATTATAGATAGGCTAAATGACTTTTCTCAGTTCCCAGAGCCAGTATATGTCAAAAGATACTGGACTGGGTGTCAGGAAGACCCAGGTACAACTCTAGCAACAACCTCTAGGGTGTACTCCAGGTACAACCTCAGCAACTTACTTTGGGACAACCAGGTGGTACATACAGTAGATAGAACACTGGGCCCTGGTGTCAGAAAGAGCTGAGCTCAAATTTGGCCTTAGACACTAACTAGCTAGGTAACCCTGGGCAAGTCATATAGCCTCTGCCTCGGTCTCCTCAACTGTTAAGATGATGGAGTGATCTCTAATGTTGCTAGTTCTAAAGCTGTGGTCCTATATATATACTTTTTCTGACCCAGAGGTAGCATAGAATGTTAGTGCTGGAGATGACTTTAAATGCCTCCCCATTATTTCACATATGAGCAAATTCAAGCCCAGAGAGGAGACGGGGTTTGCTTGTATAAATTTGCACAGCTAGCGAGTGGTCGAGCTGGGATTTGAACCCATCCCTCTTCACTTTAAATCTTATGCTTTTTCCACTCCTCCATCACGGAGTTTCTCAGGGGGAGGGAGAGGCAAAGAAAGAGGGAGCAGGGGTGTCCCTTAGGTCTTACCCTAGCCCTCTTCCAAGGCTACTCTTTAATAAGTCTCTGTTCCATATTCCATTTCGAAGGTTCCCCAGCTCCCCCAAGTGAGCACCTGCCTGTAATAAGGTGACCTGGGCCCTTCTTCTGGGCACTACTTGATTGAATCAAGTCTTTTCCTAAACAGTCTGTTTGTGTCTGGAGAGCCACACTGGGGAAAGGGTGTGTGACCCAACCCCCCTAATAAAGGCACTGGTAGTGGCTTGCAATATTGCTAGTGGAGGTGTTTGAACCAACTCAGACCTCTTCACCCTTTCAGAATCACTGATGAAGCTGTTCTGGCCATAGAGAGGAATTAAAGATATTACCCTGAGCTCCCTAGGGATCTGAGAAAGGATTGTATCCAAGAATGGGGGCTGGCATCCTCCAAGGGCCTACCTGCATTATTGGGGTTTTTAAAAAATTAAACTCCTTCCTCCACCCCTTCACAAATAGCATTTACAAATTGGAATGAGGGAAGTGCATAGGAGTAAGCCAAGTGGCTAGAAAGATTGAAGGGGGAATTTCAAAATTCTTCCTCTGAGACTCTAAGCTTCCTTCCCTCTGGCCTGTAGCACACACAGGGAGGACTCCTAAATATGCCGAAGGGTTAGGTTTTTCCTATTTAATATGGAAAAAACTGGGTGTATATAGGAAAGCCAGAATTGGAGATGGTCATGAGGAATGTGGTAGCCTCAGGATACAGCCAAATATCAGGAGGTTGGAGCTGGGTATGAGGAAGAGATAGAGAACTTGACATATGATACCCCTAACGTCCCCAGAGTCAGAAGTCACCGAGGTAGTGAAATGGAAAAAAAATGGGCTTTGGAATCAAAAGACATAGGTTCAAATCCCAGGTCTGTCACTTGCTGCTTGTGTGACATTGAGTAAGTCACTTACCTCCATTCTGGACCTGTTTCTTCCTCTGCAAAATGAGGAGGGAGGGACTGAGCTAGGTAATCTTTCAGGTCTCTTTTATGGTCCTGGGATGTATTCCTGTGTTGAGTTTTCAAGGTCATTCTGTAACAGCTGTGCTTTTCTCCTAGTCTTTGTTTCATGCTGCTAGCCCATGAGTCAACACCTAGACATTTCCACATCAGGGCACGGCATGGCAGGCGGATGAAATTGGGAGGGGGTTGTATACCAAGGTCATGTAGGGTTTGGCCATAGGAAGAGAAATGGAAATGTAAAGTTTTGGCTTTTTAAAACATTTCAAACCAAACAAATAAAAAATTAGCTGAAGGACACTGCACTGATGGAAAGGTTGGATATTACTACCTGCCTGCCCTGGGAAATGGGATGTCCACTGCTGACCCTGTCCTGGATCACCAAGTGTCCATCCTGCCTCTCTAATCTCTTTCTCAGCCCACTGAAAATACCTGTGCAGTTCCAGCTGTGTTCTTAGCCAATGAAAGGGAACAAATGGGACGCTTTGGGGAGGCCCTGGTTCCCATAAATAGCTGGGAGATCTATCCCCCTTCCCTAAGGTCCATGGGAGTGATACTGCCTGGAAGCAGGGATGCGTAGAAACATCCACCTTCAATTTGGACCATGGCCC
The DNA here is from genome assembly GCA_028646595.1 of Phalanger gymnotis. Lineage (NCBI taxonomy): Eukaryota > Metazoa > Chordata > Mammalia > Diprotodontia > Phalangeridae > Phalanger > Phalanger gymnotis. Next base: position 419,798,873 of record CM053623.1, read on the forward strand.
GTCAGACTCTACCTTGGGGAGACTGGTCTGACAAACAGTAGAGGGGAAGAAATGTGTCACTGGGATTACTGGGAAGCAGTCCGGTAACTATAGTTACCAGTCCTGGGCAGGGCTGGGGACCTCCCCCTGATCAGTCTTGCTCCCATTCGTATGACTTAATTTCTCTCCCTAACTTCCGGTTGCCTCTGGCACCTCATAGCACCCTGGTCTAATACACCAGAATTCTATGATTCTACGATTAGTGAAAAACTAATTTGCCCTGGGTCAGTCTTCATTTCCTCAGGCCCTCATTCACCTGACTCCCTGCCTCAACATTAAGAAGCAGTAATGGAAAAAGCCTAGGATTGGGAGACTAGCTCATCTGGCCATTCCCCCTTCCCTAACGATGGCCATTAGATTCCCTTTCAAGCACCCAGGTCCACAAGGCTTGAAAACATAAAATACCTTTATTTACACTGTGAAGAAGGATTTTTATCTGTAGGAAGTTGACATGATTCTTCTGTCTTGTCCCCCAGGAAAAGGTTGCATCATCCCAGTGAATTATATAGTGCCCACAATTTAGAGTACTCTCCAGAATGGAGTCTCAGCGATGAGAAATGCTAGAGTTTACTCATTGCCGTCAATGTTATGCATCAACTGGTAGTTTCACTCACATCTTCCAGCATTAGGAGACTAGTTCAAGTACTAGTTCGGCTGTTGGGTGACCCACTCTTTGATCTTGGATAAGTGGCTCATTATCTCTGCCCCTACTTTCCTTTAAAATGAGGGGGTTGAACTAGGTGAGTTCTCAGGTTTGCTCCAGTCCTGAAAGTTGTCAGTGCTTTTTCATAGTGGCTTTGTATGTATTGACTTTGGGGATAAGGTCTTGGACCTGGTGCTGTGGACAATGTACTTGGGACATGTGGCTCCAGTGGAGTGAGCTGTCCTTGATCATTGCTCTGGCCTTCATGGAAGAATTCAGACGTGAGAGCCTCAGTTGTCCTTAGGGGTGGGAGGACCAGTCAACTCCTATAGTCTTCCCTGGGACATCTTGAGAAGGAATCATAGAATCATTGAATTCTAGAATCTCAGAGCTGGAAGGGCCCCAGGGTATTTATCCTCCTCTGAACAATCTCTAGTTTGTCAATATTTTTTTCTAAAATTTGTCATCCCAAACTGAACAAAACAAAGAAAGAGCAAAGTGAGGCTAATACCTGAGTCATTCTGAACACTGCTTTTGTTAACAAACTCTAAGAAAATGTTAGCTTTTCTGGTTACCGGCTCACCTAGTTGACTTATATCGAACTTGCAGTCCACTAAGACCCCCAGATCTTTATATTTTCACCAATAGTTCTTCTATAGTCACTCTTCTCTCATCCAGTAGTTGCATAGTTCATTGTTTTGGTTCACTGGTGGGGTTTTATACTTGTTTAGTGTAGTAAAGAGGCTTTATTGCTGTTAAAGTTTGTCTTTTTGAATTTAGTCCATCATTCAAGCCTGCTGTGATTTTTGTTTTGAATCCTGACTCAGTTATCCAGTGCATTAGCCATTCTTCTCAGTCTTGGGTCATCTGAAAATTTAATAAATATAACAATCTATGCCTTCATCTAAGTCATTGATGATTTGACAAAGGACCAAAAACAAGTCACTTTGGGCACTTGCTAAGAGATCTTCCTCCAGGTTGACACTGATCCCTTGAATGATGTATGTATGCTCCCCAGGTATTACTGCATTAATTTCTATTGACTTGCCTCATGTATGAGGCACAAGGATCATCCAAGGACAGGACAATGTTGACTCTGCCACAAACAACAGCTGTATCTTGTTGGAGCAGTGGAAAGTGTGAATAGTGTCAAAGGCCTTGTATTTTATTCCTGCCTCTGATGATTACACTCTGGGTGACCCTGGGCGACTCAGCCTCCCTGAGCCTTGGTTTGTAAAATGAGGAGGTTGGAATAGAGAGATAGTCTCCAGGACTCTTTTGAGCTCTGAAAGTCTCTTCTGGCTCCCCTGTGAATGCCTTCTGAGATTTCTCTTTGTTTCTTGGTTGGGTCTGGATCCAGGGTCCAAGGGTTGTAGACCGAGAGTAAGAGATAGAACCTGACCCAACAATTCCTGCTATCCACACATTTCCTCTTCTCTTCTAGCCCCAGAACCCTAGGGATCATCTCTGGTGATTGTAGATCATATGATTTTGAACTAGAAGGGACCTTGAAATCACATAGTTGAACTCTATCTTTTTACAGATTAGGAAGCTGAGGCTCAGAATGTGGTTCATGGGAACACAGATGCTAAGTGCCAAGGATGACATTTGAACCTAGGTCCTCTGACTCTAAACCAACTTTCTTTGTACTGCACCATGCTGACTTTGGCTGGGGGTGGTGGCCCAGATTGGCTAGAGCAAAGCCAGCCTTGTTTCCCCTTAACACACCCTCCCAGGCTCTAATTTGTGACCCTATCCCCACTGCTGGACAGCTCACATTGACCCATTTCTTTCCATGAAGGAACCTAGCACACCTATAACTTGGCCAGAGCTCCATGACTAATCCCAACCCAGAATTCCCTGCTTTTCATCATAGTCCCCTCTTTGGGGGCCATTAGGGGTGTTTGGTCTTTCCAGAAGGGGTGAGGGCAGAAGCAGAATAATTATAACCTTTAGGCCTGGACCGGCATGGACTTCATTCAAAGGGCAGTCTAGACTTCAGCCTTGGCCATATTTGTGATTATTACAATCGTTGCATAATGACTTAAAGGAGAGAGAAAGAGAGAGAGAGAGACAGAGAGAGAGAGAGAGAGAGACAGACAGACAGACAGAGAGACAGAGAGACAGAGAGAGACAGAGACAGAGAGAGAGAGAGAGACAGAGAAAAGCAGACAAAGAAAAACAAAGAGAGAGACAGAGACAGAGAGAAGAGCGTCAAGAGAGATTAAAGAGTGATAAGAGAGAAAGGAGAAAAGAGACCGAGACAGAGACAGGGACAGGGACAGAGGGAGAAGCAATGATGCCCAACAAGCAGTATTTGACTGAGGCTATCCCAGCATCTATTAGTAAGAAATGAAGGGAACCTAGAAGGTATATCTATACCTGAAGCTCATCCCTCTCACTCAGACAGGAGTGGGGATGAAAGAGTTTCTTCCCTTCGGGGGTGGGGGAACCTTTGGCCTCGAGGCCACCTGTGGCCCTCTAGGTCCTCAAGGGCAGCCCTTGGGTTCAGTCAAAGAGCTGCACTTGAGGACCTACAGGGCCACATGTGGCCTCAAGGCCCCAGGTTCCCCACCCCTGCCTTAGATAATTAGCTCATAGCTCAGGAAGGTTTCCCCAAGATCACACAGGTAGCAAGAGTCAAAAGTCTGGGTTCTAAGTCAGGCTTGACATAGGCTAGTTCATTGGTTCGAGGACTGGAACAAAAATGAGACACTCATGGACCACTTAGTGTTTAACAAAAGGGAGTTTACTTAGTAAAATCATGGAAAGGATTTTTAGTAAAAACATTATATTGGTTGGTTCCGGCTCAGCTCCCCTCCCCTCTGCCTTTTTCCTGGTAGTGGGCTCCACTGCAGGGTGTGTTGACTTTAAGAGCAATGGGAAGTTTGTTAAGTCTGAGGAGCACTTACCACTTGTACACTGAGTTTTTCTGCCTTAGGCAATGGAGCAATTTTGTCCAGAGTTTGACCCTTAATCCCCTGGAACAATTAAGTCTTGAGCGTGGCTTCATGGCCTCTTTAGGGAAAAACTCATTTCTGAGGCAGGGACCTTCTATCCTTACTGGCATAGATCTTAATGAGATTAGAGTAGATATTGCTCCTACCACAGGTGGGATTTGAATGGAAGTCATTTCATGCCACTTTCAATGCTCTTGCTGCTACCCTGTGCTGCCTCCTTGTCACAGAAAGCCAGATGGCGAATGTAAACAGCCCACAGAATTATGCCAGAGAGGATGGGTATGCATGAGAAATGATGAACAGACATCACTGGAAAAGGGGGTGGGTGGTTCTTGTATCAAGAGGGAGGTGTAGCAGAAGGACAGCTCGAGGACCCCATTGGTTCTCCCCGAGATGATAAAAGAATCAGAGGAATCCTCTATAGAGGATTTGTAGAAAGACGTGGATGAGAATTCATGGATGGGAGAATCCATAAGGTGGGAAGAGAGGGAAAGCAATCTGCATCATGGGAAGGAGGGGGCATCCAAACCAGCGAGGTCAAGGATCTAAGTACCTAATTATCAAATCACAGATCACCATTCTAGAGGGGATCTCAGATAATCTGGGCCTGCCTACTGTCTTTAGGCAGGCATAGTTATAGAACAAGATCGAATTGTTCCCTTTTTACAGATGAGACAACTGAGACCCAGAGAGGTTAAGTGATTTGCCCTCGTTTACACAATGAGTCAGTGGCAGAGCAGGGGCTAGATTCTAGGTCTCCTGCCTCCCAGGCCAGAACCTTCCCCTACCCTGCCCTATTTCCATACCCGTAGTGGTGGCGGTCTTCTTAGTCCTGATCAGATCTGAAGGCATAAACTGCCTTCAGATTGTGAGATATCATTATTGATCATGTCTTCAGCTAGACTGAGCTCCCAGAGGTCAGAGACAGACCCAGGCATAGCTCATTTCCCAGCCAGCACTTAGCACAGTGCCAGGGACCTAGTAGATACTTAGTAAGTGCTTATTGACTGATTCCACCCTCCCCTCAAATACTACCCTGCATAACCTGGCCATATGCAGGTCATTTTTTAAAAATTACAGATGGAAATTTAGAGGTCATAAGAACCCTCTTTACAACAATCTCTAAAAAAGAGTCATCCAACTTTTGTTTTAGGACCTCAAATTAGAAGGAACCCAGTATCTCCAGAGGCAGCCTATTCTACCTTGGGATGGCTTTAATTGGTGGAGAGGAAGGAAATAAGCATTTGTACAAGACCTACTATGTGTTAGGCACTATGGCAAGCACTTTTATGAATAACTCATTTGACCTTGGCACCAATTATTATTATCTTCATTTTATAGTTGAGGAAACTGAGGCAAACAGGGTTAAGTGACTCGCCTAAGGTCACACAGCCAGTAAGTGTTTGAGGCCAGATTTGAACTCAGGTCTTATTTACTCCAGGCCCAGTGCTCTATCCACTGCATCACTTAGGTGCTTCAGCTTATTAAGCTTATGATGTTTTTCCTTACTAAAGGTCTAAATTTGCCTCATTGCAACTTCTTCCCATTGCCCTCTAGGACTAGGCAAGCATATCTAACCCCTCTTCCATGAGACATCCCTTCAGATATTTGAAAGCTGCTTTCAAGTGCCCCCACCCAGTCTTCTCTTCTCCCAGACAAATATTTCCTGTTCTTCCCAATGTTCTTCATTTTGCATTGTTTTAAGGTCTTCACAATACTGATTACCCTCCTCTGGACACACTCTAGTCATCAACAATCTTCCTAAGATATGGTACCCAGAACCGAACATCATGTTCGAGATGTAGTTTAATTAGGGCAAAGTATAGTGAGACTGTCACCTTCCAGTCCTGTATGCCATAGTGGTTTTGGCTTCCATGTTTCACCGATCACTCATTTTGAGCTTATACTCCACATCTAATTCAACAAATAATCATTTGTTGTCTAACCCAATATTTCCCCATTTCGTACGTGTGGAAGTTTAAAAAACCTAAATGTCAGACTTTATACTTATCTTCATTAAATTTCATTTAATTTGATTTGGCTCCATGTTTTAGCCTGTCTAGATTCTTTTGGAATCTGATTCTGTCAACCACCTTGTTAGCTTTTCCTTCTGGCTTTGAGTCATCTGCAAATTTGACAAGTATGCTATCTTTGCCTTCATCCAAGTTGATGATAAAAATATTAATTAGTACAAGACAGGAAATGTTTATGAGACAAGCGAATGGAGAAGTATCCCCTAAATACCATATATTTGTGGATCCAGGATCTGCTAAAGCATTGAATGTCTTATGGAGGGAAATAAGGTACCTATTAAATTGAAAATTTCGTAAGATCACACATTTAGGGCAGAAAGGGTCATCTAATCCAATCTCTTCATTATGTAAGTGAGGAATATGAGACTTAGAAGGTTAAGTAAATTGCCCAAGGTCACAAGGTAGTCAATGGTGGAACAGGGATTTGAACCCTGGTCTTTTGACACCAAATCCAGTGTTCTTTCTCCTGTACCATTCCATCCCCCATGATAGGCCATATTGCCGAAGTTTTGGGAAGCCTGTGAGAGAGGACAAATTCAGGCCAGTCAAGGTTATCACTGGTTTTTATCCTCCTCAGGAGTACTGGACTTATTTCTTGGGTCCACATTTTAGGAAAGATATTGACGATTTGGCATATGTCCAGAGAAGAGAGAACCAGGTGGTGATAGATCTCAATATCCTATTATTTGAGGACTATTTAAAGGAACTGGGGATATTTAGACTAAAGAAGAGAAGACCTAGAGGGAAATGATAGCAGTCTTCAGGTATTTGAAAGGCTGCCATGTTAAAGGAGATAAGACTTGTATACTTAACCCCAGAAGGCAGAACCTCAAAGATCGCCTGGCCCAACCTATCCCTGAACAAAAGCCTCCTCTACAATATATCCGACAAGTGGTCAAACAACCTCAAAAGAGGAGAAAGTTACAGAAGAGGAAGATTCACTCAACTTTGAGATTTTTGTCATACTTTAGAGACTATGGTTCAAGTTCAGCAGGCATTTGGTTCGTGGTCAGAGCCAGGCAAATAAAGTTTGTTGAGATTCTGAGTAGACAGGGGCTGGATAGTAAGGAGCCCAAGCTGAGTGGCTGGAGGCCAGTTACTCAAAGTGCACAGGCCAGGTGGTTTCAGGACCCTGGAGAGTGCCACAGCTATAGTCTGGCAGAATGTTGAAGGCTTCCAGAGGCAGTTGGGTGGATGATGGGTCCAGCTCTGAACATCAAAGCAGCACATTGACAAGCTGGGGCATGTTTACAGGAGGATAATCAGGGTGGTGAGGGAACTCAGAAACATGCCATAGGAGTAGAAGGCTTAATCTGGAGAAGAGAAAACTTCAAGTATTTGAAGGACTGTCAAAGAGAAGAGGGATTCAACTTGGTCTTCTTGTCTTTAGAGAACAAAACTAGGAGACATGGGTAGAAGTTATAGGGAAGTAGGTCAATATAAAGAAAAGTTACCAATGTGGGATATTTAACAAAAGAATGGGCTGCCTTCAAAAGGCAGCCTATTTACTTGAGGTCCTTCTCAAGCAGAGAATGAGTGTTCTTCTATTAGGGACATTGTAGAGGGGAAACCTTGCTCAGATGGAGGCTATATCATCTCTGAAATTCCTTCCAACTTGAAGGTTTCATGATTCCTCAAAATCCCAGTGATAGTATGCTATCTGTTCCCAAAACTTCATAGTATGCTGAAGGAAGAGAAAAATCATTACATACTCAGAAGCCTCTAGTATCTAAGTACAAAGGTAAGGTCACATCTTATGGCCTGGAAGCAAATTTGTCTGAAGTACTCCATGTCCTTAGAAAGGTCTACAGGGTCAAAAACTGGACCAGGCTCATCAGGGCTGGTGATATTATTTTCTGTTTCCTCAGCATTTCCATCTCCCCATATCCCCATTGTTACTGAAATTTGGGGCTTAAAGCCATTTTGGGGAATGGGGTATGGTTCCTGTAAAACCCTGCTCTGTGGGAATTTTTCTGAACTATATGCTTAATATTTATCAACAGTGTGATTTTAGGGGGTTCAGACTGGTAATTTCATCACTATAGAGAACTCCTGGCAAGAAATCTTCTTCTACCAATGTAGATAGGTAACTCTTCTACAACTTATGGTCCGAGAATATTACTTGGTGGCTCTGAGAAGTCGTGTCTTGCCTAGTATCATGTACCCTGATTGGTGTGTGGAGTCTGTGAAGGAGCAGCCAGTGAGGTAGGAGGAGAACCAGAAAGGATAGTGCCACAAACACTCAAAGAGGAGAGGGTAACCTGGAGAAGACAACAGCTATCGATATGAAATGCTACAGAATAGTCAAGAAGGATGAGGACTGAAAAAAGGCCACCAGATCTGGCAATTAAGAGATCCTTGGTAACTTGAAAGAGAATGCTTCCATTTGAGCAGTGAGATCAGAAGCCAGGTTGTAAAGCTTTGAGGGGTAAGAGGTGAAGAAATGGAGACAACAAATGTAGAAGGCTTTTTTGGCTGAGAAAGGAAGGAGAGATATAAGATAATAGTTTGAGAAGATAGAAGGGTCTAATGAAAGTTTTCTAAGTATTATAGAGACTTGGGCATGTGTGAAGGCAGTAGGAAAGGAATCAGCACACACACATACACACAGAGAGAGAGGGAGACAGAAAGAGAGAGGGAGAGGGAGAGGGGTGAGAGAGAGAGAGACAGAGACAGAGACAGAGACAGAGACAGAGACAGAGAGAGAGAATAATTGAGGTTGCAATGTGCTAGACAATATGGAATGAGTATGGGAGGAATGGCATATTCATTTCTTGTGTCAGAATCATTTCTTTGACTTGGCATAGAGAAGAACCACTTCTTGGTCAGAGACCAGGAGAAAGGAGGAGAGAGTGGGGTGGCATGATGTTGTCAAGGGGTCTTGAGATAAAGAATGGAGGAAAAGAGAGAGCTAACGGCAAATGACCTCAGTTTTCTCAGTAAAGTAAGAGGAGAGAGCCTTAAAGGGGGTTTGGGAAGGTGTGGGAAGCTTGGGGACAGAAGAGGAAGTTTGGGACAGTTTCTGTAAGGAATGGGTTAGTAGAATCAATTAGGGAGGAGTAATAGAATTGCCTTGTTACATTGAGAGCTCAGTTGAGATTTGATAGCAAATTTATAATGTACCCTGTCCACTCCTTTGGGTGACTTATTCCAGTTTTGTGCAGTAGCCTGGAGTAGGATTGGAAGGTAGGGGTGGTTGGAGGAATCCAGGGATGATTAGGAGTAGAATAAGGGGGCAAGGGGTTCAGGAGTAGACTGGCTAAATATAGGGTGGAGACTGGGGAGTCAGGGAAGAGGTAATGGCCTGATAAGGTAGGGGGAGGAGAACAAGGATTGAAGGTCATTATGGGGGTGAGGAATAGGTTCAGGAGGGGTAAGGTATAGGGAGAGATGGACCAAAACATGGTTATGGTCCAAAAGAGGAATGCCACAGTTTCAGATCATAGAAGTGGGTGATGGTGAGATTGAGGGTGTGGTCACCACTGTGTATATGCTGAGATCTAGAACTGTTAGGGACCCCAGAAACCAGTCACTTCATTTTGCAGAGGTGGAAACTGAGGTCCAAGGGGGTTAAATAACTTGCCCAAAGACAAAGAGGTACCAAGCACCAGATTTAAAAAGTGGACCTAGTTCCTCTGACTTCAGAGCCACTGTTCTCGTCACCTTGCATACCGCCTCTTGGGATTCAAAGATATTGTGGGCCTGGGAGATTAGGGCATTTGAGGGAGCATCAATATGAATGTCCCTTTATAAGTTAAATGGGCCCTTTCAGTTTCGAAATTCTATGCTACACGTGTCCTAAGTGCTTTAGGGCACTCCATGTTCTGGAGTCTGGTTGACTTTCTGTCTCTTCCTTTATTGTTAATGTCCTGCAAGTAGACAAGCCTCTTAGAATGATAGACTATCAGAGTGGGACAAAGCATTAGAGATTCAATGATTTAACTTCTTCATTTCATGGAAATGGGGGAAGGTAGGGCCCAGAGAAGGAAGAGATTTGCCAAAGATCCCAGTATGAGTTAGGCATGGAGACAGGATTAGAACCCAAGTCTCTTGATTTCCAGCACAAAGAACACTAGCCTACTAGCCAGTAGAACTGGGTTAAAGTCTTACATCAGCTACCAATTCTCAATGTGACCTTGAGTAAGTATATAACAAAAAGATTGAACTAGATGGTCTTGAAAGTGGTGCAAGATGGTCTTGCAGCCCTAAGATTCTACGGCTACAGATTTGGTTTTAGAAAACCTGGATTTGAGTCCTGTCTCTGCCACCCATTGCCTATGAGACAATGTGAAAGTCATTTCTCCTGATCCTCAGTTTCCTCATCTGTAAAATGAAATTGAACTTGATCTTCTATGAAGTTCTTCCAAATGCTGACATTCAGTGCTGTGCTGTTAGAGACCAGTATATCTCCTTTCTTCAGTTACCCATCTTTGCCTGCAGCATAAAAGATTCATGTTTCTGAACAATCCCACGTTTATTTCTCCTTTTGGTGAAATAAAGAGCACTCCCCACCTACTTGAGATGTTTCCCTCTCAGTTGTTCCTGCTCTCTAGTTTCTAGCCATTCAGCGATGATTTTTGGCCAGCTCAGGTACAGTCCACGAGGCCACGATTGCTAGGATTCAACATCCAGATGCTGGAGGCCAGGAGGAGAAGGGCCAACACAGTCCCCTCCGTGCTCAAACATGAATTGTGCACTAATTAGCATTAATGAGGAGGAAGCAGCAGCACGATCTGCTCCCGCCTGCAGAGGGAAAATGGATTTTAAAAATCATTTTAAAGGGTTGCACCAGCTCCGAAATGGCCCTGCAGCAGCACCAGGGAGAGAGACTGAATAATTAGCTCTCTTGTCTCTAATGTAAGCAAGAGATGGGAGGAGGGGGTCACTTAGCGATGCCCAGGGAATTACTTCCAATATGTTCACAAACAGAAATGCAAGTGAGTGGGGAGGGGAGAGAAAGGTAGAGAGACTGAGATGGAAAGAGACAGAGGCAGAGAGATAGAATCAAGGCAGACAATGACAAAGAGAGTGAAACAGAAGGAAAGGAGGGATCCATTAGAGGGACCAGATCATTACTGTCAACATGGGTCACAAACATGGTCAACATGAGTTACAAGTGAGTGGAGAGGGGAGTGAGGGCAATGTCAGTCATCAAGGACCAAGGAATCATAGTTTAACAGAAATATAAGAAGATGGGAGAGAGAGAGAGAGAGAGAGAGAGAGAGAGAGAGAGAGAGAGAGAGAGAGAGACGCAAACAGAGACAGAGGCAGACAAAGAGAAAGACAAAGGGACAGAGCGAGAGCAAGAGACAGAGACAGACAAAGATAGAGAGACACACACAGAGACACAGAGAGAGACAGACACAGAGACACAGACACAGAGACAGAGAAAAAGAGAAAGAAGGATGCAGAGAGAGAGAGACAGATAGTCAAACAGAAAGACAGACAGACAGACACAGAGACACAGAGACAGAGAAACAGAGAAAAAGAGACAGATAGAGAGGGCTGCAGAGAGATATGGAGAGAGACAGAGAGAGACAGAGATAGAGACAGAGACATAGAGAGACAGAGACTAAGAGAAGACAGAGAAGAGAGAGACACATAAAGAGACAATGAAGAATCACTAAATAAACACAGGAAGTTACAATCACAAGCTGAAACATAAGTGTTTAGGTAAGGGAAGCAGAAAACAGAGAGACATACAGAAAGAGAGATAGAGACAAAAAGAGACCATGACCTAAAATACATAACTGAGGCTGAGTGGCTAATTAACTACTTCTCCTGTTCATCTTGCCCTCTCCCCAGATTTTCCTCTATGGAACTCTGCTGGAAGGTAAAGTTAGATGGGGACCTAGGACTCTTGAGCCCTCAGTGAGTTCCTTTCTATTCATGCCTCCCACATACATTTAACATCATAGACCTGAAGGAACTTTGGAGATCATTTAAGTAGGGAATCCAATGCCTTCACCTTACAGAAGAAATTAGAGCCTAGAGAGAGAAGGGAAAGGGACTTGCCAAGGGAACAGAATATCTTAGTGGGAGTGACTCAATCCAGGTCTCTTGCCTCCAGGTTTGGATCTCTGCTAGTTGTGCTTCACTGCCTTTCTTTCTTCCATTGACATTTCAGGAAAGGCTCAGAAGGTCTAGGCCTCCTCTCTGAGGCCAAGAAACCACTACCTGCTGACCTCTCTCCTAGACAAAATTTCTGGAATGGAAGCAGAAGACTAAGAAGACTAAGCCTTGGACAGTAATGAGTGGACACAGTGAGTATGGCAGCCAACCTGCCCCCTTACCCCTCACCTCCGTCATGCTATAATCTTAGGCTGCACTGATAGAAGCATTGCATTCAGAATGGAGAAAAGAGATGGTCCCTGTGTCTTCTATCCTGCTCAGTCCAAATGTGAAGAAGGGCACTGATGAACTGGAACATGTTTACAGGAAGAAAACCAAGATGGGAAAGAGAGTGGACACCCTGTTGGACAAAAATTTGGGTAAAGGCATTGGGAATGAGAGGAAAATCTTGAGGGGACATGATGGCTGTCTAAGTATCTGAAGATACTTTTCTAAAGAGTTGTCTTGGGGAAGATATCATACTATAGCATAGGACTCTAAGGCTAGAACTGGAAGGGATGAGAGAGAGAGAGAGAGAGAGAGAGAGAGAGAGAGAGAGAGAGAAACAGACAGACAGACAGAGAGACAGAGACAGAAGGACAGACAGAGACAGACAGAGAGATGGAGACAGAGATAGAGAGACAGAGACAGCAGGACAGGCAGAGAGACAGAGAAAAAGAGAGAAGGATGCATGGAGAGAGACACAGAGACACACAGAGAGGCAGAGAGAGAGATTCTCTCTCTCCCTCTCTCTCTCTCTCTCTCTGTCTCTCTCTCTCTCTCTCTCTCTCCCAGTCTCTGTCTCTGTCTCTCTCTGTCTCTGTCTCTCTGTCTCTCTCTGTCTCTCTGTCTCTCTCTCTCTGTCTCTCTCTGTCTCCAACAGATGAGGAAATTGAAACCTTGAAAGGTTAAATGATTTGCCCAAGGTCACACAGAAAGTAAGCTTCCTTGTCTCCAGAAGGCAGGTCCAGGGATTGAGGGAAGAAGCTGTAAAGGTCAGTGTAGGGGAAACAATGAACAATTAAAGCCATCCAAGAGCAGTTTGCTTTGGAAGGTAGTGAGTGGGTTCCTCATCATATTCTTCATACAGGCTTCATCATGATAAATATTGGAGAGAAAATTTCTCTGCAAATAGAATTTGAGTTAGATGCCCTGAGAAGGTCTATTCAGCTCTAAGATTTTGTAATTTTATCAATTTGTTGGGGATGACAGTGAGGTGATCAATGTTAAGATAGTAAGCAGTAAGAAATCGGAAATGTTCGTAGATCTCCCAGCACTCCTGAATCGCCCCTAGAAAACAGTGAGATATTAGTAAGAGTGCAATAGAGAAATTCTGCCCTCCATCCCCAAATTTCTCACTCTGTGACCTAGCCACAGCCAGGCCTCTCAATCAACCAATGACTAAGTGATTTGTCTATTATCTATTCAGTGCTGTGCACCACGTTAGGGGATAGGGATACAAATATGAAGAACAAAAAAATTCTTTTTCTCAAATGGCCTCGTGGGCCAAAAGGGTAGCAACGTCTTCAGGGCTTCCAAAAAAGGTATTTATTAGGGAAGTTTATTAATGAAATGGTCTTTCTGCTCCCAAGAATTCTTATCCCACCTGTCAACTTCTTCCCTCCTGTCCAACGGTGGATCTCTGAATCTGCTTCTCCACTTTCCAGGTTGATCCAAACCAGCAGAAATGGCCATTATGGGGGAATCCATCAATGAATCAGGCAGAACTGTTGCTGGTGAATTGTTGCAAGCCTAAAGTTAATGGTCACTGAGATGTTTCTGAGCACCTATTGATATCTAGGCCAGGGTAAAGCATCAACATGTTATTGAACAAATACTATCTACCCCACCCTGCATAGACCATAATTGTAGGATTAATTATCCCCTAATGTGTGCCCAGGCTGGGCATAGAATGTTAATGTGAGATTAATGAATACCCACTATACAATCAAATTCAATTCAATCCAATTTAGTTCCAGTTGATGGACCCCTACATATCTATCCATTTCTTTAACCATTTGAAATGTTTGCCCAAATCTAGAAGGCATGTCAGAAGATCCTCAGATTTACTCTCTTCTATCACAGATTTTAAGATGGAATGGTCATTTCTCCCCAAGAATCCTGTACTTTCCATTCTAACCAATAGTTCCTCTTTACTAGTGAGAATTAGATCTCAAGGAAGAGTTCCCTTTATTGGAGCTTCTACATTTTGAAGAATAAAAAACCAGGCCAAGAAATTAATTCTTCTCCTTTGGGCAGAAAAAGATATGCTGCATGTCTACATATTTTGAGGTTTGCCACTACTACTATATGATGCCTATGTACAAGGCTTGTGATCTGTTTCCAGAACTTTTCATCCATTTCCTCTTTTTCTCTAGGTGTTTTGCAGTGAACTTGGAATTTAGTATTTCTTCTGTTGACATTGATGTTAATTCAAATGCTTTCACATGGCCCCATCCCACTCTGGTTCCTGATTTTCCTCACAGGAGTATATATTCTTAATATATAGTATACTTCATTTTTCCTCACCTCTTCCATTTTACTTATTCTGTTCTTTTTGAATTTGATGATGACTGAGTTAGATTTATACCAGGAGTGAAGAATTGTTTCAATATTAGGAAAATTATAAACATAATAACAATAAAAACAAAAATCATGATCATATCAATAAATGCATAAAAATCTTTTGACGAAACGCAATGTCCATTTCTGTTAAACATTAAAAAGTATAGGAATAAGTGGACTTTTCCTTAATATGATAAATCATATTTATCTAAAACCAAGAGCTAGCATTATCTGTAATGTTTCCAATAAGATCAGGGGTAAAGCAAGGAGGTCCATTTTCACCACTATTAGTTGGCATAGTTCTGGAAATGTTAGATATAACAATAAGATAAGAAGAAAAAAATCAGGAGAATGAGCATAGGCAGAAAGAAAACAAAATTATCACCTTTTGCAGATAATATCATAGGCAGAAAGTCATGGACAGGCAGGTCAGCCCAAAAGGAATGGGAAGTTCTTAAGAGAAGCAGCTGCAATTAGAGGAAAAAGAGGTAAGTTGTCTAAAGATACTAGTTGATGTTTAAGAAAGTCATTGACCAACCTAAACTTTAAAAAGACATGTACAGAAGGTGCAAGCCAGGGCAAGTGATGAAAGATGAATATAGAAGCATGCCACAATATTGAAAGAATAATAGGAGCACTAATGTTTAGAATGAGAAGAGACTAGCCAAGGAAAACTAATGATGATAATGTCGATGTCCCAAAGGATCCATAGTCAGAAGAATTGGATTTGAATCCTGGCTTGCAACACAACAATTGATGGACCCCTACCTATCCATCCACTTCTTTAACCATTTGAAATAAGCTTGCTCAAATCTAGAAGGCATGTCAGAAGATCCTCAGCTTTCCTCTCTTCTATCACAGATTTTAAGATGGAATGGTCATTTCCCCCCAACAATCCCATACTTTCCACTCTAACCAATAATTCCTCTTCATTGCTGAGAATTAGATCCAGAACATGCCTCTACATTTCGAAGAATAAAAAATCAAGCAAAACACTTGACATCTCTGGAACTTCTCTCCCTAATCTTTAATTAGATTAGGTGACCTTGAATGTTCCTTGCATCTTTAAAGCTATAATCCTGTGATCCTGTGATGTTATTTCATTAGTGTAGGAAACTCCTTCTACCAATGGAGATCAACAAAGTTGCTTGAGACACATAGAGGTTAAATGACTTAGAGCTGGAAAAGATTATTGGGCACTCCTCTCTCCCCATTTTATAGGTCACGAAACTGCAACCCAGAGAATGTTATGAGGATCACACAGTTAGCATGCATTAGAGAAAAGATTTGAATCTAGGACTTCCTGACTCTAGGCTTGGTTCATTACCCATTAAGCCATGCGGTCTTTGGACAAACACATAGGTGTCTTTTTTAAAAAAAAAGTGTATTGGAAAAATAGGAAGATTAAAGAAGGACTCAAGTTAAGTCCTCTGAGTTGATAGGATCATGATACTAGGTTATGGAAAGGTGAGATGCCAAATTCTCCTTTTGCTTTCATTTGCTCTTCCAAGGTGTTGTTCATAAATTCCCTAGGTTCTAAAAGGAAGCATAAGAATTAGACTGACCAGGAATATGAAGCAGTAGGTCTTTATTTGGAATATTTTGACTTGCATAAGAGAAGGCTGTGTGCCTTAAGTGAGACATGCAAGGATGGGAGTAAAGAAAGCATGCTAGAATAGCACCTACCCCTCAAATACAGCAGCATCCAACACCTCCCAAGCAGGACAGGGAAGGATTATGTTGCTAGATGCTCAGGCACAATGGTCTATAGGCTATGGGTGAAGGAAGAATTACATGATAGTCTTGTGCAAGGACTCCTCATCTTGCGTTTGATGTGTTGTTATACCCACCTCATGTTGCATCTCTCTGATTTGGGTAAGACTCCTGGATCCATGCGTTGGGGCAGCTTAGGATGTTGGACAGTGGCAGGGCCTTGGGAAGATTGTCTTGTTTAATTGTCTAGAACCTGGAAGTTTCTAGACATAGGATTACAGAAATGGCATGGGGTGCCAGGTAAGAGAAAGGGGGCATGTCTCCAGTAGACGCAGGCTAGACCCAGAAAACCAGAAGAGCTTCCTTGATTACTATAAAAGGAGAACATTCTTTGCATCAGAAAGAAGAAGATTTAAAATGGCTTAATAGGGTATGGATATTGAAGATAAGCAGAGATATAGTAAGAGAGGACCTAGAGGTCTTTGCTGATTTCAAGGCCTTTGACCCAGACAAACAAACTACAACCCAAGGTACAGAAAGAACTGGAAGACGTAATTGCAGTTATCATCAGTGATTTCTGAAAGGTCATAGAGAAGGGAGGTGCTGCCATGGGACCAAAGGAAAGCAAATGTTGCTTTCATTTTCAAAATAAGGAAGAGAATGGTATCTTCAAGCTAACTTGAATCACTATCCTTAACTTGGATTTATAGCAAAATTCTAGAACGTATGGTTAAGGAAGTGGCTAATGGGTGTCAAGAAAAGGGGAGCAGTCAGATCACAAAGAACCAGCGTGACTTAATCAAGAACAGGTCATGTCAGTCTAAGCTCATTTCCTTTTTGGCCGAGTGATTAGTTGACTGGCTTACCTAGATTGAAAAAAATTCGTGGAGCCTCTTCCAGACTTGCCACCATCACTTAGCAACTTCCCATCCTTTGAATTTAACTTAATTAAAATGTTCTACCTAGTTCAAACTATGGTGGCTATTGTATACCAGCCCCCAGCTTCCTTTTCTCTCAAAGAGTTGGGCATCTGACCCACCGGCTCCCTCTTCTCCCTACCTTCTATCCTTATACTGGGGGACTTCAAGATCCATATTATTGCTCCCTAACCTCCCAATTCCTCAGTCTCTTTCAATCCCATGACCTTCTACTTTATTCCATCTCAGCTACACATAGACTAGTCACACACTGGATATCACCATTACCTATTTATTCCACTTTCATGTGACCATAACCTCTTTTCAGATCATTTCTTCCTATGTCTCACCTATTATTCTTCTTCACCTTTATTCATCTCCAATCCCTCCTTCTCATAGGATTTTCTCAGGCCATTCCCTGGCTCTGACTTTACTTTCCTTCTTTTCCAACCTTGTTCCTTCGACCAATTCAACTGTTCATTGTCATCTACTCTTGAATCACTGGCCCTCTTGACCTATTGATGCTAATCCCTTGTCAAATCTTAGCCTTATATTACTCCCACTACCCTTTGCTCCTACCTTTCTATGCTGCTGACCAAAGCTGGAGGATGTCACACAACCACACTGACTGAGTACAGTATAAATTCATGTAATCCAATTTTAATTGGGCTCTCACTGCTGCAAGGTAATCTTTTTCTTCCTTACTAATTAGTTCCCTGTCCAACTTCCTACATTAACTTTTCCAAACCTTCTCACCTCCCCTTCTCATTCTCCCATTTCTCTTCCTACCTGTCTAGTTGCTCCTTCTCAGTCTCCTTTGCTATTTCATCATCCATATTAAGTCTTCTAACTGTGTATTTTCCCCAAGGACTCGGCAAGACTGCCTATTATTTTTCTCTACATTTTCTCTCTCAGTGACCTCTTCAGATCCCATGAGTTTAATTTTCATCTCTATGCAGATGACTCACAGATTGCATATGTCCAGACCCAGTCTCTCTTCTGAATATCAGTCTCAAGTCACTGTCCAAATGCCCACTGGGCATTTCAAAGTAGATATCTCAAAGACAATCCTGAAATGCAATATGTCCAAAACAGAACTCATTATCTTTTCCCACAAACCCACACCTCTCCCAAGCTTCCTTGTTTCTGTCAAATACAGTACCATTCTTCCAGTTTCCCAGACTTGTAACCCTGATGTTATCCTCTGTGATTCACTTTCACTCATCCTGCCTACATAATCACTTTCCAAATTGGGTTCCTCCACACTGTCTCTTGCATGTGACCTCTTCTCTCTATTCATGCAGTCACTACTTTAGGTCAAGCTCTCATCTCCTCAAACCTAGGTTATTGGTCTTCCTGCCTCAATTTTCTCCTCACTACAATCCATTCTCCACACCACTGCTGAAGTGATTTCCCTTAAAAGGAGATCTGACCATGTTACTCAGCTACTTAACAAACTTGAATGACCATTACCTCCACGATGATAACAATGAATAATAATAGCTGGCATTTCCATAGTGCCTTGTGGTGTGCAAAGCACTTTACAAATATGATATCATTTTATCTTCACAAAAACTGTGGGAGGTAGGTGTCATTATTATCCCCATTTTACAGATGAAGAAACTGAGGCAGAAAGTGGCTAAGTGACTTTTCCAGAGCCACACATTTAGACAGCATCTGAGGCAGAATTTGAACTTAGGTCTTTCTGACTTCAGGTTCAGCGTTCTCTCTACTATGCCTTCTAGCTGGATAAAATATAAACTTCTCTGCTGAGATTTTGAAGCCCTTTATAACTAGCTCTCAACCTATCTTTCCAGTCTCACTGAAAATTACTTTCCTCTCTTGTGCTCTGTGATCTATGCAAACTGGCTTCTCTGTTCTCACATAACCCTCCATCTTCAGTCTCAGGGTCTTTCCATTGGCTGTTCCCTATGCCTGGAATGCATTCCCTCATCTTCACCTTACAGATTCTCTCTTGCCTCAAGACACAGCTCCTGTACATCCTTCTATATGAAACCATTCCTAATTCTCCCTCAGCTTCTAGTGCCCTCTCTCCCAAAATGCCTTGTTTTTTAAAAGTTGTTCTGTATTGATTGTGTGTATACATACGTGTGTGTGTGTGTGTGTGTGTGTGTGTGTGTGTGTTATGTATGATTTGTGGTGCTTCCCCAGCATGGGGCATGTTGTAAATGTATAGAGTAGCTCTATATGTAAGCATGCACACACATATATATGTATGTGTAGATGTACTTATTGTCTTTATATTTATTCTGCATATATAGTATGTATTATGTATAACTTCGTATGCATATGTGTATCTCTTCTATCTATATTTGTGTATCTATTTATCTATACGCACACACACACACATTGTCTCCATAGCTAAAATGTAAGCTACCTACCAGCTGGGATTGTTTCATTCAATTTATCTGTCTCTTTACCACCTAGCACAGTGCCCGACTCAGAGTAGGTGCTTAATAAATACTTGTCGATTAATGGATGATATAAAGAGCTGTGGGTTGGACAATGATAAATCAGGTGGATTTAGGCTCTTTGAATAGCCATGTCCAATGGCTTGATGGCAGCTTTGAAGGTTGTCTCTAGTATGGTGCCCTGAGGATCTGTGCTTGTGTTTTTTTGTCAATGACTTGGACAATAGGTGGCATACTTTAGTTAACACCCAACCCGTGATGGGCTAGGACATTGGGTTGAATTTAGTGAAATGAAATGCAATAGAGATAAATGTAAAGTGCCACACTTGGACATGATATTCCCCTTCCAGAGGGTGATTTCCACGAGGGCCAGGAAGGTGTTCTATTTATCTTTAGTGTTCCCTCATAACTGGCCATGGGATAGGTATCTAGAGTTGCTAATTAAAAGAGAGTTTTTGAATGAGCAAAGGCAGTGCTATGTGGAGATCAGGCCTTCTATCAGAAAGCTGAGTCACTCTATCATCACTACCAAGATACCCCTATCTTCCCCCTGTAGTATTGCAGGGTGGGTGTGAGGTCTCCAGGCAAATGAGGCTTTTCCTTAGGGCCTTCAGGGCTTTTGTCAGAGTGCATAAACCAGAGCCCAGTGGGCAGAGGTGAGACCAAGAAGGCCTACCAAGAGGTACAGGGGAAGGTGGAAGACTGCGCCCAGCTCCTGGCCAGGGCTGAGATTCTCGGTGGCTGTGACTTTCCTCCTCCCTTTCTTAGGGCCCTGCTCTGCTTTTTTCAGGGTTTCTGAATCTGGGAGCCTGACTCTTAGTCTCTCTCGTTGTGAGGGAATTAATTGTTGTGCATCCTAGAGTGGTGAGACAAGTTAATTACATAATTACTGCAAAATGACATGTTATTTCATGGACTACAATATGGTAACTCTGTTGGAAACAATCGTAATTGCCCAGAAATGGCATATTCTGGGGCCCTGCTATCTCTTGATAACCATGTAATTAACGTGGGTGATGACTTTATCTGCCACAAGCCCCCAAATTTGGGAAGGGGGAAAAGAGAAGAAAGGGGATCCTAAAGATTCAAAAAGACTGTTCTTGGGGCCCGTAGAGGTCTTGGTACAGGCATACGCCACAGGGCACTGGAAAAAAGGTTTGCTTCTAAAGGCAATATTCAGCACATGGTAGTGAAAAGACCATTGCATTTGGAGGTAGGAAGACTTGGATTCAAATCTCCCTCCTGACATTGACCCTGGATGAGCCTCCATAAACCCTTCTTCGTCTCTCTAAACCTCAATTTTCTTTTCCATAAAATGGAGAGAATAATATGTGTAGTATGACCTGTGGTTTTCAGAGTATAACCTGGGTATAAGCCCTGCCATTGACATATACTGGTTGGATGACTATGGCCAAGTCACTTAAGTCTTAGTCCCCTCAGGCAACTCCTTAAAAGTATAATTTGTTGAATAGTTGCTGTTCTGCATCGGTAGAAGTAATTTCCTCTCCAGAAAATGCTTACCCAATCTAGAAAAAAAATCAGTACACCCTCATAGGGCTATTGAGGGGAATGAAATGAGTTAATGTATGCAAAGTGTTTTGCAAACCAGATGACAACAAATCCCCTTGCTTGCCATAAAATATTTGATATTTTCCCTACATGTTTGGCATTGTAAGAGCCTTCACCATTATTTTCCTCCAGAGCCTTGTGGCATGGTGATCACTCTGTGTTCTTAAAGGCTAGCTGTTCCAACCCAGATGGAAAGGCTTTGATGACCATCCACTGTGGGGATGGCTATGGAGCTGTCATCCACTGACTGACTATGCTAAGCCAGGAGAAGCTCATCACCAGGCAGCTGGGTTCCCCAGATGATGGTTTGGGTTGTTTGTTCTTTTGGAGGGGAGGATAGGGGCAATTCCTTAGGAAACCATCTCCTCAGGCTTGGATGGGTTGGCATTCCATCTCCTCAACCATTTCCTCATTCTTGGTTGAGTTGGCATCCCATCTCCTCAACCATCTCCTCATTCTTGGATGAGTTGGCATCCCATCTCCTCAACCATCTCCTCATGCTTGGTTGAGTTGGCATCCCATCTCCTCAACCATCTCCTCATTCTTGGATGAGTCGGCATCCCATCTCCTCAATCATCTCCTCATTCTTGGATGGGTTGGCATCCCAGCTGCTAAACCGACTACTCATGTATGGATGTATTGGCATCCCATCTACTAAAACATGCATGGATGTGTCTCTGTGAAGAGTACTCCCACAGAGGAAGCCCTGAATTCCCAAAGGATTGAAAGATATTCAATATTTTATTCGGATCTCAGAGGCTGACTACCTCGATTTTCTCTTTCTGTAAATGAGGGAACTGGGGCCCATGGATGTTAAGAAAGTTGCCCAAGGTCACTAAGTAGTATTATGTGTGTCATCTCCCAGCTAGACTGGGAGCTCCTTGAGAGCAGGCACTCAATTAACCCATATATAGACAAACAGATAGATGTGTTCTTACTACTTGTAACATCAGGGGGTCACATATGATGCTTTCTAAGGCCCTTTCTAGCTCTGACATTCTGTGATTCAGTAATCTATCTGGATAGAGATATGTGCACAGAAACACGAAAACATAATAAAGTAGTAATATTTGACTATTAATATAATCACATGTCACTTTAAAGTTTGCAAAGCACTTTGTATATGTACATATATATATATATATATATGTATATATATATAAAATCTTACTTGACCCTTCCAACACCTCTGTGAGGGAGCTACTATTATCACTTCCCTCTAGCAGAGAAGGAAACTGAAGATCCCAGAGGAGTAGTGACTTTCTTAGGGTCACACGGCTAGTATGGAGTCTGAAACAAGATGGGGGCCCAAGTCTTCCTGACTCCAACACTAGCGGTCATAGGTCTATGGTATTATTATCTGTATTTTACAGCTGATGAGATAGATATGCAGAGGTTTAGTGAATTGCTCAGTTACTCAAATAGTCAGGGTTACGCTCATAATCTGAGCACGGGTCTCTCCTACTCCAAGTCTAGTGTTCTTAAGGCATCCTGATCCCCAATACTGACCCAGATTCTTAGACAGAGATCACAGGAACCTCCTTCCTCCTTCCACCTGGCTTTTCCCAGACCAGCCTCAAAATGGAGGAACAGATTCCCCTTTATAGAGTAAGGGAGGCTGTGTGAATGTGAGCCCAGCCTGTCTGCTCTGGCCAGACATCTTCAATCCAACTCCCTTCCCTTAGGCACTGGGGCCCCCTCTGGGGCTATGCCTGACAGATTAAGAAAGGACAAAACAACAGTTATAGAACCAGTGTCTTATCTTTTTCAGTCCCTGGGATAGTGTCTAGAGAAGCCGTGATGATTGTCCTGTCCCTTCCCTGCCCTTCCCGCTCCCCAGAGGCCTTTCCTAAACCTTCAGAGAACTAGTTAAAAGAGATGTCTGTATGGGAGCTGTGGCTGAGGGGACCTTGCACATCCTGAAGGACCCCTTGGGCCAGACCATGTCTCCCTTCTTTCTTTATACACTTACTTGTCTTGTCTGAATTCTGGTCTTCCTATTGGATTGGAGATGGGGGCTCTGGGGAGTATGCCTGAGAGGGATATGTGTCTGGAGGAGGTACCCAAGGCAAGACTGGAAATGGCTTGAATGTGAGGCTTGAAAAATGAGGCCATTTGCTGGCTGGCCAGGGGAGAAGTGGGAGTATCTAGAGGCAGCCAGCTTGGCCTGTGTGAGGACCTTAGGTCTCTTTCTCACCTGAGGGGGTGAGCCCCTGGAGGGCTAAGGCAGGATGCTGAGGCATCCTCTTCCTTCCTGGTGTAATCCCTGTCCCAAAGCCCATTGGTATGAGACTCTCTGCTCACTGGTGGAGATGAATGTCCTTCCCTGCATGAGGGACAGATTGGAGCTGGTGAGAGTGGTTGTGCTCAGGCTTCTGTCCTCTTTGGGACTCTTCAAGGATCCCATTACTTCAGGTGCTTCTGGCTTCCAGCTTCAAGAGAGGGATGGTGGAAGAAGCCAACCCTGCTTCAGGTTGCTGAAGAAAAAGACTCTGGGAAGGCATGAGAGGAGCCAACACCTCCCTCTCCCCATCTTGCTACTCCAGAACCTTTGGGGAGTTTCTCTTGGATGTGGGGCCCTCTCTTGTGGTTGAACTGAAATCTCACTCACCCTGAGGGAGATCCTTTACTCTGGATTGTCTCCTGTCTATACCTCCTCTGATCTCTGTTTTGCTATGATTTGGATAAGTAGATTTCTTTGCTATTCACTATTTGTGTTCATTGTGAAACTGGTATTTGGAGGGAAGGAGATCAAGCCTTGGATACAGAGCTTGGGGTTTTCTGTCCCCCCAATAATAAGAAACAGCAATCCTAAGTTAGATTGAACCTGGCCATATCCTCTAGACTAACAATATTTAAGGGAGTAGATATATATAATAATATATATATATATAATCATATATATCTTTATATGTATTAGAAATCTATATCTATGTCATTCTAGCCTCTCCGAGCAGGGCAGGTGGTGGCCTCCAGCCCCAACTTCTTCCCTTGGCTCAATGGAAAGTCTTCCATGGAGAAAGATGGGGAAGAGAACAAGGAAGTTAGGGGTAACTATTTGAGCCACACAAGGACAGTACTCACCACACAAGGGGCCATGCCACACTCACTTGGGGCTCCCTCTATACTAGAATGAGTGATGATAGGGAAACTCAACAGAAACTTTATTTAGGGGCAGCTTTTGTCCCATAGTTCAAATGACAGGCCTCGTTCCCTGGGCCTTCTCAAATCCCTCTCTTGCTGGCTCATTGCCTCCTTCTGTGGGTAAGCTTCCTCCCAGCTCTTCCACTTTGTTGGCTTCCATCATCATGAGCTGGACACCTCCTCCCTAGCTCTGTGAGTCTGTATAATATGTGTGAGGCTGTCTGTACTGAAGGTCTAGAGTGGACCTGACCCATGGAAGGAAGCCCCCCCAACCCCTACATAGAAGGAAGGTTCCTCACCTGCAGTATCCCTTGCTCCTCCCCCAGGAAAGGTGGGTGTTTTAAGGGAGTCCACTTGCACAAATACATGTGTGACTTTATTTTATTTTAAAGAATATTTTACTTTCCCCCAATTATTGACTTTATTTTAAAAATTAAATTTTCTTTAATGAACAAAAATCTACTTTCTTTCCCTTCCACTTTTCCCCTCTGTTGGGGAAAAATAAGAAAAACAAAACTTTTATAACAAATATGTATTATTTGTAATAAAAATATGATAACAAATATAATGACCTTAACTTTATATATTTGTCTAAATGCACTAAAGTGAGGCTTGGACTAAATAATCAATGACAGGCCCCTCTAGTTAGAAATCCTATGGTTTGTGAGTGTTTGTGTGTCTATGTGCATACTTTTGTATCTGGGTAGTTTTGTCTGCCTGGGCAGCTGTGTTCCTGTGTTATCCTCTCTGTGTTAACATCTCCATGTGTCTGTATGCAGGCCCTATTCTTGCCCTTCTGAGCTAAGGGCCCTTTGCAAGGGCCCTCCAGGGTCTGGAGTAAAGGGAGTAAGGAGAGGAGAGGGGTTCCCTCACCAAAGTTCAGCTGGGCTGGAGCTTTGGAGAGGGAGCTGGAGTAGGCAGAAGTGTCCTTGATGGTTTTCACTGCTACCTAGGGTACCTGTCTAGCCACTAATATCACCCCAGGAGCATCCACACTTTCTACTTTACAAATCACCTTCCCATCCATTACCCTATTAGTTTCTTTCTCTAAGGAGGCAGGGGAGAAGTTTTTTGCCTCCATTTCATAGATGAAACCACTGAGGCTCAGAGAAGGGGAAGAATTTGCCCAAGATTGTCTGAGTTAATAGCAGAGTCCTAGGCCCCTGCTTCTCAAGATAGGCTCAGCCCCCTACACTAGGCTGCCTTTTCGAATACAATGTCCGTATTTTCTTCTCACCTTTTTCCCTTCACAGGATAGAGAGTACAGGGTTAGATGTGCACGGGGAGCTCAGGAGGGCCTCATGTGAAGGCATTAGAGTCTTAGGAAGGAATGGCAGATTCTCAGTGATCTCCTCGAGGGTCTGGGCCTAATGACTAGGCTGACATAGGGGACTCAGCACTTGCTGCCAAGCCTCCTAGATCCTCAGACCTTGGGATAACCCTGAGGATGCATACCTGGCCCATGAGCCTTTGACAAGTCACACTCACCTCCCGGTGTGGTGTGCCTTGAGAGCCAAGTGACTTGGGTGCCCGGCCAGTCTCTGCCACTGAGAGGTCACTGCGTGACCTTTGGCCAACTACTCCCAATCTCTAGGCCTCAGAGTTTCTCCCCCTAGGTAACCCCAATCCCATCCCCTAAGTTCAAGGTTGCTAACTCAGGGCTGCCGTCTTCTTCTGTCTTATCTCACTCTATAGCCAAGCATGGAAGATTGAGATATCTCTGTGAGCCTTAAGAGAAAAAAAGAAAAGATGTGCACTACCTCAAAAGGTAATGAGCTCCCCCTCACTGGAGATCTCCAAGTGGAGGCCAGATGAGCAACTGTTGGGAATGCCTTAATGGGGACTCATTCAGGAAGAGATTCTGCTAGTTACTCTCTGAGGTGCCTCCCATTTCTGAGAGCGCAAGTAAAGAAGGTTTAGACTCTTAGTCATTACCACAGCTGCTTCTCCTGACTCAAACTGATCCAGTATTTCGATCTTTACAAATTGTCTCACAGGGCCGGTGCACATCAGGGGCTATCTTTGTGTTTATTTGTGTGTCTATTTTTATGTTATTTTCTTTTTTTAGGGGTTGGGAAGAAGAGAGCAAGAAGAATCCTGGCCTAGTCCCAATTTTGCGGATACCTTCCTTCGACTCTTTGCCTTTGAATTCACTACCCATCCCTCAAACTCAACCATAATGCCACCTCCTGCGGGAAGCCTGCCCTGTTTTTTTCCCAGTTGACTGTGATCTTTTCCTGCAGATCTTACAGAACACTGTGTTCTGGGCCTCTGTAATGGGCTAATATTGTCTACCACAGATTTATCAGTGTATGTATATCATCTTCTTACTAGACTGAGCCCTCTGAGAGCATGGGATGAGGCCACAGGTAAACTGCATGTCTTTCTTAGTGCCAAGACCAGGACTCTGAGCACAGGGGTACATAAATGTCAGTTGAGTTAAATTGGATTGAATTCACCACGAGAACTTGGATAGGTTTTGCATCAGAGGCAGCCAGGGGGCATGGTCGATAGAGCATTGGATTTGGAGTCTGAAAGACCTGAGTTCAAATCCTACCTTAGACACTTCTTAGCTGTGTGACTCCAGTCACTTCACCTCAGTCGGCCTCAGTGACATCATCTATAAAATGGAGGTAATAATAGCATTTACCTCCCAGGGTTGTTGTGAGGATCCAATGAATGGATAGTTGTAAAATGCTATACAAATGCTAGCCATTACTAGTCTCTTTAGCTTTCTAAGCTTCAGTTTCTCCGTCTATAAAATGGGAGTAGGGGTCAGGCTAGGCAAACTAGGCCCTTTCCAGCTCTGACCTTCTAGGAGGTTGGATCAGATGGGAAACATTACAGGAACGTGTCTTGTAAACTGTAGAGCACTGTGTAAGTATGAGTCACTGGTATTATTATTAAGTATTTAATAGAGTACTCTTGGGTAGAGCTGGTCTTCATCTCCACCCCCAAATAAACCACAGGGAGGCTCCCCAGGAAACATTCATACTTTTTTAATTCACACCAGTAATAAAATTGCATTACATTTCTCATAAAATAAATGTTCCAGTTTATATACAGAAGACAGGCTGTACAGGCCCTGCCTGGCCCCCAGAGACTCACACACAGACTAAGTAGGTGAGGCGGGAAAAGGCAAGGCAGTGCTCAGGAACACGGGCACAACCGCACATCTACACCTGTAACTGCTTGGTGCCGGGCAGGGATGGCATGGGACCACGGGGGGGGGGTCCCTCTGTGGATGGAGAATTTTAAAAAGATCATGGGCAGGCCAAGCCAAGCCAATGGCCACCCACTTTCTGCAGCCAGAGCGGGCTGGTGAGCTGCCCGTTGGTGTGCGGCCCAGGGCCCCCAGACAGGTGAAGGGATGGGGTTACTGAACCTGGGATTCAAAACTTCCATTCAGCTGCCCCTCCTCATAGTCCATCTGACACAAGATCATGTTGTTTTTCAGGAAAAATTTGTCTCCCACGCAAAATCTGGAAGAGCCGAGAGAGATAGAGATAGAGAGAGAGAGAAAGAGAAAAAAAGAGAGTGTGAGATGAAGAAAGAAATCTGGGAATGGCTGAGTACTGGGCTGGGAGTCAGCAACTCTGGGTTCCAGTCCCAATTCTGCCCCAACTCCTCGTGTGATCTTGGGGAAGTCACCTTCCCTCTTTGGGCTTCAGTCTACCCATATGCAGAAGGGGTGTGTGTGTATGTGTTTAAGTTAGACCAGATGGTTCAATAGCCAGGACTCCTTATATGTTACATTTCCAATAGGATTTACACATAATGGTTTCAGAATCCTACGACTGCCATCTGCCCAAACGGGGCTAGCGCAGGGAGTGAAAGGAAGGACTGGAACATGGGAAGTGGCAGGACTGGGAGAATCCTAGAATGCTCTGGGATGCTTTCTATGATTCACAAGACCTAAAGCTTAGGGTCGGGTCTTTTACACTCTCCGACTCACAGAATGACCAAATCTCAGAGTTAGAAAGACTGTTTAGTCCAACGACGTCCTTGAAAAGTGGTTGTTTGGACATTGCTTGGAGCTCTCTCATCATGGGGAACTTACAGCCTTCCAAGGCAGTCCACTTGCCTTTTGAATAGCTCTAATGTTAGGGTGTTTTTCCTTATGTCAGGCTTAAATCTGTCTTTCTCTGACTTCTACCCATTTCTCTTCAGTCATCCTTCTGAGGCCAAGGTGAATAATCCCTCTTCTACAAATACTTGAAGACAGATAGCATCAATTTCCCCCTTCCTCTCTTGCAAATCTTCTCTTCTTCGAGATAAATATTCCCAGTTCTTTCAACCAATATTTATAAGGAATTATCTATAATCCCTTTTCATACCTACCATCTTTCTCTGAATGCTCTCTAGCTTCTTAATGTTTTTTCCCAAAATGTGGGTACCCAGAACTGAATGCCATATGATCTAATAAGCCTGAGGATGATTGTCACCTCCCTAGGCTTATAAACTTTCTGCCTCAATACAACCTAAAATCCTATTAGCTTTTCTGACCACCATACATGAGATGATATTGACTCAAACTGAGTTTGTGGTCCACTGAAAACCCCAGATCTTTTTCAGAGGAAGTGCTATAGAATCATACCTCTTCCATCTTGTACTTGTGAAAATTTCGAATCTAAGTGAAATACATTACATTCATCTCTATTTGATTTCATATTACTATGTTTTGTGCAATGTTCTAATCTTTTGAAATAATCTAAGATCCTGGCTTGTGTCTTTGGGGTATTCCACTCAAGTCCTACTTCCAAGATGACATCAAGACCGCTCATTGGGGCCAACCATTCAACCGATTCTGGATTCATGAAACTGCACCATTGTCTAGCGTCCATTGCTCTGGATTGCCCTCAAGAGTAATGTGAGAGACTGCCACGTACTTTTCTAAAATCTAGATGAACAGTATCTAGCATCTAAGTATTCCCTTGATATACTAGAAAGTCAAAAGAGGAATGAGGTTGGTCTGGAATGACCTTCTCTTGATGGAGCCATATTGGTCTCTTTGTGATTGTTGTTTCATTTTCTAGATTGTCACAAAGTATCCCTTTAATATCTCTCAGCCTTTTGCCTAGAATTGAGTTAAGCTCCCTGCAGCCCCTTCTTGGCAGATGCATGTCCATTTCCTGTTTTGAAAATCAGGAGACGTGCTCTCCTCCAGTCCCACAGTGCCTCTCTCATCCTCCATAATCTTTAAAAGGCTATGGACTCAGCAGTCTCATTGGCCAATTCTCTTGGTGCTATGGAATATAGTTTCACCATGACCTGAACTATTAAAGGCAGCCAGGTTCTCTTTTATTAAGAATTTATTTCCAAGCCAAGAATAACAGTTTTACAAATTCCTTCAAGGACATATCTGAAATTTCATCCCTCTTTGCTCTAATCCTCCAGAAGCTTGGGTTCGAATCCAGCTCTGCCACTAATTCAGTCTGTGACATTGGGTAACTCATTTTCCCTCTCTGGGGGTCATTTTTCTCCTGTCCAATGGGAGAAATATCCCTTGCCTTGCTTAGCTTTGGCGGCTGTTGTGAAAATCAAATAAGTGACTGCGGCGAAGTGCTTTGTAAACTATTTTTTAAAAAAGCACAATTTAGATTAAAGAGATTAATATGAATATTGATAATGTTCTCTCCTGAGCCAGACTTTAGCCAACAATTCACATCTTTGTCTTCCAGACCCAGGAATGTCCTCACCTGAAGAGAGTTTCCTTGACTAGCACAGTGAGGTGGTCACAGAATCACAGAATCTCAGGATGGGCCTTCACAGGTCACCTGTAAGAGCCCTAGTTGGACAGTATTCCCTTCTACAATTCCCCCAACAAGTGGCTATCTGGCCTCCACTGAGAGACTTCCAGTGTTAGGGAGCCAGCTGCCTCCTGAGGCAGCCCATCTCATTTGGGGGCAGCTCTAGTTGGCCTTTCTTGTCTTGAGCAAAATCTGCCTCTCTGTAACTTCCACTCATTACATCTGGTTCTGCCCCATCAGGGGCCAGAGCTTCCTGTACATGGCTGCCCTTCAGTCTCCTGCATACAGCTATCATCTGTCCCTTGTCCCCCCAAGTCTTTTCTTCTTCAGGTTGGACATTCTTCACCAGTTGTTTCTTGGCATGGTCTTCAGTGACCTCTTAATTTCAGGTGCCTTCCTCTGAGCTTACTTTAGCTCATCAGTGTGGAAAAAGAGACAGCCACACAGAAAACCCACAGACATTTACTGGATGTGTGCAGACCCCAGGATGATGAAAAGAAATAGTAATAAGTCACTTCTATAGTGCTTTAAAGTTCACAAAGCTCTTGCCCCACAACAGCTCTGTGAAGAGGGTAGTTTAAGTATTATCTCCATCTCCTAGATTAAGAAAGTGAGGCTCAGAGCAGTATTAGCACTTGCCTGTGGCCATTAGGCTAGTTCTTCTGTAAGTACATGCCCATGGCATGGGCTGCCATTTTTGCCTGGCCTGGAAATATTCACTTGGACTGGGAGTCCTCCTTTGGGCACCAACCTTAGGAATAAAACTTAACCTTTCCTCCAACTAGCCCGATTTTCTCCTTAGGGACATCTTCTGGCTCTGAGGATGGTTGTTTCAAAGACTTTTCCCCTCTTGGGTCAGGTACAAGTTCCCCAGGGCCAGGGAAAAGACTGTCTCTTCCTGAGATGCTTGTCCAGACCCAGGTCTTAGCTAAGGTCTCTTCCTCCCAGATCCCCACAAAAGTCTTGGTTTGTTTTTTTCCATATGGTCCAATAAGAGAACTCTCAGCCCTATTTTCCTTAGGGCACCAGGCCTTGTATTACCTTCAGGAGAAACCTCAGATTCTAACAAGCATCGGAGAGAGAGTGTGATGTAAAGGAAAAAGCAGTGACCCAGTTGGGAAAAGGAGAGAAATTTTACATTCTATGTTCTAAGGTCCATTCACAGTCTGTACTCCACTATTCCCTCCTAGTCTGACATTCTGTGTTCTAAGGTCCCTCTCAGCTCTAAAATTCTGTGCTTTAGGGCCACTCTCAGCTATGATGTTACAGGTTCTAGATTCTCTTCTAATTCACCCATACCATTGCTTAAGGTCTCTCTCAGCTCTGATGTTCTAAGTTCTAGGATCTCTCTTGTGGGGACTAATCCACAGCTGCATGGTATTGGTTCCTTGGCCTTCCCTTTCTTCTGCTTATGGTCACATCTCCTGTTCCCTCCACATTCCCAGTCTCCCTAGGAGTGGAGAATGACTCTCACCTGCTCCTATATCCTGGCAGCCTTCACAGAGTGGGATGTTTCTGAGATTTTAAATAAGCTGCACCTGCCTAGCCCCATTCCCTCCTTTCTTCTTTTTCTCCTGTCTCTTGCCCTCCCTTACCACACCTTTCCACACGTGATTTCTGTACTCGTGAACTTGAGGGAGAGGAAAGGGATGGGAGGAGGTGGGTAGGACCTCCTGGCTTCCAAGGCATGTTTGCATAGGTGTGCCCAGCACATGATAAATGCTTAAAAATGTTGATTGATTGAAATCCGGGAGTGAGAAAAGACCTGGGACACCTCTGAGCTGGCCTCATCTTCACCTCCCTTCTCTACTCAGTCTGAGCTTGGGTTGGCGGTGGACACTTTCCACCTGGCTGTACTTTCAGCAGAAATGCCAAGAGTCTGGGGTGGGACAGCAGGGGGCTGGCTCTGGCCATCTTCGTGTCCCTTCTCCTGGTGAGTCTAAGGTAGGTCATACATAGCAGCCCAGGAAGCTGGCTCATCCATAGAAAGGAACACGCTTATGGCCTGGCATAGTAGCTTTATGATCCTGCTTATTCCCTCTGCTCCAACTCAGATCTGGGAGAGATCTTGAGAAAACGGAGAATAGGAAGCTATGGCTGGGCCAGAGAAACCATATGGCCTGATTCCCTTTGTTTTACAGATGGAGGAACTGAGGCTCAGAGTCAAGAATCCGCTTGGCACAGGATCATAGGTTTAGAGCTGGAAAGGACCTCAGAGGCCATCTAGTGCACCTTCCTCCTGTTAGAGAGAAGAAACTGAGGCCTAGATATTTTGAGTGACTTAAACGAAGCCCTGCAGATAGAAAGCATCCAAGTCGGGATTTGAACCCAGGTCCTCTGACTAGAATCAGGGATCTTCCTTCCACTGTATCCCCATGCATATGGTTATTAAGTAGAAGAATTACTACACCAGTACCCAGTTCTCCTTACTGCAAGTTCATGGATCTTTCTATTACTCTCAGTAACTCTCTCCTTCCCTCTGCCCCAAGGTTCTGCCCCATGAAGCCATATGGGATGAGTTGGCTCCCTTTTCTAGGTAGTATTGAGGGCCCTGATAAAGTCCTCAAGTCATTCCAAGACGTGCCCTTTCCATCCTCCAGCCCCTGTCCTAGACCCTCTCTGTCTGGCCCCAGTCTTCCCCAGACGTCTTCCTGGGAAAGCATCCTCACTGTCCTGGGAATGGCATTCCTCGCCTCCTCTGACTCTTGCTGGGAACTACTAGGGCCTGTTCCCTGGCTGGCCGCTAGGTGGCGCGACAACCTCATCCGAGCGATCAGGGCAGGCAGACCAATGAGCTGGCCAGGGACCCGCCTTCCCTAAGGCTGTGTGCACTGGAGAGGACCCTTCCTGCTTTGTTAAAACAGCCACTGGTCCTTCCTTCTCTCTGGACACTGGGGGATGGGTGTCCATCTTCTCCCCTCTGCCCACAACAGGCCAGACCCAGGAAGCAGGATGTCAGAGGGCCAGTGCCCTCCTCTCACTTGCTGTGTGGCCCCAGGAAAGTCCCTTTCCCTCTCTGGGCTTCAGTCTCTCATCTGTTAAAAAATGAGGGTGGAGATGAGGGTGGGGGAGGAAGGGCTTTGGATCAGATGATCTCTAAGCACCCTCTGGACTATAACAAATATCACCTTCCCAAGGCAAGGAGGGAGAGCAAAGTCTAGGGAGGGGGTGAAGTACAGTTGCTGGAAGCCCTTTGAGCCTGGAGGGATGTGGAGGGAGAGGACCCGACTCTGCCACTTGTTACCTGAGTGACTTTTGGTAAACCCTTCTAGGACTCAGATCTCCTTCTGTAAAATGGGGCAATGGGTGGGACCTCTAAGCTCCCTTGCCAGCTCTGAATCCATGATCCTCATCTTTCCCTAATGCATCCCACCCCTCCCTCTGATCTGCAGAGAAACCATGGCAAGAAAGAGGTTCCTTATTTCCAGCACACATTCTCCTGCCTAGAATTCCTTCTCCTGCTCATCGTGGCCAAATCCTCCTCATCTTTTGCCAGGGGTGAGGAACCTGTGGTCTTAGAGGCTTTAATAAAATCCTTAATAAAAGGATTTGTTCTGTAAAACTTGGACTCAGTCAAAAGGCCACACCCAAGGACCTAGAAGGCCACATGTGGCCTCGAGGCCACAGGTTCCCCACCCCTGCTTCAAGCTTTAGTTCAAATGGCATCTCTGCCAGGAAGCCTGCCCAGATTCCCTTTACCACCTCTTCCCTGCTCCAAGACCTCTTTCTTTCCTGTTTGCTCCTCATAAATCCTAGCCCTGTGGGGTTGTGTCCATTCTGCAGATGGGGAAACCAAGGGACATTATTACTCTAGGAAGAGCTGGCCACCTGTCAGCCTCACCACTTTTGCTCCAATCTGGGGAATTACTTTATTTCTCCGTCTCTCTCCCTGTCTCTCTGTCTCTCTCTTACTCTGTCTCTTTCTATCCTTATTATTAGAAATATAGACAAACTCCATTAATAGAAGAAGGGGAGGTGTCTGTCCCACTGTTCTCTGGGCTTAGACCACTCCTGGAATCTTGGGTCCAGTTCTTGGTGCCATATTTGAGAAAGGAAAATTGACAGACTGGGATGGGAGACCAGAATAATGAAGCAAATGGAGACTGTGTCATGAAAGAAGGGGAGATGTTTAGCCTGGATAAGAGAAGACATGGGGGGATGTGGGGAGAATATGAGCTATCTTCAAATTTCTGAAGGGCTGCCCCTGTAAAAGAGGGATGGGTAAGAAGTTTCCAGAGACAGATTCAGGCTTGATAAAAGGAAAATCTAATGGAGTTAGTCCAAAGTGGGATGTGGCATCTTGTGAGGTAGGGAGTTCCCCATCACTGGAGGTCTTAAAGCAGAGACTTGACAAAGATGTTATTGTGGGGATTCCTGTTCAAGTATGAGCGGGACTACGTGTCTTCTGAGTTACCTTCCGACCCTGAGATTCCAGGATTCCACATCTATGATGTTTCTTTGTATCAAGGCAGTCTCCTTACTGTGGCACTTTGACACTCTCCACCCACTGGGAACCTGGACTCCATCCCCGGCTCCCCCAAGATCTGACAAGGGAGCCCTCTGGCTTATCTTGCTGGGAGCCACCTCACTTCCCAGTCTTCTCACCATAGCCCCTCAGGGGGATCCTCCCTCTCATTATTTGCCAACACCCTATTTTGTGTTGTGTATCAATCAGAAGGTAAGACGCTCGAGGGCAGGGACTATCTGTCTTTTTGCTTGTCTGTCTATCTCCACTGCTTGGCTCAATGTCTGGCACAAAGCTAATGCTTAACAAATGCTTTGTCTGTGTCTCTCCAGTGCTTTGCACAGTGCATGGCACATAGTAAATGCCTGGTGATAGGCTGACTGATCAATGCTTTGGAAGGAGCCCTGTTAGAGTCAAGATCCCAAATTGGCCCAGTTATCTATGGTACCTCGGGCAAGCAAATCTCCTTTTGTGAAGCTTCATCTTCCTCCCCTATCAAAGGGGGATTGGGCCTGCTCTGCCAGGCACCATAATTCTATAGCCCACTGGCACACATGGGCTTGCCCAGGGTGGAGGCTTGAGGTGGGCTCCCCACCTGGGACACGGGGGGCCCATCCTCACCTCTGGTTGCAGAGCTGGCAGGCAAAGCAGTCCAAATGGTAGACGTTGTCCCGTGCCCGCATCACCATCTCGAAGGCTGGGATCAGCTTGCTGCAGGCAGCGCAATTCCCCGTGGTGCCAAAGAGCCTGCCAAGAAAGCACATTCATTAGGAGCCATTTTAATTAAATGGAGGAAGGGCTAATTAAGTATAATTAGCAGTATCAACTCCAGCACTGCACCAGGCTGAGGCAGACCAGCCTCCATCTTGCTGACCACTGCAGGGTGATGGGATGGGGAGGTCCCAGGAGACCCCAGGGATGGACAGGCGTCAACTTCGTTCCCTCTTCTCTGCAGCATCCTCTGAATTCTCCTACTAGCCTGAAGGAGATCTCCCCCAGGCATGCAAAAGTCCTAGCTAAGCAGAAGGGTTGGGGAGGCTGGGGAGACCCCAAAAAGATTGGGTGCAGGGGTTCTAACCTTTGTGGTGTCATGGGCCCCCGGGGCATCCTGGGGAAGCCATGGACCCCTTCACAGAACAATGTCTTTAAATGAATGAAATAAAATGGGATTACAAAGGAAACCGATTATATTGCAATACAGTTATCAAAAAAAGTTTTTGAACCCCAGGTCTAGAGGTTCTAGATCAGTCTTCCCATTCCATTTTACCTGGGAAACTGAGGCTCAGACAAAGGAAATGACTTGGCTCAGGGCATATATTAAACAGGGACAAGGACTTGGGTCTTCCATTTTCCAGTGTATGTTGCTCTCCGTCATGCTGATTCTCTCTTTGAGTCATCTGAGTCTGGGCCCAGGCCAGCAGGGTCTCTGAGGGGGCCAGGGGCTTCAAGGGAAGAGATGTCACTCACCTTGGGCTGGCTTGGGGAAACAATATGTGCTTGGATCATGGGCCCAAGGCTGTCACATGGGTCAGCAAGAATCGGCAACTATGCCTTCCAGGTATAAATCCAGACCATGCCCAGTCTAACTCCAGTGGGTACGGTGGAAAATAGAGCCCTGAGCTGGTTGGCAGGAGACCTATGTGAAATCTTGGGCCAATCACTTCTCTCTGTGCCTGCTTCCCTGTCTGTAAAAGGATGGGGCTAGTTAGATGATATCTCACATTCCATGTTCTCTGGTCTCTTCTGCCCCTGAAATTTGATGTTCTAAGGTCCCTCTCAGCTCTGGCATTCAATGTTCTATGTTGTAAGGTCCCTCCCAGCTCTGACGTTCAATGTCCTATATTCTAAAGTCCCTCCCAGCTCTGACATTCAATGTTCTATGTTGTAAGGTCCCTCCCAGCTCTGACATTCAATGTTCTATGTTGTAAGGTCCCTCCTAGCTCTGATATTCAATGTTCTATGTCCTGAGGTCTTTCCCATCTCTGACATTGAATATATCCCAAGCTAGCTGCTGTGGTCAGACCTCTGGTGCTTGTAAGTGGAGCTAGACTTCTGGCCAGGGACCATATGGCAGACCTGTCTGTCCCAGGGTGAGGCTGTAAACACAAGGATGACCATGTGTGATCTTTCCCTCCATCTCATCCCAAATGGTCCTTTGACCTGGAGGAGAGGGTAAGGACCTTCCTGAAGGAGAATTGGTGATGCTCTTAAGGGGCCTTGTCAAAGTCTCTTCAGCCCAGTGGGGACCCAAGCTCCAAGGAAGAGGAACAGGCTTAGAAAGGCTGCATGGATCCAGCTAAGAACAGGACAAGGCAAGCATGTAGGGAGAAGGCTAGACTTGGAGTCTTGGGTTCAAATCCTGTCTCTGTCCCTGGCTACCGTGTAACTCTCCCTCTCTCTAAAATGGGGTTACAACATTGATACTGCCCACCTCATAGGGTTGTTGTGGGGGGTTGGTAAAGTGATTTAGAAACATGTAGAAGAAGCATAATGTCGTTGTTCAGTCATGTCTGACTCTCTGTGACCCCATTTGGGGTTTTCTTGGCAGATATTGGAGCAGTTTGCCATTTCCTTCTCCAGCTCATTTTACAGATGAGGAAACTGAGGCAAACAGGGTGAAGTGACTTGCCCAGGGTCACACATTTGGTAAGTGTCTGAGGCCAGTTTTGAGCTCAGTTCTTCCTGACCCCCAGGCCTGGTGCTCTATCCATTGTGCCACCTAGCTGCCCCAGGTAAGGAGGTAGATACCACAAGAATTATTATCCCCATTAGACAGATGGGGAAACTGAGGATCAGAGAAGTTAATGTGATTTGCCTAGGGTCACATAGCTAGTAAGTGTCAGAAGAAATATTTGAGCCTATGTTGCTCCTGACTCTAAACCCAGTACTCTTTTAATCCTGCCTTTATTCTATTAGGACAGAATCAAATTCTGTTCAGAGCTTCAGCCAGGTGTTGGTCACCACCCTCAGAAGGGCCCAAAGCACCCTGGACCTGGGAGGACTCTGGACTTTCCCTGTGGCCCTGGGGAGCCACGTTGCCTACCCTGTTAGGGATGGGCCACTTCTCCCCATCTTTCACTTTCTCTGAGTGCTGGGCTGAGCTTAGGTCCCTGCTGGACCACCAGCTTCCAGAGTTCTTTCTGATCTCCTCCCCACCATCACTTTTGGTGAAAGGGGCAAAGATTTTTCTTGGCTCCTTTCCTCCGAATTTGAGCTGAGCCAGTGAAGCCTGCTCCTCAAGGCTGGGGATGGACTTAGAGGGGGTGCTTAATCCCGGATTTGTCCCCTTCAATGCCAGGCCTTGCCTGTTTGGATCCATTATTCATCAGGGCCTGGTGCTGGGGCCTACTCTCCAGATTAGCGGGACAAAGGACCCCAACGGCATCTGCGTGTCCAAACAGGCTCTTTCTTCCCCCTTCCAAATGCGGGGAGTCTTCAAATGAGAGCTGGGGAAGCTGGGACAGATGTTCACTTAACTAAACAGTCAGCTTAGGCAGCAGGGCAGGCAGCTCCCCCCGCCCCATTCAACCCGCCGGTCACCTGTCTCCTTGTCACGGTCTGAGGGAAAACCCTGTGGCAAACGACTGGGGTGTTTGCATAAGATTCTTGGCTTAGGCTTAAGGCTGGGCCCATGCAGGGGGGCCAATCCAGTCCCCAGAGACATCAGATTCATTAGGCCTCTGGGTACTGCTCAGTCTGGCTTCATTGTGGTGGAGTGCCCACAGAACACCCTGGCCTGGGAGTCAAGGGTTCTGGGCTCGTGTCCTAGCTCTGAGAGGAACTCCCTCAGTGATCTTGGGTCAATGACCTCCTTTCCCTGTGTCTCAGTCTCTTGTCTGTAAAATGAAGGGTTTAGATTAGATCAAGAGTTCTTAATGTTTTTCATGGCGTGGCAGACTGGTGGAGCTTATAGACCCCTTCCTGGAATAAGGTTTTAAAATGCATAAAATAAAACTTACTAAAGGAAACCAATTATATTGAAATGCAATTATAAAATATATTTTTTAAAAAACCAGTTCCATGGGCCTCAGCTTAAGAACTCTGGGATTTGATGATATCACTTCCAATTCTGACATTCTACATTTTGTGTTCTAAGGTCCTTTCAATTCTGACATTATATGAGGTCCCTCCTAGCTCTAATATTTTCATACCACTGTTCTGAGAGTCTATGTTCTGCTTTTTAAGGTACTTTTTCAATCGTACATTCAATATTCTAAGATTCATCCTAGATTTGATACTCTATGTCTTAAGATCCCTACCAGCTCTGACATTCTGTGTTCTAAGGTCCTTCCCAGCTCTGATATATTATGTTCTAAGGTCCCTACCAGCTCTGACATTCTGTGTTCTAAGGTCCCTCCCAGCTCTGACATTCTGTGTTCTAAGGTCCCTCCCAGCTTTGACATTCCATGTTCTAAGGTCCCTCCCAGCTCTGACATTTTGTGTTCTAAGGACCCTCCTAGTTCTGACATATTTTGTTCTAAGATCTCTCCCAACTCTGACATTCTATGTCCTAAGGTCCCTCCCAGCTCTGACATATTATGTTCTAAGATTCCCTCCCAGTTCTGACATCCTGTGTTCTAAAGTCCCTCCCAGCTTTGACACACTATTATGTTCTAAGGTCCCTTCCAACTCTAACATTCCATGTTCTAAGTCCCCCCCAGCTCTGACATTCTATCAGAAATAAATATTTGTGCTTAGTGAGTAGGGAGAAGCCTGAGCCTCTACAAGAAATGCAAGATGTCTCCAGCCCCTTCCACCCTTGGTGACCCTTTTGGGCCAGGAAGAGTGAGTCACAGGCTATTTTTTTCCCACTTACTTAAACCTTTCCCCAACCTTCTCTCCCTCCCTCTCCCTCTCCCTCAAAGGGACAGGAACTTAAAAGCCCAGAGTGCCCATGTAAATCTTCTCTCCTTATGGAGCTCCTGGAGAGAAGCAGCTTGTAAATAAGGTGGCGGCAGCGGCCCCAAGATTGAAAATGGAGCACAATTAAACCCTTAGCCTGTGGTGGTAATTACGGTTAATGGTTCTTCCCCTGAATTTCACTATCCCCATTGTCGGCAGCCAATCTAAATGCAGGAGCTGAGCCAAGGACAATTTTCCTTGGTTTATAGACACACTAAAATTCAGCTGGTCTGGCTCCACCGGGCTGGTGATGTCAGGAGTGGCCCAAATTAAAGCTGAGGAGGGAGAACAGCCCTGAATGTGGCTTTAGTTCGAAGGGCTGAGGTTAGGCATGGGGCAGCGGGGGAGGCTGGGAAGGAGAGAAGCAATAGGCTCACTTAATCAAGAAGGACCGCCACTGAGCTGAGTTCTGGGCTTGGGGGTGTGAGAGACCAGGACCTGAGGAGGAAGATGGCTAACTTGTTAGACAACAGAAGAAAATTCCCCAAAGATCTCCATAGGCAAGAATATTGGGCTGATGACAAGATACAATGTAATAAAAGATTACAAGATACAATATAATAGATGGTAAATGTAAAGTCCTACACTGTGATGCAAGAAATCAACTGTGCAAGGAGAGAAGAGGCATGGTTAGACAACCATTTTAGTGGACTGCAGCTAAATAGGACCCATGTGGCAGCTGGAAAAGATGGAATGGTTTTAGGCTCCATTTAGAGAGGCATACTAGCCACAAGGGCAGCTAGGTGGCACAGTGGATAGAGTGCTGGGCCTGCAGTTGGGAAGACTCATTTCCTGAGTTCAAATCTGGTCTCAGACGCTTACTAGCCATGTGACCCTGGGTATGTCACTTATTCCTGTTTGCTTCAGTTTCCTCATTTTTAAAAAAGAGCTGGAGAAGGAAATGGCAAACTACTCCAGTATCTTTGCCAAGAAAATCCCAAATGGGGTCACAAAAAATTGGACATGACTGAAACAACATGACAACAACAAAAGTGTCCACAATGATGGAAATAGTCCCATTGTCTTCTGACCTCATTTCTATCCATGCTGCCCTTGCAGACCACTTCTACCACGCCCTAGCACTGGGTACCTTTGTCCCCCCCACCCTAACTTTTCAGGTTTCTTTTCTGTGCTGTCTTCCTCCAATAGAATGCAAGCTTATTGAGGGCAGAGGTTGTCTTTCTACTTGTATTTGTATTCCTAGGGCTCAGCTGAGTGCTAATAAGTGCTTAAAATGTTTATTGACTGACTAACTACCTCTGGAACACAGAACTTAGCATTGAGTGTGTGACCTAGAGAGACAGGGCTGGAAACCATGACATGAGGATCGGACACATGGGATTGGCTATAGAATGTCATGGGAGGGGGTTTGCAGAGTTTGTGGGATCATGGATTTTAACTTGGAGGGGCTCAAGAAGTTGTCTAGCTTGGCTATCTTATTTTACAGATGGGAAAAGTGGAGCGCAGAAAGATTAAGAGATGTGCCCAGTTTTGCACAGGTGAGCTGGGATTTGAGCCTACACCTGCTGACTCTGAATCCAGTACTCTTTCCATCATAACAAGTAGGGCTTTGTGATGGGTAGTGAGAAGCTTGTGGTGCTCACAAAGGCCAGAGAAGAGCCTTATAATATTATATTATAATTATAATATTATGCATTCTATTCTAATTATATATAATGTTAAATATATAAATATAACATTAGGGTGGGCGTGTTCATAAGTTGATGGTGGGGAAGTTATGATTCTGGCCACAGACACTTACTAGCTGAGTGAACCTGGGCAAATCACTTAACTGCTGCCTCTGTTTTCTCATCTGTAAAATGAGGCTAATCATAGCACATACCTATAGATCAAATGAGATAATTGTGACGCACTTAGCACATAGTAAGTGCTAAAATAAATTTTAATAAATAATAACAAATAAATTAATAAATATATTTATGTATTATATAATAAATAAATATAAATAAAAATGAATGTTAGCTAGTATTATTATTGGTCATGGTGTTATGATGGGGTTTGCTGATAATTCATTAATGTCTGTTTCTTCTTGTTTTTCACACATGATGCTCCTTTTCCCAACTCCATGGCTTTTCACTGGCTATCTCCCATGTCTGGAATGCTCTTCCTCCTCACCTATCTCCTGGCTTTCCTGGCTTCCTTTAAGACTCATCCCAAATCTTACTTTCTTCAAGGGGGCTTTCCAGATCCTGCTTCCCATCCCTTGCCTTCCCTCCTCACTGCTAATGCCTTCCCTTTGAAATTATCTCCAATTTATAGTTGTTTGCATGTTGTCCCCTCCATCAAAAGGTGAACTTTAGAGCAAGGAGTATTTTTTTGCCTCTTTTTGTATCTCTAGGGCTTAACATAGTGCCTGGCACATGAGGGATGCTTAATAAAAGCTCGTGTACTGAATAACAGACCAATTAGCCTCTGGAGAACTAGCTGTATTAAATGGGTGGGTGAGCTCTATGCATCTCTCTCTGTACCTCTGCTATTACTTGTCTCCTGGCCTTACCTCTATGGCCAGGAGGGACAGTCAGAGAGAAATGGTGAACCCTATGGTTCTGTGAAATCTAGCTGCCCTGCCCGCCCCTCCCCAGGTGGCCCTCCTGTCCCTGCCCTGGTCCCTCCCTACCTCAGGTAATCCCGGCGGCACAGAATGAGGTTGGCCTTGGTGTAGAGTGTGGAGCCCACCTCTCCCAGCCGGCAGTCACAGCAGGCGCACTTCAGGCAATCTTCATGCCAATACTTGTCCAGGGCCTTCAGGAGATAGCGGTCCTTGATCTTCCGGTTACAGCCAGCACAGCCTTTTTGTTTCCCCTTGGGGTGGACAGACAGCATGGGCACACCTGTGGATAGAAGGAAGGATGAGCCCTGCTCATTCCCAGTCACTGCCCTCCATTTCCCAGCCCCCCAGATGGGGACTAGAATCTTGCCAGACACTTTGCTTCCATATCCTGGCCTAACCTCAAATGTCTTTTTTGGAAACTCCCAAAAGGACCCCAATGTGGGATATCTGTAGTGGGGTCTGGGAATCCCAGAATCTCAGGTCAAGATAGGAAGGGACCTTCCCGGTCCAACTTCTCTTGTAGTGAAGAAATGCCATCTACAGAGATGGGATGTCCCATGGTTTACAGAAGGGAGCCTAGGGATCACTGCCTTCATTTAATAGACAAGAGCAGCAAAGCCCAGAACAGTTAAGTGGCTGTCCAAGATTAAATAAGGAATGAACAGCAGATGAGTCATAGTTTAAGCCTCCGACTTCCAAACCCAATGGCTTTTCCATGATGCTGCACCACCCCTTGGGCACTTCTGATTATCAGGAAGGTTCTTATCATAGTGAGGTGAAATCTGTACCTTACACCAACAGTGTCTAGTTTTGTCTTTTGGTGCTGTGAGGAATGACACCGGTCTCACTTCCACATGACAACCTTTCAGATTCTTAAAAGGCAGCTCTGATGCTGCTCTGCCCCTCCTCCCCCCAAGGCTTCTGTTCTTCCTGCTTAACTTCCCCATTTCCTTCAAATGATCCTTGTAGAACATGATCTCCAGTCCTAGAAACAATAGTCAACGGACTTGGAGTCAGGAAGACCCTGGCCATTTAAATCACTTAAGATTTTTTCAGCCTTAATTTACTCATCTGTAAAATGAAGATGATAATAGTACCGATCTCCTAGGATTGTTGGGAGAATGAGATGAGAACTTATGTATATGTGTGTGTATATGCATATGTGTATATGTGTATATATGTATACATACACATATACGTATATTCACATATAATGTACACACATATGCAAACATGTATACACATATGCATGTATACACACATACACGTATATGTATGTATTTATAAAATATATAGTATATATCATATGATTACACACACACACACACACATATATATGTATATATATATATGTATACATTTATATGGAGACAGAAAAGGAAGGTGCTTGGTAAATCTTAAAGCATCATATACATAATACTCTTATTTTTATTGTATCATTCTGGTTGCCCTCCTCTGGATTACACTCTGATTTGTTAATATCTTTCCTAAAAGGTGATGCCCAGAACCATGGATGGTACTTTAGATGTAGTGTGAACAGGTTGAGGGGCAGAAGCATCCCTGTGACTCCACTCATTCTGCATACTATGACTCTACCAATACAGCCTAAGATTGAACAGGTTTTGGTTTGGGTTTTTTTGGGGGCTTCTGTGTCATATAGCTGGATCAGCTCACTAAAATCTCCAGGTCTCTTTTGCAAGGCCAGTATATTGAGGTTTCTTACAACTCTGAGGTTCTGTTGTACAAACTTGCCTTCTCCTACCCTATATGGGTAGTCAAGGTTTGAAACTAAAAGCATTTTCTGGTAGCTCCTGGTCCATTGAGATTGGGGGCTTCAGCCCAGAACTCACATTGGAAGAGCCTGTAGGGGAAACCTGGACTAAGGCCTGAGCTGACTGGCGTGGGGGCAAAGGGAAGACAGATCTACAGTACAGAATCAGCTCCCAAGCTGGCCTCAGCTGGCCTCTGTACCATTTTTTGAATTTCTGGGTTATGGCAAGGTTTGCAAACCATTTATCCCACCACAAAGGTGAAAGGCAGGCAGGTGGGATGAGGCAGATGAGGAAATTGAGGCTTCTGGTGGCACAGTAGAAAAGAGTCTACTGAGCCTGGAGACAAGAAGACCTGAGTTCAAATCCAGTTTCACGTACTCACAAGCTATATGACCCTGGGCAAGTCACTTAACCTCCACCTGCCTCAATTTCTTTAACTATAAAATGGGGACCATAATAGTACCTGTCTCAAAGGCTTGTTTGGGGAGAGAGGGGGCCAAATGAGCTAATACTTGTAAATTGATTAGCACAGTACCCGGCACATAGGAAGACCTATATAAATGCTTATTTCTCTTCCCTTCCCAAAGCCACACTGTTTTGGGCGTCAGGTTCTCTGACTTTTGCTACATCCCACATTTTAGTCATAGAATCCTAGATATGGAAGAGACCTCAGAGGGATATAATCCAAACCAAACACGAATTACTACCATTACTAACTGCTACTACTACTACTACTACTACTACTACTACTACTACTGCTACTGCTGCTGCTGCTGCTGCTGCTGCTGCTGCTGCTACTACTAGTATTACTACTGCTGCTGCTGCTGCTGCTACTACTATTACTACCACCTATTGCTTTAAGGTTTGCAAAGTGCTTGCATCATTAGATCCTTACAACAACCCTGTGAGGTAGGTATTATTACTATTATTATCCCCATTTTACAAATGAAGAAACTGAGGCAAACAAAGTTTTAGTGACTTGCCCAGGGTCACACAGCTAGTGTCTGAGACTGGATTTGAACTTGTCTTCTTCTTTCCAAGTCCCCTGCTCTTCCTATTTGACATCCTCAACAAGTGGCCATTCAGCCTCTGCAAGAAGACTTTTAGTGATGGGGAGCTCATTACCTCCCATTCGGCTGTGGTGCAGTTCTATGACAGCCTTTTGAATTCTGGAAGATGGCCATTAGGTCTGCCCCAAGTCTTCTTTTCTTTAGACCAGAAAGACTCACTTCCCTCAGGCAAGAGACCTTATACACCTGAGGAATTTCAGAAGTGGAAGGGAATTTGGGGAGCATGTGTCCAATGTATATCACATTCCCCTCTACAACATTATCAGATCCAGCTGAATTGG
Source organism: Phalanger gymnotis (assembly GCA_028646595.1). NCBI lineage: Eukaryota > Metazoa > Chordata > Mammalia > Diprotodontia > Phalangeridae > Phalanger > Phalanger gymnotis. The sequence continues at coordinate 419,843,811 of CM053623.1, forward strand.
GAATTTATTTCTCTGGGAGGGGTGGGGCAAGGTGGAAGTCCTGAACATCTTCTATCATATGCTTCTCTTAAGTGAGAGGTGGTGGACTCAGGGTGCAGAATGGGGTACACATTTTTGGATGTGGACGAATTGTTGATTTGTTCTGCTTGGCTATATGTATTTATTATAAGGGTTTTGATTTTTCTTTTAAATAGAGGGTGTATGGAATAGAATAGAACAATAATTTTAAGTGCCTACTATGTGCTGGGCACCGTGCTAAATGCTTTATGAATATCTCACTCGAGAGAAAATACATGCTTATTAACTGAAAAAAAAAACCAAAATGGAAAAATAAAGAAAAATAAACAAAAGCGGTCAAGTGTTGTTTCCACCAAGATCTCCAGAGAGGGAGAGCTCACTACCTTCGGAGGCAGTCGATTCCATATTGAGGACAGCTGATTGTTAGGAAGCTTTTCTTTACATGGAGCCCAAATCTGCCTCGACGCCACTTCCATTCATTCGTGCTGGTTCTGCCCTCTGGGGCCAAGCAGAACGAGCTTCCTCAGCCTCCCGGTTGCTGGCCTCTGGACCGCTCGGTTGTCGTGGCCTCAGGTGCCCAGGTTAGGTTTTTACTTCCTCCCTGCAGGGGAGTGGGGAAGCAGTTGGCACTCTTGGCCGCCATATTGTTGCTGCCATAACTGTTCCCCTCTAGAGGGGCAGGGCCCCGAGGCCTTGTTCTACTAGCAGTATACTGTTTATTTCTCTACCCACCCCATATTCTTTTGGGTTTGTTCTCTGTAGCTTACCCTGTTGGGATAAGAGATCTGGGCTGTGGTAGAGAGGGGCTGGGTGAGGGCCAAGCAGAGAAAGGGGCCAAAATGGATTCCTTAATGAGACTGGTTTCTTCACACACCCTCTTCCCCCAAAGCCAGTGATCTGCAGTCCCTGGTTTGCCCCCTCAGGGTGCCTGAGGCCTTCCTTCCATTATGGAAACGGCCCAAACCTTAGTTCTGCCAGGAATCAGATCCTGCCCATTCATCCCACACCCCTACAACCCTCTCTGCCTCCAGAGAGGCAGCAGAAATAGCAGGAATAGGGAAGAGTCAGAGGATCATAATTAGAGAAAAGAAGGAGAAATTATAGACGTGGAGCCAGGACGGCCCTCAGAGGCCATCTAGAACCAACTCCCTTATTTTACAAATGAAGGAACTAGGATTCTGGGAGATACTGGGGAGACAGGCAGACAGATATGAGTATGAGAAAAGAGGAGACAGAAAAGTAGAAAAAAAGGAGCACAAATGGAAGGAGAACAGAGACAGAAATATATACATATAGAGATTAGGGCAGAGACAGAGCAGGAAAAAAGAGAATACAGAGTTAAACAGATGGAGAGAAACACGGCTAGAGACAGAAAGAAAGGCTGATTATCCATATTACTCATGCCAAACTGGCATACTTGCTGTTCCAAGTACATGACACTTCATCTCTTGAGTCTGCACCTTTGCCTTGGCTGTTCCTCATGCCTGGAATGCCCTCCCTCCCATCTTCTACCTCTCGACACTCTTAGCTCCTTTCAAGGATCAGCGAAGCACTATTCCCTTTTCAAGGAGTCTTTCTTGATCCCTGCCTCCCCCAGCTGATAGCTCCCCCATTCCTCCTCCCCAATCTCTATGTTTTTATTTCTTACACACCCAGTATTACTTTAGCTGTGAATATGTTGTATTCCCTCCAGGAGAATGTCAGCTCCTTGAGGGCAAGAATGACATCACTATTGCATTTCTCTCTCCAGAGCCCAGCCCAGTGCCCCATGCAAAGCAGGTGCTTGAGAAATGCTTATGGATTGATAGGGACACATAAGTAAAGAGAGACAGAGAGAGGAGAGACATGCGGAGAGAGACAACAAGACAGAGACAGAGAAAGATGAGAGAAACTTACTGAGAGTTTGCGGGGGAGGAGAAACTGTTAGAGAGAAAGAAAGAGAGCGTGGCAGCCACTCCCTGGCACCCCCTGCCCTCCCCATCAATGACTTCAATTGTTAGGTCCAGCTAAGCTAGGATGTTATCTCTCTGTGGGGTTTAGGGTGAGGTGGAAGCGCAGGATCCCTGTAAGATCCCACATGTGGACCTTACCTCAGCCCAGAAATGCTCTGTCCAGACCTTGGGGGACAGCTTGGAGTCTTGCCTTTTGAACAGAGGGGCTGGAGGTTGGGACACTGTGAGGATCAGTGGTGTCTTTGTGTATGGGGAAGGGAAGGGAGAATGACCTTGGAGTGCCAGGCCCCCTGAAACCACAAGCTGCTGCTCCCCAACCCCACAAACTTAGAGTAGACCAAAGGAAACTTATCATCTTCTCCCCTAAATCTGCCTGCCGCTGCTCAGCTGTCCGACTCCTGACAGTGGCTCCAAGACGGGAGACCTTGTAGCCTTCCCCTCTTCTCTCTTACTGCTCTCCAGCCACTTGGTTTCCAAGTCCTGACCTCTTGACTTCCATGATGTCTCTCACACCTGCCCTCCCCTTCCACTTCCATCACCTGGATCTGGGGTCTTATCACCTTTCACAGGCACAATTGCCTCCTAATTGGTCTCCTCCTTCTAAGCCATTCTCTCCACAACTAACCAAAGGATCTTCCTAAGGCATAGGGCCCACCATGACAGTCTAGTCCAATCGTCTCTCCTCTCCTCTCCTCTCCTCTCCTCTCCTCTCCTCTCCTCTCCTCTCCTCTCCTCTCCTCTCCTCTCCTCTCCTCTCCTCTCCTCTCCTCTCCTCTCCTTTCCTCCCCTCCCCTCTT
>CM053623.1:419846677-419895724 GCA_028646595.1 Phalanger gymnotis
TGCAGCTCTAAAGGTTAATTGGTCTGAAAGAGTAATGCTGGCTAATGATATCTGCCTCCAGGCTCCCCCGACTCCTGCTTTATACCAGCCAGCTGAGGGCACAGCCCTCAGCAGAGATGCCCAGCCACTTGCTGGCCACCCTTTTCCAGCCACCCAGGTCCAGGCAAAAGCTGCATTGGAGGGGAGGGGAGCTGGTGCTGAGGGGGGATTGCATCCACTTGCATTTCATGCCTTTGTTATAAGGGGATCTGCTAAATGTGACAACTGCTCTCTCTGCTCATTACCTCAGCCAAAGGCCCGGAGACAGGCCCTAATGAGGCAAGAGTGTGCCAGCCTTGGGGGGCGGCTGTGGCTGCTGCCGCCGCCGCCGCCGACGCCACCAGGAGCTGAGAGGAGAAGATGGGAGAAGGGGCAGCCTCCCCCCACCCACCACTGGAGGGAGCGGGCCCAAATTTCCCATTTGCCATTTATGACAGCTAATTAGTTATTCCACTAAAAAAAATCTTTGCTTTAAATAAAAAGACTAATTACACACAAAGGTCAGTCCCCAGCCTCATGTGAAGCCCGGGTAATTGGCTTATTTTCCCTACACTGTCGGCGTTTCTACACTTGCAAGAGAGAGACAGAGACACCTTTAACACCTTTAACTCTTTACCAGCTCTTTGGCGCCATCCCCAAATTCACTGGGGCCTGTCTCCCTGAGCCTGCCCCTGCCCCTGCCCCAATAGGGCTCTCAGGTGGGATAGTGCCTGCTCCACTCTTGGCCTAGCTTCACACAACCTCGTATAGTGGAAAGAGTGCTGGGTTTGGGGTCAGAAGACTTGGGTTTGAAATCTGACTTGGTCACTTCTCTGGGCCTCAGTTTCCTTAACACTTAAATGGGGATGACACTTTTACATGGCGTATCTCAGAGGACTGATGTGAAGAAAGGAGCTGTAGGCCAGGAGATACAGTTCAGTGGGTAGCGATAGACATTTTAAAAAAAGGACAAAGAAAATGTTCTTTAAACGTCCAGAAAAACTCAGGGCCACCGAGTAACTTTGTTACTACATTGTTGAATGCAGCATATATGTATAAAATGCCATACAGAACAGGTCAGAGTTTCTTACCATGTTCTTTCTTTTTTTTGTCTCTGGAAGTGTTCGTATTTAGTGATGATTAAGTTCACAGTCAAAACTGATTTGAAGAAAGAAAGCGTTGACCTTGTGGGGCTATATGAATGTTTTATCATCCCTGTTTTCCCAACGAGGCATGCGATTTGGCCAAGGTCACACAGTCAGAATGCAATGGCCGAGTGGGGATTCAAACCCAGGACATCGAACTCCAAGGTTAGTGCCCCTTTCCCAATCACACCCTGGTTCTGATCAGTGACTATTTGTTGGTCGGGTAAGTGACGATGGATAACCCCAGGCCTGGCAGCCTGTCCCGTCTCTCCCTCCTCCCGTCTTCGTTGCATTCCTTATCTGCACCGCTGCTGGGGCGGCGCACAGCCAAAGCATTCTATATTAACAATCGCTCACATTTATACGGTGATGTTAAGGCTTCCAAAGCCTCTTGCTAGATGGCACGAGTGTCCCCTTGTTACCTACTTTACTCAAGGTCACATAACCAGTCAATGTCACGCCTTGAACTCAGGTCTTTTGACTCCCAATGTTCTTTGCAACACCTTCTGCTGCTTCTTGTTCATTAAATGCTTCCTGTGAGGATATTTTATTTCCCCAGTTAGACTGGGAGTTGGAGACAGTCCACTTTTCCATAGGGCAGACCAAGACCCAAAGCTTAGCACTGCTCCTCCCACATACAAAGCAGGGGTGGAAGGAAAAGGGGCAAGTATTTATTAAGTGCCTACTATGTGCCAGGCACTTTACAAATATTATCTCATTTGATCTCACAACAATCTTAGAGGTAGGCACTATTATTATCCCCATTTTACAGTCAAAGAAACTGAGGCAGGCACAGGTTAAGTGACTTGCCCAAGGTCACACAGCTAGTACGTATCCAAGGCTGGATTTGAACCCAGGTCCTCTGACTCAGAATCCAGTGCCATCTACAGTGCCCCTCACCAGCAGAGCAGACCCCTGGATGGATGCTTGTCAATAATAGTTCTCGCTTCCTTATCAACGTGATACATTCGTTCCACAGGGTGAAGAAGGCATTGCATTTCTGTAGGAGGTAGAGTGGTTTTAAAGCGCACATTGGTGATGTTAGAAACAGACCAATCTCCTCTGTGCTTCAGGTCTCTTCTGATGAAAACTCTACAGTGGCAGTGACAGTTACCACTAAATGATCTGATTCCTCACTGCCCTCCTCCCAGCCCCCAAGTACAGTTTAAGGTCTTCTAGAAGGAAATGGAACACAATCTCAGGGGCTTATGGGTAGTCACAGGCTGGAGATTGACGTGTATCCTCTAGTCAACGGGCATTTCTTAGGTGCTGTGTGCCAGAGACTGTGCCAAATGAAGGGATTCAAGCAAAGAAACTCCTTAAGGAACCCCTATTCTAACTGTGGAATCCAGTACTCAAAAGGGAACCCGGTGAGGAGGGAGCACACGTTAGGGTGTGTGTGGGGGGGTGAAGTCCAGAGAGTGAAAAATGACTGGTCTGGGTCCTTCCTCAAAATGAAGTCTCTGAGAAGATCTCACCAAGAGGAGAAGGGAGCTACATGGCCAGAGGGACATGGAGGAGCATCCCAGAATCCAGAGCTGAAAAGGGCGGAGCCTCATTCAACCTCCGTGATCCATAGGCAACCCTCTAAGTATCTACTGAGTCAGAGTCTGTGTTGGTGGAGGTAGTTCCCACTGACAAATATCATAGATCATCGAAGAATGAACTAAATTGGTAGGTGAGATGTAATTTTACTTAGCTTTTGGGAAGGCCTTTGACAAAATCCCTTATGCCATTTTATATCTATAGATATATTTTATACCTATTCTATAGATAGATATGGCTCTCAGGGCTGGGGAACCTGCGGCCTTGTGGCCTTCTAGATCCTTAAATGTTCTGTAAAATTTGGATTCAGTCAAAAGGCCACACTTAAGGATCTAGAAGGCCACATGTGGCCTCAAGGCCACAGGTTCCCCAGCCCTGGGCTAGATGATAGTAGAGTTAAATGAATTGCACTTGGAAGGGAGTCTCCAGTGGAGTGCCCTAGGGATCTGTTTTATTGAATATTCTCATTAATGACTTTGATAAAGTCATATTCATCAGCTTTGAGATGACTAGAAGGGATCAGTAACACATGGTGTTTCTATGTTGTCTCCTCCATTAGTCTCTGAGATCCTTGAGATCGGGGATTGTTATTTGCCTTGCTTTGCACCCCCAATATTTATCATAGCACCAGACACTTCGTAGGTGTTTAATAAATGTTTGTTGATTGATATCAGGCAATAGAATCGGCATCCAAGAAGACCTTAATGTTGGGTCAAATGTAATAAAATGTAATCTACCAGGGCATAAATATAATCTTGCAGTCGGGTTCAGAAATCTGACTGTCTACATGGAAGATAGAGGAGGCATGGCAAGATAGCAGTTTCTCTGGGAAATAAAAGATCTAGGCACAGGACTGGGGAACCTGGGGCCTCCAGGCCACCCTCTAGGTCCTCAAGTACAGGACGGAATCCACAGTTCTGTAAAGTCTTCTGTCCTATACACCACATTGTCTCTACCCTTGTCTGAGCCCTAGCCTAGATCTGAGCAACGGGGAGGGAAGCCAGGGCCATGCTTGGAAGGACAGCAGAAAAGTCATTTCCAGCTCCTCTGTCCCTTCAGACTCCCCCATCTTCCCAGGCCCAGGGTGGAGGTGGGGACACAAAGCCACAGATCTGTCTAGACGCAGGATTCTCCCCAGGCCAGATGGGCTGGCAGCCCTGGCTGGCTCCCTCCATTACAGAGATAGCAAAGCTTCTCCCAGGTCCATTTGGGATCCACTTTAGGGTTATCTAAAAATCAAACCTGCCCTGCAAACCTTTTAATGTGCTCCTGACTTCAGAGAACAGCTTTACTCCTTCAGGAAACATTTTCAACCTTTACCCAGTAATTACCACCTGCCCAGGAAAACACACACACACACACACACACACACACACACACACACACACACACACACACACACACTCTCTCTCTCTCTCTCTCTCTCTCTCTGCCTCTGCCTCTGCCTCTGTCTCTCTCTGTCTCTCTCTCTCTCTTTCTCTCTGCCTCTGCCTCTGTCTCTCTCTGTCTCTCTCTGTCTCTGTCTCTCTGTCTCTGTCTGTCTATCTGTCTGTCTCTCTCTTTCTCTCTGCCTCTGTCTCTCTCTGTCTCTCTCTGTCTCCGTCTCTCTGTCTCTGTCTATCTGTCTGTCTCTCTCTTTCTCTCTCTCTCTTTCTCTCTGCCTCTGCCTCTCTCTGTCTCTCTCTGTCTCTCTCTCTGCCTCTGTCTCTTTCTGTCCCATGTCTGAAGGCGCTTGAATAAATCTCTGCTTTAGGGGTAAACTTTGGGAGTGAGTTGGGCACTCAACTGAATGATCATTTTTTCTGGGTGATAAATTAGAAGAAGAGATATTCGAAATTGGTACAACCTCTTCATTTTCTTTTTTCTTTCTTTAATTATTTACACAGTTTGTTTGGAAACAACAGACTCTTCCCTAGATACATAAAATGTCTCTTTTCCCCACCAGATTCTCCTCCAAAAGTATGATTTTGACTAATAGTAAATGTCACTTTCCATTTCTGTAGTTTACTGGTTAAAAAATGTCTGGGTGATGCTCTTAAAACAGTCATTACAGCTACTGATGAATGAGGGAAAGATGTTCAGTGACTAGCTCAGAGTCACACAACTAGGAACTGTCTGGAGCTGGATTTGAACTCAGGTCTTTCTGCCTTGAGTTCCAGGGCTGTATTCTCTCAGCCACTCTCCTCTATCCAGGCAGGTCCAAATCAAAGCCACCACTCCACCATTTCTCTCTGTGGTCTGCCCATGGCTTTACCCAATTCTGACTTTCAGGAATTCCTTCCCAATATCTAGCCTAAATTTCAGGCTGCAGATTAGACGAGAGTGGTGAAGGAGGTCAGTTGGAGAGCCTTTCCAGACTTCTCCTGGAATTCAGAATCACTCTGAATCCCAGGGCTTCACAGAGGCAGGAAGGAGGCCCAGTAGATGGAGGGAGGATGGAGGGATGGAGCCAAGAGGACCTAAGTTCAAATATGGCGTCAGAAACTTTTTAGCTTTGTGACCCTGGGTAGGGGCAGCTAGGTGGCGCAGTGGATAGAGCACAGGGCTTGGAATCAGGAAGACTCATCTTCCTGAGTTCAAATATGGCCTCAGCCACTCACGATCTGTGTGACCCTGGGCAAATCCCTTTCCCCTGTTCGCCTCAGTTTACTCATCTGTAAAATGAGTTGGAGAAGGAAATGGCAAACTGCTCCAGCATCTTTGCGAAGAAAAACCCAGATGAGGTCACGGAGAGTTGGACAGGACTGAACCAACTGAACAGCAGACCCCAGCTAAAGTCACCGACGCTCTATTTGCCTCAGTTTCCTCATCTGTAAAATGAAGATAATAATATCTCTTACCTCCCAGGTTGTTTGTGATAATAAAGAGAGTTAATATTTGTAGTGCTTTGCACACCTTAAAGTGCTTTAATAAATGCTAGTTATTTATGGTATTATAGGCTCTGAAAGCTTAGAAGGGGTAAGGCTACCTCTGGCTTCTACATCTCTGGCCCTGAGCTCTCTCTGAAGCTTCAGGCCCTCCTCCCCACGTGCCTGCTGAGTACTCCTTTTCCCCTGTCCCACCAGGGCCAGAAACTCAACATATTCCAGACTGGTCTCATGCTCTCCTCCTTTCATCCCTCCCTCTGTGGCTATGGCCCCGGTCTAGTCCTCTTGCCTGCAGCTGGTCCACACTTGGGAACTAAACTCCTAGAGATTCCTATTATATTGGGGTTGGAAGTCTAAGTGCTTCACCTTACAGAGAGGAAACTGGGGCTCAGAGAAAGATAGAGAGGGGCTCAAGGCCACAAAACAAATTAATGACAGATCTCTCTCAGGCGCCCATTGGGTGCTCCTATAAACTAGACTAGAGGTTCTTGACTCTGTGTGTGTGTATGTGTGTGAGAGAGAGAGAGAGAGAGAGAGAGAGAGAGAGACAGAGAGACAGAGAGACAGAGAGACAGAGAGAGATGAACCCCTTCAGCAGTCTGGTTAAACCTATGGAGCTTTTCTTAAAACTTGTGACAGCTGCCAGGCACTGTGCCAGGTGCTTTACAATTTTTCCTCATTTGATCCTCATAGCAACCCTGGGCTAAGGGCTATTAGTATCTCCATTTTACAAATGAGGAAACTGAGTCAAACAGAGGTTAAGTGACTTGCTCAGCTAGTAAGTATCTGAGGCTGGATTCGAACTCAGGTCTTCCCAATTACAGGGAAGGTACTCTATCTACTTTGCCACCTAGATGCCTCTTAGAATCATGTTTTCAAATATATAGGATTAGAAAGTTAACCAATTATGTTAAAATACAGTTATCAAAATAATTTTTAAAAAATCCAATTCACAGAGTCCCCTGAAATCTATCCATGGATCCCTTGGGGGTGGATCGAGTTTGAGAACCTCGGCCACGGACTAGACCAGACTGCCCCTGAAGGCTCGTTGTCAGTCCTCCAGTGAATGCTGTTCCTAGTGTAGTTGGGTCATCAAGGTCATGCATGTGTAGAGATGGACCTTCTCAGGCCTTGGTCCCTTAGCCAGTGGCGATGCTGGGCTTATAAAGAGCAGCTTGGGGCTCACCTCCAGCATAGAGGAAGAGGCTTTGCCAATGTCCAGACAGATCATTTTTCTTCCTTCCCATAATCTAGAGAGAGACTCCTCTGACACCCAAGAGAGGAAATGGGAGCCATCTAAAACTGGATTAAACTAAATTAAACTAGATTTAAGTAAATAAATAAATAGAACCAGAATAAATCTTGAGAAGTAGTGAGCTCCCCATCACTAGACGTATTTGATAATCAGAGATGCTGTAGGGAGGATTCTTACATTGGTGCAGGGAGTTGAGCTAGAAAACCTTGAATGTCTAATATTCTGGTTAGATGAAAATAGCAGTGATATAATAGAAAAGGCACTGAATCTGGATTCAGAGACCTGCATCTGAATCCCAGATCTCTCCCACTTCCTTCTTTGTGTGACTTTTAAGCCGATCACTGTCCCTCTCTGGGTCTTAGTCTCCATATTTGCAGAATAGGGATGATAATATGTTTCCAGAAGGCTAAGGTAACACATGTCAAAGCACCATCTACATATCAATATTAGTCTCAGGACAAGTTCCTTCTCAGGTGGCTGCCACTCCCTCCCTGTATGTCACACTCCAGTGCCCCCTGTGGGGTATGCCTCTCAAGGATGGGGCAGTAGTCATAGCTGGTACATTCAGACCAGCCGATCTAAACTGAGCCTGGGACTCAGGTCACTGATACTCAGCTCCTCCTATGATGAGATCAATGGCATACTTCTGGCACAACCCAACAATGCCTAGTGAAGAAGAAACCTCATAGGACAAACTGTCCATGCTTCAGGACACTTCTCCGAGGGGAGCCTTAGGAGATGGGCAATCGCGGCTCCTGCATCCAATAACCAAAGAGAGAACACTGAAGATCCCCAGGCCCCCCAGACCTCCAGCTGCTGTGAGGAGCCATGCAGCTCTCCCAAGCCTATCTGTGCCCCATTTTCCCCACTCTGCACAAAGATCTCTCTGCTGTAGCAATGATGTATGAGCCAAGCAAGGTCTTCTTTGGTACCCATCCCTTCTCTATCATTCCTACCATCAGCCTAGTCCAGTACATGGGACAGTACAGCCTAGTACAGGCCTTCTTCATCCCTTGCCCAGACAAGACAGAGGTCTCCTCTGTCTGTCTGTCTGTCTGTCTGTCTGTCTGTCTGTCTCTCTCTCTCTCTCTCTCTCTCTCTCTCTCTCTCTCTCTCTTTCCACCTCCATTCTCTTCTGATTTATTCTTCAAATTGCTGTTGCAATAATCTCTCTTACCCATGGATCTGGCCATCATGTTACTGGGGTTATCACATTTCCACTTGGGAATAGAACCAAAAGGGCCAGTTTTGGACACCTGACCTCAAGGGCACTAGGTGCAGTGCCTCCAGGATGGAGAGGTCAGGACCTACTTGAGAATGGGGAAAGTGTCAAAGCAGGGAGGGGAAGACCAAGCTTATTCAATTTACTTAGCCAGTCATCTCATGGGATTTGGGAACCATCTGAGAACCAGGAGATCCACAAGAGTCCTCAAAGATTCTTGAGGCTTGGGAAAGTCACTTAACTTGAGACTCAGTGTCTTCATTTTATAAAAGGTGGAAAGGGCCCTTAGAGCTGAGTTAGCCAGTCCCTTGGGTAAAATTCCAAGCTCTGACTTTCTTTGTTTTGAGGATCCTCCCTGTTACAACATTTATGTTCTGTGTCTGAGAATTATCGTAGCTGTATGTTCTATATACTAATATACCTCCCAGATGGGACATAAAGTGCTGACAAGTTCTGATATGTTCTACATTCTAAAGCCCCTCCTAGTTTTGGTATTTGTATTGTATATTCCAAGATCCCAGCTGGTACACTCTCTGTTCTAAGGTTCCTCCCAGCTGTGGCACTCTCTGTTCTAAGGTCCCTCCCAACACTGACATTTTATGTTCTAATGTCCCTGCCAGCTTTCACATCCTCTGTTCTGTGTTCTAGGGTCCCTCCCAGCTGTGGCAGTCCATGTTCTAAGGTCCCTCCCAGCTGTGACATTCTCTGTTCTTTATTCTAAGTGCCCTCCCACCTCTACCACCATTCAGCCACAGAGGATCAGGAAGCTGTCTTCTCAGGGCAGCTCGTTGCCAGCTCCTGGGACACCCAGAAGGACTCCCGTGGCTGGTCTAATGAAATCAGGGTCTTAAGTGTCCTGCAAGCTCTGAAAAAAAAGTTTGCCTCTCCAGACGAGGCTCAATTTCACAGCATCAGGGAACTGTATGCCAAAGCAGTGAGCCGGAAAACGAGTCTAGCAGGAGTCAGAGACGCGCTGCTGGCATCGGGGGATTTTAGATTAGAGTCCTTCAAAATCAATTTTGAATTCAAACTTCTAAACGCACTCTCTCAAATTCAGGCAGAGAGCTTCTACTCCGGCGAAAGCTTGAGGGAGTCGCGGCTGCTCCCTGATGGTGGCCACACTCTTCAGAGAAGGGGACCTCCGCAAAGCAAGTACAGGGGCTGAAGCTGCCTGAAGGGATGCCTGGATATCGTTCAGGCTCCTCCCCTCTCCGCTCCCCCACCTACAGAAGAAGGAAACAGATCTAGAAAAGAGTCACCCAGCTGCTGGGTGGTGGAGTGTTCTATGGTGGTAAGGTGTGTGTGTGTGTGTGTGTGTGTGTGTTTGTCCTGAGTCCCAGGCCCCTCCTGCCCACTCATGGGGCATTCCCGACTGGCTCTCAGAGTCTTTAGCTGGCCCCTAGAAGGACAGGTGACTAGACAGCAAGAAGAACCACTTGATTGGTGAGTGTGAGGCCAACCCAAGGTGTATGAACTGAGAAGCACCTGGAATCGTGAGAACAGAACACTTTTGAATCCGAAGACCTGGGTTCGAGTCCTGCCTTTAAACTTCATAGTGTCTAGAAGAGGATGGTCCCCAAACAGAAGGGGCTTGTTGGCTATTTGTTGACTGATACCTAGTGAATTTAAGAACATAGGTGCAGAAGGGGACTAGAGGCAGAGGGCACAGTGGGAAGTGCTGGTTTTAGAGCCCGAGGACTGGACTTGAATTGGACACTGCCTCTTCCTGCCTGTGTGACCTTGGGTAAGTCTCTTCCTCTCTCTGGGTCTCAATTTCTCCACTTGTAAAATAAGGGATTTGGGTTAAATGATCTCTAAGGTCCAGGAGGAGGACTTTAATGGAAAGACATGTATGCCTTAAAGATATTACTGGCTATATCAAGCTGACCTTCTACTCAGGGGGTGCTCACTTATTGGTGAAGGGCTAAACAAAAGAGGATGTATGAAAACAATCAAATACTATAAGAAAATCATATGGCAATGACGTCAAACTGAAAAAGAAAGAGATCCCTATGGGCCTTGTATTGGTCTAGAAAACTACAAATGAACATTATCTATGTGGTACTGCATTTTTATTTATCTTGTTAAGCATTTCTCAATTACATTTTAATGTAGTTCAGGCTATGCTTGGGAGTTTTGCAGGCTGCATAGGTCCCCCAACAATGAATTTGACGCCTCTGAGTAGGGTATGGTTTCAGAAAAAACCTGGGACAATATAGGTATGAACCCATACAGAGTGAATTCAGCAGAATCTGGAGAACAATTCATTCAATGATAACAGCATTATAGAGAAAAACAATTCTGAAAGACTTTTAGAAGTTGGGTTTATGGAATGACAAAACCACAATTGCAGATGAAGCATGATACCCCTGCAGACTGAGAGGTGATGGATTCACGGTATAAAATGAGACAGACACTTTAGGATGTGGTCAATGAGGCCATACGACATTCAAAAGTGAAAAAAAATACAGATCTTGCCCTCAAGGAGCTCACAATCTCTTAAGTAGGACAACATGTGCGTGGATAAGTATAATATGAGGTCAGTGGGGGCTGGGGTAAAAAGAAGATCCAGAAAAAAGGCTCTTTGAAAATTTGAGGGGAGAGAGAAATCACTGTCAGCTGAGGGGGATCAGGGAAGCTTCATGGAGGAGGCAGGGCTTGAAGGAAAGGAAGGATCTTGATAGAAATGAAAGCAAACGTACAAATGTGAGGAGGAAAGAGTCGGTGGGACAAGATTAGAGAACAGTAAGTAGCTTGGTTTGACTGAAATGGTGGATACATGAAAGGAGGAAGAGCAAAATAAACAGGCGTAGGCAGGGTAGAACCAGATCAGAGAGGGCTTCAAGGCCAGGAGAGAGTTTCTTTTATCCTATAGGCAAACGGGAGTCATCTAAAGTCTTTGAGTACAGGAGTGACCTAGTTCAGCCTCTGTACTAATCAGATACTTTTGGTCTCTTCTCATTTGGTCTTCACATTCTCTCTAAGAGGTGGGTGCTGTGAATGTCCCCATGAAGACAACATCTCACCTAGGTTCATACAGGGAGGTGTCCAAGGCGGATTCCAAACCCACATTTTGACTCCAATTCTAGTGCTATGCCTGACTTGAATGGGTCATGGTGTCTCTACAATTGTCAGAAAGGCTATTCTGGTAGGATATGGTAGGACCACCCTAAGTGGTCTGTCTGCCTCTGGCTTCTCCCTTCTCTAACCTAACCCACTGATCTTTATATAACCCTAATAAAAATGTTAAGCAGCATAAGACCAAGAACAGATCTTTGGGGCACTCCACTGAAGACCGCTCCTTGGGTGTAGTTTTTTAACCTGCTCCAAATCTATCAAATTATATTATGATCTAGCCCATATCTCTCCATTTTTCCCACAAGAAAAGTGGGAAGAGTTTAAAAATAATCACAATATAAATAACAGTTAACGTTTATATGGCACTTACTATGTACCAGGCACTTTACAAATAACATCTCATTTGATCCTTATAACCAACCTGGGAGATAAGTGCTATTATTATCCTTATTTTACAGATGAGGAAACTGAGTCAAACAGAGGGTAAGTGACTTGCCCAGCGTCACACAGCTAGTCAGTGTCTGAAGCTGAATTTGAACTCAGGTCTTCCTGACTTTTTCAAATGCTTTGCTAATTTTCCTGTATTAGCCAACCAAGACTCTAAAATAGGTCCCTCTATTTACTATAACACACTTCCTCTCATAGTGGTTGGTTGATGGTATAGATCACAGATTTAGTGCTAGAAGGGGCTTTAGGAATCATCTAGAGCCTTACATATTTATCTATAATCTACACAGAGTAGTCAGAAGGGATAAGACTTGTTCCCTAAGGTAAGACAAACCAAAGATTTAATACAATCATGGATTTTAGAGCTGGACGAGAACTTAGAGATTCTCTAGTAATACCTTCTCCACTCTCCGAGACACTCCCCGCCCCGCCCCCCCCCCCCACTTGTGGCTGAACATAGGGGAAAGAGTTGTCCATGGTTACCCAGCTAGTAAGTGCTTCTGGTGACTATGCTCCTGGGAGGGATCACTTCCCTTGGGGTGGTCCTAGTGGGGTGGGGGAGATTGGGAGAGGAGTTATTGAACAAGAAAAACCATTTCATAACTATATGTGTGTGTGTATAAATATGTACACACATATCTATCAGTCTGTTTGTCTGTCTGTCTATCTATATCTCCCTCCCAGTCTACTATATTTACCCATATAGGTAGTAAACACCCATGGGTCCATATTTTCCTTCTACTCCACCCCTCCCTCATTTAAAGCACAGCTAGCCAGCCAGCTTGGCTAGTTTTACTTCTGCTCAAAGACAATGAAAGAAATTAAGGCTTCCCAGAAGCCCTTGCTTTAGATTGATCCCAAGGACTGGCACTATTCCTTCCTTCTTTCTGTACATTGGATGACAGAGTCAGAATTCATAAATTTTTATCCAGAAGGTGATGAGAAGCATGTGCTGGAAAGAACCCCAGAGTCCAAAGCTCTGGGTTCCAGTTTTTCTTCTGCCATTCACTAGCTGTGTGATCTCAGAGCAAGAAAATTCCTCTCTGTGCCTTAGTTTCTTTTTCTGTAAAGTAGCAATAATAATACTGACATTCTTTTTTTCCCTGGCAGAGCTGTTGTTGGAAAATGCTTTGCCAGCTGGGAAGGCCTGTAGAAATGGGAACGGTCGTCTTCGAGGTGATTAGCTGGTGGCGACCTGGACAGGATGTGTTTTCACTGTGAGAACCCTCTCCTTGGGCCTCCCAGAGCTTCCAGGGCCAAGCAATCAGGGCCTTGATGCCCTAGATCCGCCAGCTGGGGTAGGAGGAGACCAATCGGAGCGGGGTGAGAAGGCAGCCTCCTCTTTGAAGTGATGGAAAGTCAATTTGTATCATAATTACCAGTGAGGCTGCGTGAAGCTACTTTTAGTTAAGGCAGGAAGCCGCCACAATGAAAACACACCTGGGGAATATTTGGAGAAAGCACTAATGATTTCTTCCCTCGTGGTTAATAAATTCACTTCCAGATCAATTTGTCCATGATAGAAACTTGAAAGCGGGAACAGTTACATGGGCACATTCGAGTGTGTCTTTTCCAGTATAAATGATTTATTACCATGATTAGCGGCACATAAACAATTTAAAATACAACTCTAATTAGTTTGGGGAAGAAAAAAAGAGAACTGCCACTCCTTGCCTCTCTCCCCATTATGTTTTACTTCCCTAAGTGTGTACTTTTTAATTAAATCCAAATGTCACAATAAATTTAAAGTGTTTTATTACTACTGGCTAACTAAAGCGTTCATGCAAACACCCATTAGGCTAAACCAGATGCAGGATTGGAAATAGCTGGAGGCCAAAGCGCTGGGATGCTTGGGGGGGGGGGCTGATGGGGAAGGGCTGTTTCTATCTATATCTGTTCAGAGAGCCAGCCCAAGATCTAAAGACCGCAAGCTTTTTGCCAAGCTGGGCCGCCTTGCTGTCTGATCGGTGTTTGGAGACCGAGGGTGGTATGGGGTGGGTTGGGGGAACCAAGACTGAAGGCATCCCTTCAGCCAGCTCAGAAAAGGGTTTTCTCCAGCAGGAAGATGAGGATGATGGGAAATAATGGTGCCAAGAGGTGAGATCCGTGGTAAGGTTAGCTTCTCTCCTTAGTATGTGCCTGGAGTTAGGGGAGTGGATTCAAGCTCCCTAGGAAATCCCTGTACCACATCCCCAGTACCTCAGGAAGACCCTTCATAGGATCACGAATTTGGAATGCAAAGGGTCCTTACAGGTCAGAGTTTAACCCTTCTTATTTTACATATGAAAAAAACCCTGAGGCTGGGAGAGGCCCCCAAAAACACTGCCAATAAGTGTCTGAGGAAGGGACTGAACCCACATCTCCCAGACTCTACCTTGACTAAGCCTCTTGCTTCTTGGGAGAAAACTAGAGAATTAATTAGCCTTGCTCTAAGGAGGACCAAGGAATGTCTAGGAGAGGTTTAGGGTCATGGACCTGAGGCCCTGATCACAGGAATTAAATAGTCTAATCCAAGGGTGGGGAACCTGGGGCCTCGAGGCCACATGCGACCTTGCACTGAATCCAAGCTTTACAGAACAAATCCTTTTACTAAAGGGATTTGTTCTGTGAAATTTGAATTCAGGCAAAGGGCCTGCACTTGAGGACCTAGAGGGCCACAAGTGGCTTCAAGACCACAGGTTTCCCACCTCCGGCTCTAACCCTTTGATTTTGTGGAGAAGGAAATTGAGACCAAAGAAATTAAGTGACTTTTCATTGAGGTAGTGATAAGTGTGACCTGAATCCAGATCCTCTGACCCCAGAACACTGTGCTGCCTCTTCAGGAAGGTAATTGCCCTAGGGTGGAAGACTGGATTTGAACCTGAGTCTTCTGACTTTAATTCTCATGCTCTTTGGGGATGACTTAAGGCTATGGATACCCTGGCATGAAGCCATGTAGTAGGCTGGGGGGCACAGAAAGCTCAGTGTGGGGTCCTGTGTTGACCGGCTCCAGAGGGCATTGATTGTAGCATCTCCCCTGCAGGGAGGCCCCCTCCTTAGCCCCTTGCCCAGTGGACCAGGCTCTCTGGTATGAGGGTAACCCAGACTCCAGATAGCCTGGCTGTCTTCTGGGAAGAGGACCCAAAGTTCTTGTCAAATGCCATCGATGTAAGTGGCTGCCAACATTCGTCCTTCTTTCTCTTCCTTCCTTCTCCTCCAAGGGGTGGGGAGGCGGCGGCAGCCCAGTGCATCAATGAGACTGAATTCTTTGAGGCCAGGTGCCTTATCTTCTCCTGTTGATGTTCCCTCTCACTGAGCACCTACCCCAGAACAGGCACTAAGGGAATTCTTGCTTAATTGAATTGTTTCAGCAGGACCATCCCTAAAAGGCCAGGTCAGGCAAAGCCCAAGAGGCCCCAGATTAAATCTTGCTCCCCCATGAACCTCTTGGCTCTGGACTGAAGAGGAGGGGGTGAGACACTTATCCCAATGCCACAAAAGTTCCACATTCCTAGAAATACCTCTTTTATCAAAGATTGATCCCTGGGGCTCTATATAGTCCTTTATAAAACATACCACACACCTCTACACATATTATTTCACCTGATCTTCCCAACGTCCCTTGTGAGGGAAGCAGTACAAGGGTTATCATTACTCCCCTCCCTTGGAGAGATGAGGAAATTGAGGCCCAGGGGAGTAAAATGACCAATGTTACACAGCATGTAAATGGCACAGCTGAGACTTCAACTCCTAACTTCTTTTGTAGTTTTTTTTAGTTGTGTGGGGTTTTCTTGGCAAAGATACTGGAGAGGTTTGCTATTTCCTTCTCCAGTTCATTTTGCACATGACAAAACTGAGGCAGAGTTAAGTGACTTGCCTGGGGTCACACAGCCAGTAAGTGTCTGAGGCTGAATTTGAACTCAGGGTGAGTCTTCCTGACTTCAGTCCAGGCACTCTATCCACTGAGCCATTTTCTATTGCTGGGCAATTTCCTCTGCGTGAGGCTGTCTCTTTATGTGTTGGGATGTTTCTATCTCCGTATTCCCCAAGCACAGTGCTTTTGTATACAGTAGGTATCTGATAGATGCATGTTTGAATTGAATTGAATGGGAAGGCACAGAAGGGAGTAATGTGGAGATGATGATAAGAGGAATAGTAATGGCTATTTATATTGCACTTTAAAGGTTGCAAAGCATCACTCCATTTCAGCTTTAGGGAAGCAGAAGGCAGCAGTGGAAAATGATGATGATAGTTATAACAGCCAGCATTTATATGGCACTTACTATGTGCCAGCACACTGCTAAAGGCTTTACAAATATTATCCAGAAAGGCTAGATTTGGAGACAAAGGACCTGAGTGCAAATCCAACTCGATCATTTACTGTATGACTTTGAACAAGTTCATTGACTTCCTCTTTCTCAACTAAACAGTGAAGGGGTTGGAGCCTCAGTTTCTCTTCTTAAAATGAGAATGTTTTGACTCTCAAATTCCTTGCCTCACATGGCTTGGTAACCTCTGAAGCCCTGGGGAGCCAAGAGCTCTGGGCTAAGAGGAGGCTGGTACAGTCTGTCTCTAGTTCTAATGATGCATGACTCCATCATCACAGGGAGTGCTGGGGGTGGGGAGGAGAATGGACAATTAGGCCACTGGGCGGGTGGGAGTGACCATCTCCCGGCCGCAGAGGGCCCCGTGGCTTCCGAAAAGCAGCAGCATGTGGGGTCCAGGGAGACAGAGCCAGGGAGTCTGAGGCGCTGCTGGCCGGCGCCCCAGGGAAGGGAAGGCATCGGAAACCCACTGCTCTTAAAGGGCTGTCTTGGCTTCTCCAGTGGAAGCTGCCAGCAGTTAATATCTCCAGCTGTTTGTATTACCGGAGGCCGAAGACGGGAACCCACCCTCCTTCCCTCCCCACGCCCCATTCAATCTGTTCTCCCTGGTCCTGGTGCCCTCCACAGTAAGCACATTCTCTACAGCACTTGCCTTCCAGTTTATAAAGCACACTGGGGCCCCTCACAATTTCAGGAAGAATTGGCTATGGCCCCCTACATCCCCCCACCCCAAGCAAACTTTCCTATTTCTGTTGAGGTCCTATCATCTTTCCACACCCCAGATTTATAGCCTCAGAGGCAGTGTGATCTAGTGGAAATAACGCTAACTTTGGAGTCTCAAGGCCTGGGTTCAGATCTTTTTTTTTGTTTGTTTGTTTTTGGGCAGGGCAATTGGGGTTAAGTGACTTGCCCAAGGTCACACAGCTAGTACATGTGTCAAGTGTCTGAGGCCAGATTTGAACTCAGGTCCTCCTGACTCCAGGGCTGATGCTCTACTCATTGTGCCACCTAGCTGCCCCTGGGTTCAAATCTTGCCCTGTCACTTCACTCCTCTGGATCTCAGAGAAGTGAAGTGATTTGTCCAAGGTCATGAAGCCAGTAGATGTTGGAGGGAGGGCACTTGAAACTGATGCAGAGATTGCCTTTCTATCTACTACACTAGGCTGCTGCGGCTAGATAGCCTAGCCTAGCCTAGCCAAGGTAGGCGCTTATTCAATATATACATTATATTTAGTAAACTGAGGCAAGAAAGACGAAGTGATTTGCTCATGGTCATACACCTAGTAAGTATTTGAGTTAAGACTCAAATCCAGGTCTTCTGTCTCCTTGATCTCATTTGACACACCCCTTCCCCACACACAACAGCTCTAGGAGGAAGGGAGGAGGCAGATTGTTACCCTCATTTTCCAGATAAAGAAACCGAGGCCTAGAGAAGTAAAGTAATTTGACAGTAACTGGAAGACCTGTTTATCTTGAGCCCAGGCCTAACTCCAAATACAGTACTCTTTCCTTTATTGACTTTCTGATAATTCTAGCTACCTTTATGTAGATTTTTTTAGTTGAAAGTGAACTAAATATAAATTCCAATGGACCATCAGCTCAATAGATCTGCCATGTAGAGAACATTGGCTCCCAGATACTCTTCCCAAACTGTGTGGTTGCTGAAATTCCACTATGAAGCAAAATAAACCTTGTGCGGGACATGGGAGCATCAATCAATCAATCAATCAATCAATCGATTAACAGGCATTTATTAAGGATCTACTCTGTGCCTGTCACTGTGCTAGGAGGCATTGGCAGGCAGTCCAAAGACAAAAGCAAAAAACTCTGCTCTCACAGAGGTTACATACTAACAGGAGAGACAACATGCATATATGTTTATACAAAACACATGCCCTCAGTGGCTGTCCAAATTGTGAGGCTGCAGAAATTCCAAGCTGCAGCAAGTTATGTCTCATGTGGGACCCAGAGACATGACACTGCCCCTGACTGAAGGGAGGGGGATAAGACCCATATATAGATAACTATAAATCAAACCACAAGAGGCATGAAATGCTGGAAGAGAGAAGAAGAGGCCATTTCTGCCTAGGTTAGTCAGAGAAGGCTTCATGGTGGAGGTAAGCTGAGCCTTAAAGGGTAAATAGGATTTGTATGTATGGAAAGAAAGGACATTCCAGGAGTAGGTAAGAGATAAGCAAAGGTTTGATAGTGGGAAAGCAGGGGGGAATAGAGGGGGTGCTGACTGTTACCATCACAGTACAGTCACTGCCCAGTACATTGGGCTCTAGACCTGGATAAATGACTTCACCCATACTCATGTATACACCTCATGTATAAAATGAAGCTGGGCTAGATGACAGCGGAGGCTCTTACCAGATCTGACATCCCATGATTCCAAAATGAGAAGTATAGGGCACTGTATCAGGCTGAGTGTACCTTTCATTCGTCAAGTAAAAGGGAGCGTCCAAAAGTTTTCACTTTTTTGTTATTATCCCACCAGGCTCAGACACCTCTCAAACACTTCCTACTGAAACCCTACCTACTTGCACACTTCCTACTGCCTCTGTGCTTGATTTATTTGAGATGTAGAAGCTCATTTCCATTAGTCCCCGATGCCCAGTTTGTTCTGGGCCCCCCATTCTGCTGATGACTGGGCTACCAGTCCTATTTGCTGATGGTCCTGCTGTCCTTAAGCCACAGATAGTTCTCCCAGTGCCCTTGCCGGTTGTGCAGATGGCACAGGAAGACGTTCTCCACCTGAGCAGTTCAGCACCATGGACAGAATGCTCGGGTGGAGGGAGTCAGGGAGTGAGCCATTTCTTACCCATTCTTCTAGCTGACACCATCTGGTCTCAGGTTCTGCCTCCTCCTCTCCCCCTTTCTTCCATCCTAACTCTTTAAACAGTAACAATAAAATGAGATCTGGAGGTGGGTAGGATCTGTGGACCAAACAGAAGGGGAGGGCAGACAAGCATGGGGAGCTTACAACATCTGAGCTGAGAGAGCCTTAAATGGAGTCCAACCTGGCAGCACTCATTGTATAGGAGAGGACACTGAGGCCTGGGAGGGGGTATAGAGTTACCTAAGGATACCCAGCAAGTTAGTGGCAAAACCAAGCCTCCCGACTTCCCAGCCCAGAGTTCTTTCCCCCTTCCCAGAGTGATCTAATATTCAGTTCCTTTACTTTAGATTCTAGGGATATGAGAAGAGTCAAGTGGAGAGAAGCATTCATATCCCTCAGCTCTTTCTTCAAGACCCCCAGGGGCCCAAGGCACCTCTGGGCAAAGGAGGTTCTCAAGGGCAAAAATCAGGCTTTCCTGGGCAGTTTGGTCATCAAAATTTCCTCTCTTTGGCCTGATCCACCCCTTCTCCACGCCCCTCCAGGGACTGTTAAAAATTAATTCTAGATATTTTCCCGGTCAGTGCACAGAGAAGCAATCTCCTAGAGGGGCCCAGACTAAGAGGGGTCATGGGCCTCAGATAACAGCCTGGAACACAATGATGGGGAGCCAATTCCACTCTGCTGGGCTCCAACCCACTGGCTTGTTCTTTAACTACCTGAGTATTAGGATTGATACTGAGGCAGCATACAAGGGAAAGCCCATTGACTGCAGCAAAGGACCTTGGTTCCACTGCTGCTTCTGATAGTCACTTAAATTCCCTGGGCCTCAGTTTCCACATCTGTAAGTTGGGGGCTGGACTGAATATCTCTGAGGTTCCTTCCACTTCTTGTTCTATGATATAAATCCAATGCCCTCATTTTACAGATAGGAAGACTGAGGCCCAGAGAGGAGAAGGGACTGATTTACCCATGGTTCTGAAGAGTTCATGGCAGAGCAATGGGGCTAAAGTCCAAGTCTTGTGTGCCTAGGCCAGGGCCCTTTTCACTGTCCTGCACCGCCTCTGAACCAAATGCTCTCCAGACTGTGGCCTGACATCCCTGATGTTACCCAGAAGGGCAGCCAATCAATGCTTGGACAATTGGGTTGCATTCGAATGAGCTTTTAATCTAATTCTTTTCACAAAGCTCTGTTAACCTATTGACCTTTTTCAAGCAAAAAGGGAGCAGATTCTCTAGGAAAGCCTATCGTATTCACAATGGGTTTCCCTCCTTTTAAGGAAAAAAAACCCAACAAAAAAAACAACAGACTAGCTTTTCTGCTTATGAATCAGCATGGTCTGGCCTAAGGGAAAGTGCATCAGACTGGGGAGTCTGAGGACCCCTAGCTCCTCTCTGACTCTACCGTGAATTTGCTTTGCAACCTTGACAGAGGTCACCTCCCCTCTCTGGGCCTTCAAGGAAAGGATGCTGGGCCTCTACACAAGACTCTTATGAGGACAAAAGAAGCTCCATCCAGGAACAAAAATGTTTTTTTTAAACTTATATTGGTACTTAATAAATGCTTAAATGTTTGCTGTATTGTAAAGAACAGTATAACTACAATTAGTTTTAAAAATAGCAGTTTTTTGGTCCTTTGTCCAGAGGATCCAACATCTGGGGGGCTGGGACCATGTTAGGATTACTGTGTTCAATTCTGGGCATCGCATTTGGGAAAGGACACAGATGAGCTAGAGAGGGTCCAGAGATGGCCAGCCAGGGTGATAAGAGGACTGAATGTTGTGCTGATTGGGATGGGCTGGAGGAACTCGGGATACTTCACCTACAGAAGAGAAAACTTGGGAAGTGGGTGAGGGAGAATGTGTGTATGTGGGGGAAGACATGATATTGTCTTGAGGTATCTGAAGGGCTGTCTTGTGCAAGGAGGATTTGACCCCAGAAAGAAGAACTGAAAGCAATGGGAGGAAATGGCAGAGAGAGGCAGATTTTAGCAAAGTATAAGGGAAAATATCTTAAGAATCAGCACTGTCCAATAAGGGAATGAGGTGCTCTTTTGCAAAGTAATGAGGTTCCTGTCAGTGAAGATCTTCCAGTAGAGGCTGGGATGTGTTTGAGGGATTCCTGCTTCAGGAGGAGACAGATTAATTTCTACTCAGTTCAACACACCATTAATTAAGCCCTTACTGGGTAAGGCCCTGCAGTAGATATTACATTTAAATGGAAGATGTCTCCTAGCCTGCACTGATTTTTCTGGCCTTCAAGGGCAGAATTCTTGCCCTGGGGGAGGCACAAATAGCCTTCTTCAACCGGCTTCTATCAGAAGGGAAAGTTATCCAGGCCTGACCACCTGATGAGGAGAAGAGAGTATTAGATTGCACAGGAAAAAAAAAAACCTGGCTTCCAATTTCAGTTCTGCTCCTTACTAGCCATCTGGCCCTGGGCAAGTCATTTAACCTTCATGGGCGTCTCTTTATTTGAAGGAGGTGTACTAGATGACCTTGGTAGTTCCTTCTAGCTGGAACTCTACCATCCTCAGTCATTAAATCTCTGAGCCCCAATTCCTCATTGCTAAAACAGAGGAGTTGCTATGAGAAGCAAAAGAAGGAAGGCGTGTAAAGAGCCATACAATTGTTAGCTATCATTATTACTACCTAACAACAACTCTGTCCCTTCTACAATGGCCATGAAATAATCCTCACTGATGTTTCTATGACACTTGACATTCTTCAATATATCTTACACTAACAACTCACATTGCTATGGAGCTTTAAAGAAAACAAAGGATTTTCCTTATAAAAATCTTGTTGAGGCAAGCAGTGCACGTCCATTTTATAGAAAAGGAGACTGAGGATTAGAAATGTGAATCACATGAGCACAGCTCAGCATCTGTTATCTCGTTTGAACCTAACGGCATTCCTGTAAAGTAGGAAATATTAATTTTCCCAATCTACGTATAAGGAGGATGAGTTTCAGAGAGTTGACATGACCTGCCCGAAGTCATGCAGCAAGTTAGTCATGACACCAGGATGAGGATTATACACCTTAAAATTGTGAGTGGTAAAATTTCAGTGAAGGAAGGGACTTTGGTGATCACCCAGTCCAACTCTCTGATTTCACAAATGAGGAAACTGAGGCTTATAAATGTTGGTCTATTCACCCAAGAGCAACATGGCAGGTTAGTGGTGAAGCCAGGTCTAAAATAGAGACATTTTAAATTCATTACCATATGTCAGGAGCCCTAAGTTACTTGTCCTTAAATAAATCAAGTTGGGATATTTGGCTTGGCATGCATGTGTTGGTATACATGTGTGGGAGGGCATGACCAGTGATAGGTATCTTCCAGTATTTGAAGGACTATTTTGTGGAACTTGGTTCCAGAGAATAAGACTAGGACCAATGAGGGGGAGTAAATCAACCAACAAGCATTCATTAAGCCCCTACTGTGTGCTAAGCACTATGCTAGGCATAGAGGATAGAGACTGACATGGAATAACATATACATATAGAAGTACATGTGGGCTCATACAAGGCAGACATAAGGTGTTCTTGGGACAGGGGTTTGTGGGATGGAGAAAGCAGAGATCAGGAAAGGCTTCCCGGTTCTTAAGCTTGAGTCTTGAAGGAAGTCAGGGACTCCAAGAAGTAGAGGTGAGAAGGAAAGCATTGCAAATATGAGGGACAGTCTTTGCAAAATTGAGGTGACAGGAGGTAAATTTCAACTTGATATAAGAGAAAAATTCCCCAGTATTCAGAGTTACTCAAAAGTGGGGTGAGATACTTGGTGTGGTGGCGAGTTCTTTGTCAGTGGGGGTCTTCAGGCAGAGGCTAGATATTGGGATGGTATAGAAAGGGATTTTTGCCGAGGTACTAATCAGGCCAGATGCCTTCTGAAGGCCCTTCTAGAAAGTTTCTCAAGATCTGGGTGGGGAGGAATGTGGAATGGAAGAAGAAGAAGGGGAAGGATTGAAAAAAATAAAACCAGATACTGATGGGGAGGGGCACCTAAATTCAAAAGAGTGAGGGAGGTGCCAATACCAGGGACCTCCAGGGGTCTCCTATACTCATGAGTTCACTACCCCCTCTTCTTCTCCAAGAGAAACCAGTGCCCACCCTGCAATTTTAATTATTAAAACTCATATTCTGAGTGACCAAGTAGATTTTTCTCCTATAAGGAGCAGAGCAGGGGGTGGGGGCTGGGGGGCGGAAGCTCCAGCCACACAATATTAAAATGTCAGGAGTTTAAGCCCCGTGTTGGTTCAGTCATAACTTACCAGCACCCATGATGGCAGACACAGCGTCTCCCTTAAATTATTAAGCATAAGACATCAGACTGTAATATTTTGCTAAACCGAGGTACAGACACAGACAAAGATGTCATTTCAATATTTGAAACCAGCAAGTTTAATTTAAAATAAGAGCAAACCAATAAGCTCAGAAAATGGCAGTGTGAGGGAGGAAAATTACACCGTGCGAAGGAAAAAAAAGTAGAAGGACTTAAGAAATTTATAAAAGTAATCTCCAAGTGGAAATTAGAAATCAACCTCGAGAAACAGAATAACACAAAAGAAATATTACTGTCCACTTTCTAAATCAATATAACACTGCTCCACGACAGAATTACCATGGTAACTCAAGTAAAAAGAATAAACCAATTCTTATTATTTCAAAATAAAATCACAGCCTGAAGCCTAGGTTTTATTACAGCCACTGATAGATCGCCGGCGTGTATTTATCTGAAATATTGCTTTTCAATCAGCTATTCTATGAATGTACAAATTTCCTGAAGCAGCCCACTTAAAGGGTGTGCATTTAAACCAGGAAAGGCTAACCAGTGAATTGATTACACAGAGCCATCTACATATTTTCATGTGTTTTGAGTCAGTCTTGGTAACGCAGCCGTTTCACTTTCTCTAAATTAGGATTTATTTCTTGTGAGGGGGGAGCTGTGCCGGAGGAATGGGGCCAGGGGCATGTGTGTGGGGAAATCAGGGGACTCAGATTCTGCTCTCCATTCTGATGATGAATGTCTGTGTGACCTTGGGTGATGCACTTAATACTTCTGCCTCAGTTTCCTTCTCTGTAAAATGAAAGTATTGGCTTGGTGACTTCTGAGGTCCCTTCCAGTTCACAATCTAGGACCTCATATATTCTCAAATGAGATAAATGTGTACAAAGTGCTTTGTAACTATAAAGTGCTACATAAATGTCCATTATGATGATGATGATTGTTATCCCTAAGGTCCCTTGTAGCTCTGACATTTTGTGATTCTAGGAGTTGGGGAAAGAAGAGAAAAAGCTGCATATGATGGTCCAATATGAGGTCTAGTGTGGCTTCAGCCACGTCAAGGGGTGGGGGAAGCTACTCCCTCTGAACAACAAACATTTAAGAAGAGAGGGAGATAGTCTCCTGGGTCTAAAAGGAATCCCCTAGAGCTTCCCAGGGACCGGCATTCTACTAGCGTACTGGGGGCATGTAATCCTTCTTAGCAAGAACCGGAGATTCTGGGAGAGACTGTTCCCCCTGAACAGGTGGTCAATGGTATCTTCGTGGCCTCCTAGATAGTGATGGGAGGAGGGAGGCAAGTGGGTGGATGGAGAGGCTTAATCCTTGGACTATAGGGAGGGGATGGGCTCTGTCCCCTGCCATGGCCCCAACCTTTGAGGCTCCCTAGCTCTGATACGTCTGCCTTCTGCCTCTGGGGGCAGACCTTTATTTATCTCCTTCCCCACAGTCTGGCATTCAATGCCATGAGGCTTAACTAACCTGGCCAGCATATTCCCTTTGGCATACAATCCTCGGATTGGCCTAGTGGGCAGGTGAGGTCCCTGCCTATACAGAATTTTCATTCTAGCTGATAGATTGATACATTTCCCTGTCAAATAGCTCCAGCTACTTGAACATTTTTTAAAGGTGGCAGCATAGTGGTCTGGCATGATTCCTGGACTGAGTCAGAAGATTAGGATTTCAGTTGTGTCTCTGTTACTAACATTCTGTGTGACCTTGGGACTGTTTCTTCCCCTCCTTGACCTTAGGCTCAGATCAAAAGGGTTGGACCAGATCAGGGGTTCTGTGAACTTGTTTAGCAAATATTTTGGTAGATGCATTTCAATACGATTGATTTCCTTTGTGACTCTATGCGTTTAGAAACATTATTCTGGGAAGGACAAAATAGGTTTTGCCAGGCTGCCAAAGGTGTCCATGACACCAACTATGTTTAGAACTTCTGTTCTAGACAATCTTTGAAGCCCCTTCTAACTCTAACATTTTATATTTTACTCTTCCTTTCAGCTCTGATGGTCTGTGCTCTGTGTTTTAACTTGTCACCTAGCTCTGCCATTTTATACTCTGGTATTATTAAGCAATCAGAGGACAATTAGGCACTTAACCAGGGCTTTCTAACCTGGGTATTTCTACCTCTATGAGGTATAAAAAGCTTGTCAATAAGGTATGGAAGCTATTTGTCAAATAACTGTATTGTCACATCAAACTATTCCAAAAGATGTTAATTCAGTTTATAAAAACTTGTCTCCATAAATCAGGAATCTCAGATCTTGGCTCAGTTTGTTTGTTTTATTTCTTATGTACATGTGCATAGTTAAGGCTTCCTTTCATATTGAATAGGGGCTACTGGAATGTTTACTAAAAACCAAGGAATATGTGTTGGGATCTCCTGCACTGAACTAGTGGGTGCCAGATCTAAGAATAAGAGGTAGGATTCCAGAGTGAGAATAGGCGGCACAGCTCAGAGCAGGAGGGAAAGGCTTCATAGAGGAAGGGGAAATTGAGTTGTCCCTTGAATGTGGGTAGGATCTGGAGAGGGGAGGAGGACTTGGGAGAAGGGCAAGGGAGCGAAAGCTTTCCAGGCAAGGGAAACACAGAGCAAAATGGTCAAGGGAAAATACTGCTTATGCTCTGTGGACTTCTAGACCATGGCAGGAATGGGAAGACTTCCCAGAATCACAGAGGTGGAAGCGACTTTAGCAGGAATCTATTTCAATAATCCCTGACAGCTGGGCGTTCAGTCTTTACTTGAAGATCCAAATGGATGAAAGACTCACTACCTCCTGAGCTAGCCTGTTCACATTTAGGAGAGCATGAGGGCCACCGTAGCAGCACAGGACTCAGTCAAATCCTGGGTCAAGCAGGCTGGATGTCTCCCTGCACAAAATCTGTGCGTACCAGAGCCAGTGGAGGGAAGCAGGCTCAGTCAGGCAAGGCAGCCTAACTTACGGCTAGTCCCAGCACCAAGGAGAGCTCTAGGTGACCTAATGCTGCTTTTATAGGTTCTGTTTAGGAAGGCTTTCCCTCTATTAGGCAGCACTGGTCTTTGCTCAGCTAAACCCCACAGGAGATTTTGGCTAGTTAAAGTAAGCCTGGCTTTCTGAAGGTGTGTGGGGGGAATTCTCCTCTTCCACCCAGAAGCCTCTGCTGAATTTGAAGAGAAAGCCACACCCTCTGGATAGTCTGGGGAGTCAGCTTGGGAACCTGGGTCCTTCCTCTTTGGCACTGTTAGATTAGGTTCCAGCATGAACAGTCCCAGTCTGAGATTCTGACCTCTGTTTTCAGGGGCTTAGCCACATTTTGGTGCCTGGTCAGAGGCAATAGCAGCATGGGAGACCTGAGTTCAAATCATTGCTATACCAATAACTTACTGTGTGAATTCCTGCTTCTTAAATTCACAGTTTGGGAGAGGTTTTCTTCCCAGGGAAGGGCTTTCTGTTCTGAGTCTGCTCTGGTGGAACAACTGGGGGGGTGACAGTGGGAGCACCTATTGGGCCAGAAACACAGGGTTCAGAATCATTCATTCATTGATGCATTTATTCATGCATTCATTCATTCAACAAAGCGCACATTAAATATGAACCCTGTGCTCAATATCAAGGGGCTAAGTTTTCTCATGTGTATGTGTGCATGTATGATATTACACCAGTGTTCTCAAGGAGCTCATAGTCTAACATATGGTATGGTAGAAAGAACACTGGCTCTGGAGTCAGGGGACCTAGGTTCAAATTTTACTCTGTGGCTTACTATCTATGTAACTTTGGGTCCACTCTCAATTTATTCATCTGTGAAATAAGGACGATGGACTGATGGCCTCAAAGTTCTAGAGGCAGTCAGGTGATATATTATTGAAGAATATGCTGGCTTGATTTCTGGAAGACCTGAATTCAAATCTTGCCTCAGACACAACCTAGTCATGTGACATGGGGCAAATCACATAACCTCATTTCCTTATTTGTCAAATGGAACTAATAATAGCAGCTACTTCCTAAAGTTGTTATGAGAACTAATTGAGATAACATATGTAAAGCACTTTGTAAACCTTGAAGACCTATATAAATGCTTGCTATTATTAGATCTATGATCTTGATGGGGAGGGTACAGGTATAGCAAGTCCATAAATAGCTGTGATGCTAGAGAGAATGAGACTAAGTCTATAAAGTCCATACAGCAGGACAGTTTTGTCACTATCTTATTAGATTTAATACATTTTTTTCAGAAAATAAATAATAGAAATTTACAGTTTCTTATAGAATCTTCTTTTTCTGTTAAATGTTTATGTTTTGCTATTTGTTAAATTCTTAAAAAAAGGAAATTTTAAGTTAAAAATGTGAGGAGGGAGAGGTCACTTTCACTGGAGAGGGTTGCAAGGGGAGGGTCAGGGTCACATTGAGGAAAGCTTTCATGGGATGGGGAAAGATTTAAAAGAGGAGAGATTGGCAGGAGGTGCAGTTAGTTGGTGGGGTGTCCACTCCAGTTGCCATGAGCAAAGGCGTGGAGACAGGAGGAGGGAAGCAAGCCATGAACCAGGGATAGATAATAATGCTGTCTGGCAGGAATGCAGATGACCTGAAGGGAAGGAGTGTGATATAATGCTGGAAAGGTAGGTTGGGGTCAGACCAAGACAGACCCAGATGGTTAGACAGAGCTTACTAAGACACACTCCATTCAGAAAAATCCCCTAACTTGGCTTGTGGGAGTGCAAGCTTCTTTCCACATCTTAAATGATTGCTTTTAGGCTTTGATGGGCTCCAGTCATGGTGGTGGGTGCCATACGTATATAATTTGACCATGTACTGATTTCAGAGGGACCAGACTCTCAAATATCCTGTTCTATGGGTACCCCTCAGAGCTGATCAGCTTCCTCTTGTAAACAATCATATGCTGATTAGAGAAAGGGCAATGCACCAAAATAGAATTCCATTTTGCAGGGCCCACAAGATAGGACACCTGAAACATCATCTCTCTAAAGAGGCCTCTTTGAATTAAATGGAAATCACAGTCAGATGGAGGCAGCCTGGCCACCCAAAGGTGGTTTAATGACTCAACCCAGAGCCTGCCCTGCTCCCAGAGACTAGGAGAGGAGAGGCCAGCTCCCAGTATGGGAAGATTTCCATTTCCTTGTGTTAAAAGCATCTTTGGGGTGATTGGCTCTAGAAGGGTGGGGGGGAGTGAGGAAGGAAGGAAAGGAGGCTTTTTCCCCTCTAAGACAGGCCCACTTACTGGGGGAGTGTGGGCCCCAGTCCAGCACACAAAGGGTGAAGCTTTTAGGGATGCAGCAGCAGGTGATCTCAGCGCTTCCACGGAGTCCTAATGCTCCTAAAAGCCACTCTCCCCGTTTCTGTAATTGGGCAGCAGTAGTTAATGTAGTATTGACTGCATTATATGCTCCTGTTCACCCTCCCACTAATGCCAATTGCATCACCTTGTACCCTTACCATATTGCTTAGCCAATAGCTGTTAAAAGCAATCCAAATCATGAATCATAGAGGAAACTTTTAGCAAGACACCAGCATCCAAAGGAGACAATTTACAGTTGAGTTAATCTGGGTACATTAGCCAGACATGGATTCAGGAAGACAGACCAATTTATGTTACTTGCGTTTTCCCCTTTATTGCTGTGCGTAGGCAAATGACTGGGAGATCACAAAGGGAAAAAGACAGGAGCCCTCTCCTTTCCCAAAGCCGATTCCCATCTGGCACCAGGGCTTGGTGGGCTGGAAGCCCACATGCGCATCAGGCTGACCTCAGAGTCAGTGTGCATCGCTGGATCTCCGTGGGCGGGCGAGGGCTGGGGGGGGGGGGAGATGTGGGAAGGAGGAAGGGAAAGGTATGTAATTACTGCTGGGTATTTATTATAGCTCAGCAATCTGACTGCTCTGTGGGGGTCCAGGTGCCTGGTGTCTGGAACATTAAATGCAGCCAGTCCTCCAGGGTCACCTGGCAAAGTCCCTCCTCTAGTCACCACAGGACTTGGCCTCTTCTCTAAAGGTTGGGAATGGGCAATGCTCCAAATGGAGCTTCTTGTCCACTGAGCTATGAGGCTGAGGCACCAGTATGGAACATGGGGCTCGGACTGCTTGGTGTATGTGTGTGTGTGGGGAGTCCTGGCCACACTCTGCCCCCTGGTCAGAGCACTTCTCAGGGAGTGAATTGGCACTCCAGGCTCACACTGAAGAGGGCTCAAGTCCATGGAAAATGAGGAATTTACTATATGATCACCCAGGAAGTTGTCATCTGTTGGCCCAAGGTCTTAGGACCTTAAGAGATTCTGCATCTCAGGCATCTGGAGCCTTTACCCATTCTCACCCATCAAATTCTGAGCTGATCCATTATCTATCTGGAGAGTTAGCGCACCAGATGTTCTATACATCTGGGGCCTTGGAGATAAGGAGATGAGTGCCAGGTGTGTGTGTGTGTGTGTGTGTGTAGAGTCTCACCCCCTGCCCACCTAAGGATAAGGCCATGAGGCTAGCATGGTGTCAGTTTTTCCCAAGGCACAAGTACCAGGTATTTTACTGGCCCGAGCTTCAGAACAGAGCCCATGACATGATGTCAATCTCCCATCTGTCCTCTAGACAGTGAACAAGGGTGCCTAGGGGCATACAATGTCACTTCTGAGCCCCCAGAGCTTCAGTAGCTCTCGCTGCCTCTAGATAAAACTAACTCTTTGGGTTGGTACTGAAAACCCTGCCCAATAGCCTGGCTCTGGCCCACATTTCACATCATTATTCTCTTCCATGCAACTCTGCATTCTAGCTCTATCACTCCATCTGCTTTTCAGCTGTCGTCTCTGTCTTAGCACAGGCTGCCTCCCCATCCAGGCCTGGGATGCACTCCCCCTCCACTTGTACATACCAGCTCTCCCACCTCTGAGCCTTTGCTCATGCTGTTCCCTGTGCCTGGAATACCCTCTCTCTTCCTCTTTAACAACTGAATTTCTAGTCATCCTTTTAAGCTCAACTCAAGAGCTATCTCTTCTGTGAAGTCTTCCCCAAACTACCCAGTCACTAGCAACCTTATTCTCTGTCCTCATGGCCTCAGGAAACATTTTGTTTTACATCAGAGGCTCAGCCTAGTCGCTTTTTTAAATGTTTCCTCTTACTGAAGCCTAGCACCAGAGGCAATACTCTACATTGCCCAGACCTTGATGAGGTCAGCCTCTCTCTCTTTGGCCTCGAACCCATCTCTACAGTAGCAGACAGAGGTGTACTTTACAATGCTTCAGGCCTACTCGGGGATGCTATAGGACCAGCCCAGAATGGCACCTATGCTCAAAGGGTACCAAACTCAACTTAAAACCACTATGATGAGCCTGGCGCCAATGGCACTAACAATCTACAGCTTAATATTTGTTACAACGCTTTGTTTTTTTCTCATTTGGGGGTGGGATGGGACAGAAAATGGGAGGAAGAGAAAATAGATTTTTGTTAATCGAAAAAAAGAAGTTTAATTTAAAAAATATTATAGCTTAGCCACATGTAGTTTAATTTTTCCATTTCATTCTCATTCAGTACTTTTTTATTAAAAAATATCCTAGATTTTTTTTATACCTCTAGTCTGTAATGAAAGAAGGTTGACCAGCCCATACTGTCACTGGCCAGGATTCAGGGAGTAGTCACAATGCATAGGCTACACTAAAGATGGGAACACAGGGTTCAGGGCTAGGAGACCCAGGTTCAAAGCCC
The DNA here is from genome assembly GCA_028646595.1 of Phalanger gymnotis. Taxonomy (NCBI): domain Eukaryota; kingdom Metazoa; phylum Chordata; class Mammalia; order Diprotodontia; family Phalangeridae; genus Phalanger; species Phalanger gymnotis. The sequence continues at coordinate 419,877,368 of CM053623.1, forward strand.
TGGACTCTTACCATGTGACTTTGGGCTTGTCATTTCTCATCCTTCGGGCCCTTGTTTCTTTATCTAAAAAATGGGGATAGCAATATTCCCACCACCTACCTCATGGGCTTATTGAGAGAAAAATACTTTGTAAACCTTCAAAATGCTATGAAAATGGGGGCTGTTTCTATTAGACCACTTGTTAAGTTTGTCATTTAAAAGACAAATAGAAAGTCTTTCCAGGTGGAAGAATCCATAGATGAATTAGTGCAGCCTTCTAACTCTACAAATGAGAAAACTGAGATCTTGGGTGAGAGGAATAGACCTGCCCCAGGTCACACAAATGGTAGTTAGACAGGCTTTGATTGGAAGCCAGTCCCTCTGATTCCAAATCCAGTGGGTTCCCTGCCCCCATTACACCACATTAATATCATCTTCATTTTTAATAGGAGATCATGCCTTTGCCCTCGCTTTTCAGAACATAAGGAGACACAACTTGGTTGTAAGTAGGGGTAAGCATGTACCTTAGCTGCCCATTTTCCTTTAGGAACTCCAGGCCACCTGAGAATCAAACATTTTCTTGATCCCCTTTCCTTCCCTACTCACCAGTCCTCACCAAACCACCTCAGCTGCTGCCCGCCCGAATCTCCTCTCCTCTTATCTCCTCCTCCTCCACATCTCCTTTCCATATCTGAGTTGCCTGATGCAGCCTGGTATGAAGAGACTTGGTCAAGGTCACATGGATTGCTGGGGCTGGGGGGCAGAGCTGAGACTCTGACCTCAGTGGCTCCCCACCTAAGGTCCCGTGTTCTTACATTAGAGCTGGGATGGGGTCACCTGCGTGGTATAGGCTGCACTGAACTCAGCCTTGGAATGGACAGTGGGAACTCACTAAAGCGCTGTGCCTGAGCTTCCTGTAAACCTGGGCCTAGAAGGCCTACTTCCCAAATAAAAGCAATTAATCTGGAAACCCTAAGTTTAACCATTTGAGAAGCTGAACTCATTGCCCATCTCTGTGGTGACCCTCACCATTCGACCTAATGGATTACTTTATTAATAATGCACTGTGCTTTAAAAGCAAAAAAAAAAAATCTGACAATTCAATACTTCAGAAAGTCTCTTAAAAACCGTTGCTACGGCAAAACCCGATTGATATTTTATTATCTCTCAGAAGTGAAACATGAAAGCCAAGCACCACCGTTACTGCTTTGGTCTTTCACAGTCCTGAGTCCCTTGCAGACCCACTCTGGAGCAAACTGGAGCAAAAGCTTCTTCCAAGAGCCTGCTACTCAGATTGGGGGGTGGGTGGGGTAGGTAAGATTTTCAAGCTTTTGGGATGGGGGAGGAAGTATGTGGCTTTAAACACTTGTGTGCTACTCTGTAGCTCTTCAAATCCCTTTGCAGCATCAGAAGAAAACAAAACAGACGATCTAGCACAATGAGGGAAGGGAGAGGAAGAGAGTATCTATCACTGTCTTCCTCCCCCCAAGTCATCACTTGGAAAGATGTGAGATCTTGGAGGGCTGGCCATGTCCACTTTTTCTTTACCCAGGAAGGCAAGAAGGACTTTGGAGCAGAGGCAGTGAGAAATGGGGCATGAGGGCCCTGGCCATGTCTCCAGCCCCAAAGGTCCTTTATAAGTAGGGCTGGAGCAGAGGCCAATGAAATCAAAAAAACCCAACTACTCAATAAGGTAAATGTTAAGGAGTCCCTGTTTGGTCTGTGTAGATAGGCTCTTCATCAATGCAGGTCATTGCAACCTCTTAAGATTTGTTGTGATTTATGGATTGAATAAGAAGTGCATCCCCCCTGCCCCCCATAGCTGAAAGTCTTGTGAGAAGTCCCACCATCCTGAGCCAGGCTGGCTCACCAAAGATGGGAAGTCCTTGATGAAGCCTTTGCAGCTCGGCAGGACCTGCCAGAAGCGGGTGGCAATGAGATCAGAGGAGTCATCACGGTGTGGCAGAAAGAACACTGAAGTGAAGGCATCTAGGTGGCATAGTTGATAGGGCACTGGGCCTGGAGTTTTCAAATCCAGCCTCAAACACTTACTAGCTATGTGACCTTGGGCAAGTCATTTGACCTCTGTTTCCCTCAGTCTCTTCATTTTTAAAATGTGGATAATTAATAGCACCCACATCTCAACAGTGTTGTGAGGATTAAATGAGATCATTGTAAAGCACAATGTTTGGTACATAGTGCTATATAAACGTTAGCTGCTGCTGCTGCTGCTGCTGCTACTACTACTACTACTACTACTACTACTACTACTACTATGTGGCATTAAAGAACTGGAAAATGACTGAGCATATTATGGAATATGAATCTGACAGGATACTATTGTGCTATAAGAAATGATGGAAGGAAGGGATGGTTTCAGAGAAACCTGGGAAACCTTGTATGAACTGATGTAAGTGAAGGCAGCAGAACCAGGAGAGTAATTTATATGATAGCAACTTTGTAAAGACAAACAGGTTTGAAAGACTCAGGAGAAAGTCTGATCAATGCACTGTCTGACCACAAATTCCAAAGGATATATAATGAAATATGCTTCCCATATCCTGACAGAGAGTTGATACATTCAAGACATACGTTTTTTGGGAATATAGCTAATGCTAGCATTTGTTTTGCTTGACTATAAATAGTTGTTATGAGAGTTTTTTCTCTTTTTTTCAGTGAGTGGAAAGGAATAGAAAGGAGAGAAGGTAGATTTTCTTTATATAAAAAATTTATTTAAAAAAGAAAAAAGGAAAAAAAGAGAATGCTGAACTTGGGAGTCACGAGAAGTAGGTTCAGAACCTCTGTCTGTTACTAACTGTGGGACAATGGGCAAGTCTCTTCATCTGGGAATTGAGAGGGTTGGACCAGATCACCATTAAGCATGCCTCCAGTTCTAGACCTATGAGCTGTGACAAAGGCTTCAGGAACCCAGGATTGCTGCACCACAATTCGGCGATGGAAGAAGACTCTAGAGTAAGGTGAAGGTAGATTTTAAAAGGAAAAATTTTTAAAAGATTCTTTTAAAAAGAAAGTAATCTGTTTTGTCTCAACAGATCCTTTCCTATTAAATAAAAAAGGGTGGCTAGTTTGGAAGCCCAGTCCTTCATGTTCCCTACCAGGAATATGATCCTCAGAGGGTTACAATGGGATCACTAGGCTGATTTCTAAAGGCTTGCCATGATGAATGTGGTATAGACATGATTGGAAATCCATATTGTGGTTGGGAGGCCTGTTCATAGAACTTCATTCCCTTTGTGGCTGTGATCCTGACTCTCCTAGACTTTGCCACCATAACTCAGCTGCCTTCTTACCCTGGAATATCCCATCTTGGCCTTTTTTTTTTCCCAGTGGTGAATTCCTTCTGTGGCCTTTCAATTGGGGATGGGTTGGGGCTTCATTCCTCTCCTGGCTGTGCTTCCGATCTTCCTGGACTTTGCCACCATGCCCCTGTGGAAGGATCTTTCTCTCTCCCCCTCCTTATTCAGCTCCCATCAGAATCTAAGCTTCAGGAGGGCAGAGAATGTCTTCTTTTTTGCTTTTTTTGTATCCCCAGTCCTTAGCACAGTGCCTGTTGCATGGGAAGTACTTAATAAAAGTTTGTTGACTACCTGTTGCCTGTCCACAGCACTAGGGAGACAATGGGGGGAAGGTCTGAGATAGAATAATTATTTCGGGGTCCTCCTCTCTAAGAAGAGAAGATAGACAGAAGAGGAAGAATCTTAAATAACAGTGGGGGAATTCTTGGTACTACGTTTGACTCTCACATGCCCTGAACCTCAAGAAAAAAATAGCACGTGGGCCCTTGAGGCAACATAAGAGCTTGTGTTTCTCAGAAGGAGTTGCTGATGGGACCATTGATTCCTTCTATAGCCAAACCCAGATTTCAGTATTTGCTGCCTCAGGGGAGGGCAGGGATGGGATTGGGGAGGCGCTAGGCCATGTGGACTTGAGCAAAACCAGTCTTCCTGCCAAGCTAGTCTTTTTTCTTGTTTCACACAGGGCCATTCTTTGGTCAGGGGCAGAGCTAGGGGCCCCGGGCTCTGAACATTTCAATAGTCCTCAAATTAGGTAAAACACATCTTATCTGGTCATTTCACTGCTGCAGAAGTGAAGAGTCAGATCCTTCCACCTCTAGCACTTACCCCTGACGAATGCTATAGAATTCTGGGTATTTAACTCTAGGGCTACCAGCCCTCCCTTTCTCCTGACATCATAGTTCAGTGGAAAGAGTGCTGCATTTGGAGCCAGAGGTCCTGGGTTTGAATACCAACTCACCTGGAATGGAAAACCATTTAACTCAACCTTGGTTTCCCCACCTTTCGATGAGAAGGTTGGACACCTATGGTCTATCTTAGGATCTTTCCAGAACCTTGGCAGCTGTCTCATCTCTCTTCTCTTTGCTACTAGGACAGGGCTGGCTGGCTGGAACCATCAGATTTAGTTGAATCTCTCTGCTGCTTAGACTAGCATCAGACAGAATCCTACCAGCTCTTAAATATGAACTTGCGGTTTCAGACAGTGGAATTAGATAATGGCACAAATTGTACAAAAGATCTATTCTATAGACAAACAAACTCAAACGTATTGATCTCTTCCTTCTATGAATTCTCTCACCTGCCCTATACATCTAGTGTCTTCTGCACACACACACATACACACATACACACACACACACACACAGAACTTCTGTAGATTCTATATCTTCTGTCATGATCTCATGCCCCATCCCCATCTTACAAGAAATATGGCAATCATCTTAAAATTGAGAAGTGGTGTGCAGTAGTGAATAGTGATCTGGGTTTTAGTCTCGCCTTTCTGAGGCATACTGACTGTGTGACATTGGATGAGTCATTTACATTTTCTGTGCTCTAGGTCAGAGTTGTCAAATTCCTTCAGCTCTTGGGCCATGTGCAGTACAGCCTGAACTAAATGAAAACATGATTGGGAAATTTTAAACAAAATACATAAAAATACAATATACCATAAGCAATGTTAATTCGTGGTTTTCTAAGCCAATATGTGGCCCACAGGAATCCATTTCTACTTGAATTTTATGTCACTGATCTAAGCAGTTCTCTAAGACTTTAATTTATGGAGAAGGTATAGATCTGTATCAGTTGGGGTAGTTCCCTACACCAATGAAATCAACGGTCCAATCCCAGCTCTTAAATTGGATTGATAAGCACATACAAGGAAAGTGTCACCGGAATACCATACAGAAATGAAGAGACAAGCCCCTGTTTTCCTTTGAGTCAGGAGATAGCGCAATTCCCAATTCCATCCCTGCTTTGCTATGTGCCAGGGGGCAAGTTCCTTATATTCTGGGTTTACCCATTGTCAATATCACCCACTGGCCCCACAGAACACAAACCTTGGGAGTACCCAGGGTTATGGCTCAGGGTATGGTCCTTCATTGATGTTCATGGCAGGAGATGAATCATCCTTGCTCAGTTAAAACTGCTCCTATGGTTATTATGGGCATGGGTGTAGGTTTGGACAAGAAAGATAGGGCTCAAGCTCAGTGTGGGGGACAGCACATTTTCTAGAAAGCCAAAGAACTCATCAGCTTGGGTGACCTAGAGAGGGTCTGCTGGCAAGCACAAGGCCAAGAGGCCTAAGGACCCAATGAACACCAAGGACCCAGGACCTCACCTCAAGGTGAGAAGAAGCCTGTGCCTTTGTCAGGGGGAAGCCCACCTGGATACCCTGTACCCTGGTACAGTGAGTCGAATGTTGGATGTAGAGTCAAGAAGATCTGAGTTTGCTATCTGTGTGACCCTGGACAAGTCACTTAACTTCTGTCAGCCTCAGTTTCCTCATCTGTAAAATAACATTAAAGGCATCATTCACACTGATGATGTAGGCATTCAAACAAAGAGGTATGCAGCTATCCTGGATCTTAATACCTTGGCCATGGTGTTGGTTATGACTGAGATGTCTCAACCCTCCCAATTAATAGAATTTAGACCTGGCAGGGATCTGAGAACTCACCTAGTCCAACCTTGTATTTTACAGATGAGGAAATAGAGGCCTGAAAAGATGAAAGAACTTGTCCAAGGTCACACATGTAGTAAGTAACAGGACCTACATCCAAGTCTTCTGACTTCACAATCAGTGCTCTTAACAGAAAGAACCCTGTCTTGCAACTGAGCCCACAAAGGCTGCCTAGCTAAAGAGTTCTCTCATCTGCTAGCTGATGGACATGGGTAAGAAGAAGGGCTCCTAGCCATGGAAGGCAAGAGATGGGAGTGGGGGGCTTAAGGTGGGGGCTTCCACTCAATCAGTCTCTACTGTGGGCAGGTGGCCTGTCTCAGCTCCACCCCAGGGACATATCCATCAGTTTTTGTTAACTGGGAAGGCCTCTGGGGAAACACCCCACTGGCTGTGTTAGCAAGGAAGGAGGCAAAGCAGCGCTCAGTGTGTTCCACTGAACCTAGCTCCCATGGGTACATGGGGGTCTTGCCTGCAAGTCCTAGCTTTGACTACTCATGACATAGCTCCTGTTTTCTCCATCCATAGCCCTGTTGTTGCATCTTCGGTTCTCTCACACCTAGCCAGGGAGATGCTGGGATTCATGCCTCCCTGTGCAGTCAGACACAAGCAATTTCTTTAACCAGTGGAGGGGGCCCTATGCAACACATCTTTAATAATTCTTCTATTTCATTCTTGGTTCTGACCCGACGAGCTTCCACTCTGTTGAATAAACCCAAGTAGCTCTTTGCTCCGAAGTCCACCAACCCTCTGGATGATTCCCATTTGGCCAAGGTCAGGGGAGGGGGAATTTCCAGGCGAGTTCAGCCAGTCATGCCAGTCTTGGAGACCAGAGTAATGATTATACGCTATTACAAAACTCCTAGCCTTAACTTCACTCACCCTTCCTAGAGAGCCCAGAGAAACAGGCACAGCAAAGTCCAAGAACAAATACCTAAGTGGTCCAATAATCAGAGGCTGGAGAATGAGGAATCCTGGGGGGAATCTACCTCCTAGACCTATCCAGGGGCAGTGGAACAGTTTTCTTACAGACTTCCCAGCCCTGTGCTGGGATGGCATCCTGTGCCTTTACATGCCTGCTGCTGCTAAAGTTCAGAGGTGAATATGGGAGCAGCCTAGGCTCAGTCCCTTGACACTTTGGGGCTGCTTCTCCTCACTGTGCACCTTTTGCACGACCCTCCTTCTTCCTCCATCCCCCCAAAGCTCTGGGAAGCTGACAGTTTGCTCCCACTGCTTAGGGAGAAGATTAGGTTAAGGCTGCCGGGTTTATGGCTGTGGTGGGCAGAGAAGCCACAAAGACAAAATACCGAAGAGGAAAAATGATCATGGCAATCGGGCAGCGAGGGGGCCCTTAGTGTCTACACTTTGGCTCCAAAAGAGGAATGCACACTCAATCCACATGCACACACACACACACCCCATACCACCCATACCACACCCTCCCGCCCACCCTAACTATATAAAGAAGCCCTCGAAAGCCCGGACCAATATGAGTCACTGGGCTCTCAGCCTGGATGATTCAAACGGGCAGAAATGGTTCCTACTGTACATCCTTCAACAAACAGAGCGTGGAGTGACGCCTTCTGGGCTAGATTACTTTTCATTAATGCCAGAGAGAAGGGCGAACACGGCGGGTCGGCCCTTGGCACTGAGGCACACTCGCGTGCCTGCTGGCCCCTGTCCGGTCATGCCAGGAGAGCTGCCATGCCGAGGCAGGGGCAGTCTGCCTGGCTAGGATGGGGAGGCATGAGAAGAAGGAGCCCAGTAGGGTAGGGTGGCCTCTTCAGCCTACCTACCGTCCTCCTTGTCCAACACCATCATCTCCGGCAGGAAGAAGTGTCCGAGGGCAGGCGTTGCGTCTCCAGCCGCTGTAGCCTCCGCTCCGGGGAGGAGAGGTCTCGGCTCCAGGAACCGAGATGAGCTAGAGCACAGCGGACAGCCCTTTGGCAGCCAGTGAGCTCTAATTACCCGGTTGTCCAGCTCTTAACCTAGATTGCACTCAGCTAGAATTACATTCAGAAGTGAAGCACTTTGCAGATACAAAAGCAGTCTCACCTACTTTTTTGTGCCTCAGAATTGCGAGAGACTAGGGGCTGCAATTTAGAGAGAGAGGGAGAGGAGAGCGAGTAGGAGGGAAGAGAGGATCAGAGTTTTTCTTTGATTCTCACCTTCTAAATGGCTCAATTTGCCCAGTATAATCTGTCTTAATGTAACTGCATTTGATAGCTCATAACCCTGGCTCTCGCAACTACACAGCTCTGTCTTATAAAGTGCTTTCCCCTTAGATTTAATCTGAATCTAAATCTAAAATTATATTCAAAGAGATGGGAGGGGAAATATCGGAGGCTGGCTACCGCTGCCTTTCTCTCTCAATTTATGAGGTCTGCACTCTTGCTACTGAATAAATGCGCACATTTCCCAGAGACAGCCCCCCTCCTCCCACACTGCCCCCCCTCCCCAAGAGTTTAATGGGGAGTGGAAGGCTGCCTGGTTCTCCAGCACCACCTACAGGTCTCTCTCTCTCTCTCTCTCTCTCTCTCTCTCTCTCTCTCTCTCTCTCTCTATGTCTCCCTGTCTCTGTCGCCCTGTCTCTGTCTCTCACCACCGCCCATCACTTTTTGCAGATGTTTCAGAACCAGAGGTACACTATGGCCCTCACATAAGAGGGGCACACAGCTTCCCGCCCCTTTCCTGTCCCACTCTACTCTATGGATGCATATTTATCATCACAGGAGTCATCTTTTCTTTCAGCCTCAAGAGCTTGTTCCCTCTCTGGTCAAACAGCAGGTCCAACAGTAATGGAATGTCCAACTCTCATTTCACAGGGGGACTCCACCTAGAGAGGGCAATGACTTGGCCAAGGTCACAAAGTCAGGTTGTGTGAACTAAGATTCAAACTTAGGTCTCTCAACTTCTGGGCCAGGGCTCTTTCTATCATATTTTGCCAAGTCTTGGGATTTGGTGTCTGACTTGTAACCTAGAAAGTAGTAATTGGAGATTGGGGCAGCGCACGTACTCCTCACCCTTTTTCTCCGCTCCCCACCTCTAAAACTGAAAGAACCTTAGTTGCTGGCCATGCAATAACCCAGGTCTCTGAAGGTCACCTTTCTGTCCAGACAGGTCCCAGCCTTCCTGGTCTATTCTATGCTTCTAGGGCTTAGTCTAGAATCTCGTTCTAATTTCCCAAGTGGTTTCTTGGGTCATACGAATTCTGCATAGGGTTTAAATCTACTCTACTTTCTTACATTTGGGAAAAACACCACTCTACCTCCACTGTCTGCCTCCAAATTTGGTTCAAGCCAGCTCTGAATGACAGATTAGACCAACAACAGACCCAAGCACATTGCAACTGCTCTGGCATTTTTGGGGAATACATATTATCAGAGAGATGGATATGAAAAATTTCTGAAGAAACAGCTTGGCTTAATGAATGGAAAGACCTCACGTATAGAAGTAAGGAAATCTTGAATACTGCAGTTTTCCCATAAAACAAGGATAATATCTATCCTGCCTTTGCCATAAGTTTGTCCTGAGGGTCATATGAATTATCACACACAGAATGTGAAAACACTTTGTAAACCACAAAACACCATTCAATGAAAGAGATGCTTTTTAGCAACAAAGGAAAACTAGAGCTCTAGGTCTCCTTTTAATAATATGGTTAACAAAGTACTTTTCCTCATGATGAACCTGTGATGTAGGAAATATAATGATTATCTTCCCCAATATGACAGAGAAGGAAGCTGAGGCTAGGAATGTCTTGCCAGGGTCTCATTACTGGTGTTGATGCTAGCACTTGAACTCTGATATTCTTACTCCAAGATCAGTGGGCTTTTCACTAGACCATGCTGCACCTCCTACATGCCGCCCACCACCCCATGTCACATCTGACCTCATTTCAGGTGCTCTGCCCTCTTTTGTCTAAGCAGGGAAGTGAGACTTTTCAAAAGCAAGAGGAGGAAACTCGGGTAATACATCCCTACCACCTGCTTTTAATTAGCTTCTTTACCTACAGCTCTGATGTTTTCCTCCTTCCCCTCTGTTTTGAATGCTTAATCCAAAGAGTCCTTAGATATATTCAAAGCTAAGTAGCTCATTTTGCATGGAATAGCTTTCATCCAGGACTCTTTCCCTTCCCTTGGTGACAGTTTGAAGAGATGAGCAAGGTGCCTGATGTACTCAAAGATAGAGGGCTGCCCTCAAAAGGTATTCGATTCTCACCCATTAAAGGGGCTTCCAACCCACAAATTAAGAAAACTTTCCATCCACTATTTATATGCCTCCCCCAAACAAACAAAAATAATGGCATTACAATGACCCAGAGGCTGGAATTTCATATTCAAGTATATCCTATCACAAAAAATATTCAGTATTGAGTGCCTCCCCCAATCCCAAAGCACGTTCCTGACTTACACCACTCATCATTTCCAAGGCCAGAGTTTTTGGTACTCTGGGTGATCAATCAGGAGTGGAGTGTTATTTCTTTCAGATATTTAGCCTAAAGTTCCACATTATTCCCACCTTTAGACATTCACTCAAAACCATATTATTCCAGTAAGATCATTTCCCTTGGGCACCTTATGTGAAGAAGGAATTTCCCTCCTACCATGGAATTGGGCTGGGGTTTTTTGTTTGCTATTTTGTTTGTTTGTCTTCCTTATTTTCTTTCATTTCACACCTTCCCACATATACTCAACACCCTACGAAGTTCATTTTCAACATTATATTCCCCCTTAATCTCCAAGGCACCTAATTAGCAGTCAAACTGCTAGAATTCCAATAATTAATCCATGAGAACTGGATGAAACATCGAAATACCACTGGAGCAGGAGCCGTGTGAGCTGAAATCCACTTGCTTGGATTTGGGGAAAGAAGGGGAAGAAGGGCTATGGGCTGGCAGCAGTGTCCAGCTCAGCCCAGCCCCTGGGGCTGCAGGACATAAGGACTAGATCTGGATTGTCAACCTCCTTCATTGAGAAGGTCTGCCCTGGGGGACAGACACAACCTGATGCTGGGGAAAGAGCAATGGATTCGCTGTTGCTAAGACCCATTTACTATCTGCCTGACCATGGCCAAATCCCTTTGCCCCTCCAAGCCTCAGTTTCCCCCTCTGCAAGATGAGAGGGTTAAGCTAGATAAGCTCTCAGGGCCTCTGAAGACTTGTGGCCGGGAACAAAAGCTCCCATTCTTGTCTCCCCAAGTTCATGTATCTGTGGGTGCTTTGTCATTGCTGATCTGGAATCGTGTTTCAGATATATCAGGTTCCAACAGAGGGAGGGCCCTTCAGTGTCCCCCAAGACACACAAAATGAGCCTGCATTGCTGATATAGTCTAATGTGATTTTGCAACATACAAGTCACGTCACACATCCTGCAGACTCCTTGGATGGCTCTCTGCAGCCTACCATGCAGTGGCCTCAACAGTCTCAGAATCCCTATTAAGGCAGAAAATCATACCACATTGGGTCAGGAAAGGCAGTTTGCTGCTGAGGTGGCCACCCCAACAACAGTGAGCTAGCACTCACAGATGGCCAAATGTCAAATTGCTGTCTGGGGGGGGGGTGTGCTGCGCCTTACAGGAGAACTGACTTTTGGGACTAGTACTGAAAAGGGGGGCTACCCCAACAGAAGACTCTGCCCCATATCTGGTGATGGCAGTAGGATGCAGATGGACTAGTCCCTAGGGCCTGAGGAATGCAAGAAAGAGGTTAGGACAGGATGCCTTATGAGGTGTTAAGTTCCCTGTCAATGGAGGTTTTCAAGCATAGGCTCAATGAGATTCTGTAAGAGAGATTTTTGTACTGAGGCAGAGGCTGGAGTACCTCAGAGGCTAGGATTTTATGACTCAGGAATAAATAGGCAGTATGATATAGTGGAAAGGACAGAGGAAATACAACCAGACAACTTAGGTTGAAAGTCTTGCTGCCTCGTGACCTTGGGAAAGTTACCTTTCTCTGGGCCTCAGTTTCTCTGAACGTCCCTTCCTGTTCTAACTTTAGGATCCTATGATCCGGCCCCAAATGTTATCATGGAAATTAATATGGCCTGAGGCTGGCACGCCTGCACTCTCCTCACATCCCACCCCCAAGTCTGGAAACATTGGACCTAGCCTAAATAACTCCAGGAGCTTATGGCCAGTGAGGCTAAGAGTTCCACAGGGAGCACCCAGGGCCTGAGGCCTCCCATGGGCCTGGAGAATGCATCTTCTCAAACCTCACATCCCACTATGGATGGGGGTGAAGTCACTGATTGAGGGCTCCAGCTACCTCCTCTGGAATGAGGCAGAGACTTAGGTGCTGTGTCTGACACACACACATGCATTTTGCCACATAGACATAAAAGCTAAGAAATTCTCATGCTGTAAACTCAGTTTTCCCTCAGTTTTGGCAAAATTACATCGATTGGGATTTTAAAACTAGCTCGAAGTTAAAGCACATACAGAATGTTCCCAGATTTTCTGAGCCCTGGGTGGAAAGAAGACTAGAACAAGAAGATCCATGGTCTGCTGGCAGCCCCAGCTGCCTCCCATGGCAAAGGGGGAATGTAGCCCTAAGGAAACACCCATGGCTCCCCTTCCTTTCAATTAACCAGGCATTCAGGTGACCTCTATTATTGGAGGCTGAGGAAGATTGTGTGTGTGTGTGTGTGTGTGTGTGTGTGTGTGTAACCAGCCTTCTTTCTATCACACCAGTTGCAAGGCCTGGTGTTTAATGACCCACCTCTGCAATACTGAGAGAACCAATAAGCCTCTGGCTACTTGCCTGTTCCCTTCCCATTTTTGCCGGGCACCTAGTCTTACAGCCACAGATCAGCAGACCTGAATAGGAACAAAGAATTGAATGGTCCTAATTTTTGTGCCGCTTAACTGTGCCTGCCTGCATCCCTATAATAAGAAGTAAGAAAGACAGCACCTCTTTCTGCTCATAGCTCACGGAAGAAGTCCTAAGCTTGGTAGGTCCAGCAGGGCATAGCCAGGGGACAAGGTCCTAAAGGCACAATGCTCTGCAGTCTTTTCTGGAAAGTACCAGCAGCTCTGACTCTGGAGTTCAAGTAATTGTCTTCCAACTCAACTACCTACTTCCCCAGTCTCTAAGCAGTCATGAATATTCCCCATCTCCTATCCCCCTAGAACATTTTATAACTGGCCACCAAAAAGTCCTACTCGGGATGCTCTGGGATTCCCTAGGATTGAGAAGAGTAAAAAGGCAAGGGCTCCCTTCTGTTTCCTGGCCCAGTGACCTCTCCACTTCCACCGAATGCTTGGCCCATGTATCACTGCTCTGCATCCCTCTATGAGATTAGCAGTCCCAGGATAATAATAGGGAGCTTGGCCCAGATGGGGAGGGGTAAGCGGAAATTTGAGTACTTTTCTTCTGAAGTTCACCACCAAAAGCCGGAGTGCCTAGTATCGATCCTTGGACCCTACAGTCTACTTGTTCTGGGAAGGGAAGCATCTGCAGGGATAGAAGAGGGAAGAGTATCCACCCGTGTTAAGAGCTCTAGCCAAGGGAAGTCTGGGAAAACAAAGGCAATTTAATGGGCTGGAGGATGAGGAAGCGAGAACCTCACTGCACCACTACGGGTCAGAGACAAGAAATAGAGTCTGAGGACTTCTCACTCCCTCATCTCGGGGCTCCCTCTCATCCTGTCTCTTAAAAAAGACCTCGATGCCCAAATGGCTTTTAGAACGTGTTACCTGGAGCTGTGTGCCCCCTTTCTAGGAAGGATCCTGCCTACCTACGGTGGGAAGGTCACTTGAAGGCCCTGTATTTGGGGAAAGGGTGTGGAGAGGCAGAGAGTGAGGGGGACCCGAGAGAGGAGCTGCCTAGGACTGCCTGCCTAAGCTGTTGGTGAACAGTCACACCGCCTCCTGGAAGCGGGGGGGGGCGGTGCGGAGGGGGAGAAGGGAAGGGAGAGTTAGACGGAGGGAGAAGTGGGAAAAGGGAGTCTCTTCCCCAGCTCTATAACTCCCTTAGCTGTTGGACAGGTCTCTTTAAGGGGAGGCCACAGGGCTCTCTCCGGGACAGATCCTGGTGACAGGTCCTAGTCCGCCCTGGATCACCGCTCTGACCCTCCCCTCCCCCACCGGCTTCCTCAAAAGGGATCTCCAAATCAGGAGTCCTCGAATCAGGAGCAGGGGTGTTGGGGTCAACTCTGGCCTCCCCCCGCCTTTAAAAAGTCAATCTCAGCCCCCCGCCCTTTGTCAGTTTGGGCAAAGCGGTCGGGGGCGGGATCCCAGGGGAGAAGACAGCGTGTCCCGCCCCGTCGTACACCACACCTCCCCTTCCTTCCCCTCCCCCTCAAGCCCCAGAACACAGTTGGGGTGTGTGTGTGTGTGTGTGTGTGTGTGTGTGTGTGTGTCGCGGGGTGGGGGTGGGGGGCGGTTTTAGCTTCAAAAAGTCTGGCCTGTCCACCGCGGCTGGTCCGTGGCTAAGCGCGGTCCGGGCGGCCAGCTCCGGCGTTCATGCGTACAGCGCCCCTCACCACCTCACCCCCCCGGCCCGGTTCAAGCCACAACAAATCCACTTTCTACCTCCCGGGGCTGCGGGGCATGGAGTTGGAAGGTGGCGCGCGCAACCTGCCCCTCTCCCCCTCTGCGGGCCCCGGCCCCCTCCTCCTCCCAGGCCCGGGGCTCACGGACCGGGCCGCCGAGCGGGGGCACCTACCGTCCTCCTTGTCCAGCACCATTGTCCTGGCTGCCGGGGCTCTGCGCCCGCGCCGCTGCTGCCGCCTCCCCGGCTCTTCCTCCACCCGCGGCAGCTGCCGCCGTCTGCCCGGGGGAGCGTGGGCAAGACGCCGCCGCTTCCCTCCTGCTCGGGCGCCCCAGAGGGGACGGGGACTGGGGCACTGGACTGGGGCAACGGCGGCCGCCGGCCCCGGGCCGGCCCTCTCCGAGCGCGCCTTCTGCCCGGCCCGGGCTGGACCCGGCCGGCGCTGCTTCTCTCGATCTGGATCCCTGCCCCCGCCTCGGCTCGGGCTTCGGCTCCCCAGTCCGGGCCCCTGCTGTGCAGCGGGAGGCGGGAGCGCAGGGGGGAAGATTAATAATGAATTTGTGAAAGGGCAGCTTGGCGAGAGCGCGGGGCGGGCCGTGTGCCTGGGAGCCAAGGAGCTGGGGAGCCGGGAAGCCGGGAAGCCGGGCGGCGAACAGAAGGGAGCGCGAGTCTGCCCGGAGCCCGGAGCCTGGCTCGCTCCGGGGCAGGAGCAGTTGCTCGGCGGCGGGCGGGCTGGCGAGGCTGCAGCCGGGGACAGCGGTGGAGCGAGGCGGAGCCGGAGCCCGAGCCGGAGTCGCCGCCGCCGCCCGCTCGCAATTTATGTGCCTCTGCCCTCTCCAGCTGCTGAATAAACGCCCGCATTTCCCAGGGACCCTCAGATTCCCCTGTTAATTAAATCAATTCATTATGCTCAGATCTGATTAGCGGCCCTTCCCCCCCCCCTTTGAATCAATTATTCAATACACAAACATAATTGCCTGTGCCAGAGGTGCCTAAGTATTAGCTTATTTAACTCCAAGGACACTAATTACCCCTAGGGCAAGGGAACTTTTCTCATTAATTCTGACAAAACACAAAAGCGGAGCCGGAGTGTGTGCGAGTGTGTGTGTATGTGTGTGTGTGTGTATGAGAGAGATCGTGTGTGTGTGTGTGTGTGTGTGTGTGTGTGTATGTGTGTTCGTGCGCGCAGAGCCCCCTGCGCGGGCGGGGAGGAGAGGAGCGCCTGACACACACACGTGCTTCTGAGGAAATAAGCCACTGCCACTCTCCCGGCACCACCACCCCCATACCCTAGTGGTCGCCCAGAGCAGAGGGCAGCGCCCAGCCGTTGTGGGGGAAGCGAGCGGGGAAGGGGGGGCGAGGGGGGGAGGTTGCGGCAGGGAACTACTTGGAACAATTCATTGGATAGTTCAAGGAGGGAACCAGGCCTCGCCAGGCAGAGGGACTTTGGAGATCCCGAGATGTGGGGGGACAGCGCCACCTCGCCTTTGGGGCTGCTCTTCACTGGTTCGGGCTCAGACCGTGCGAGAACCCTTTTTCCCTTTAGCCTCTCCCACTAGTTTAGCCTTGCCATCCATCCCCATCCTTATCCCATACCCCTCATCCCCACCCTTACCCCACACCCCTAGATGCACACAGGCTTCTTGTTTTCCGATCAGGAGGACTGAGAAGGGAGAACAAATTCCCTTTTCTCCCCTCTCCTCTCCACAATATAACATATAGTCCATATTTCCACTAACAACGCAGCCCCCTCCAAAAAGCCCCAATCCAAGGGTACTTATGCGCTACACCTCCCCCAATCCCTCCACCCCTACCAGCACAAACACTACACAAACACTGCCTTGGAGTCTGTGGGACATGGACAAACTAGAATGAGCTGAAGGACTTTTCTAAATTTTAGCTCCCAGAAAATCTCCTTTAAAACGGCCAGAACCAAAGCCAGAAAGAGCTAGAGGCAGAGGGAGGCGAGCTTTAGAAGCCTCGTAGAGGCAGAGACGCAGAGACCGAGAGAGTAATTGATTCCCCCAAATTAGGTTTCTGCTTTCTAAAGACCCTCATTGTTCCTGTTCTCAATGTGCACAGAGGTATTGAAGATTTTCTTTTTGTTCCCCCAGGCAATGAATGAGCTGATCCATTAATCCATTTGGCTTTTATAAATCAAGAAACTAATATTAGCTCTGTTCATACAGGCTTTATTTAATTGGGAGGAGGAGAGGGGCCCACCAGTTACCCCTTCTCTGTCCCCAACCCCCCTCTTATAAATAAGAAAGAAGAAATGTTTTCTAGTGCATGGAGAGAGCTAGGAGTAATATGAATATAGGGGAAAATGTGAGGAGTCCAAACAGAAGTTGTCATTGGTGACAACTTGGGGTTACTTACTTACTGAATTTATGTTGTGTTCAACTGCTAAGGGGTCCCAGCAGCTGGGACTGTTTGTCAACTAGTTAGCCTCACTTATAGTGTTATATCTGAACAGGAATTTAGAGATCATTTAACCCAGAGGTTCTTGACCTGGTGTCTAAGGTTAGATTTCAGGGGGTCTATGAACTAAGAAGAGGGAAAAAATTACATCTTTATTTTCATTAACATCTGACTGAAATTTAGTAATTCCTTCAATTATTTAAAAATACATATTCTGAGGGGGGGGTCTATAGGTTTCCCCGGACTGGCAAAATGGTTAAGAACCCCTAGTTTAATATAATCCCCATCCACCTTTACAGGAGGCAACCTGATGCTCAGGGGTCACACAGAAAGTTTAGTTCGAGGGCTGGAGCAAGAACCCAGATCTCCAGTGGAATTTTTTGTTCATCTCACTTCCAAGATCATAAGTTTTTGGAAGGCAGGACATTTTGTTCCTTCTTTTTCCTGGGACTACCCACTGCCTGACAATCAAATTATCAGATAAGGCCATGGACACCCCCCCCCCCAAGTCACACAAATGTCCTGGAGCTTGAGCCTGACTAGCTAAAGTAAAGCTGTTTTATGTGTTCATCCATACCAGTGACAAGTGTTTGTTGAGCCTCTATGAGCAAGATGGTTATGAACTTGGCATGGTGGAGGGGGGAGATAATAAGACACATTACTTATCTTCTGGAGAAGACTTACAAGGCTTACAAACAGTATTTGTTTAGAGGATCATAGATCCTTTGGTTGTCCTCTAGGTCAAAGGAGACAGAGACCCAAAAATGTTGAGTGACCTGTCCAAGGTGACAAGGTAGTAATTGTCTTATAGAACAAGGATTTGAACTTAGATTACATTCAATGCTCTTTCCACTGTGATATCATGAAAGGGTCCTTCTGTAATGTAGAAGAGGGAAAATGGGAGGAGAAATGGAAGATATATGTTTCCACAATCCAGCTAGCAGCTTCCGTGGGGGTGAAAGATCCACCCATAGCCAGCACCCAGAAAGCTGTTGACAGCACATGTTCTTTTGATCTACTTGACTAAGGAAAGCAAGGTGAAGGGGTTGGCAAGCTTACTTTAATTCAGCATACGAATATCATTCACTTAGTTCGGGGGAAGAGACCAGCACCCTGAACTTCAGAGCAAATTACAAACAAAGTACAAACATCAATAGACAGACCCAATACAGATTCATAGTTACCAACATCTAGGTTCAGCCTGGGAGGTCAGAACAAGGGCTGGCCCAGAGTCATGCTTACCACTACTGCTTCGGAAATGAGCTCCAAGGAAGAGGAGGCCAAGCCCAAGTTTTATATCTTTTACAGCGTCAGGGGTGAGTCATTCGACTCACCCACGTGACCTAAAATCATCACAAAGAGGCAACTTAAACCCATGTGGTCTAAGAGCCTCTGCTGTCCCAGACATGTAAACTAGGCCCTCCCTGGAGTTAGCCCCACCTTGGGCCCCACCTTAGTCGCCAATCCACACCCAC
>CM053623.1:419902986-419912986 GCA_028646595.1 Phalanger gymnotis
GGTCTTCTTTGTCACCAAAGAAAGAGTCCAAAGTCTGAGACTGAATCTGGGTGCGTTTTTGCTGCCTGGCCATGTTCCCAGCCAACTACTTGACCCTTGAGTTTTTTGTTGGGGTATGACTGCTTGTAGAGAGTACTTTGTTCCAAGATTGAGGGGATGAGCTGTTGTTTTCAGAGTTATTTCTATACAGCCAGCTCTGCTACATCAGCGCTCCTCCTCCCCCAAGAATAGCCTACCTGGACTGAACTCAGACCTTAAGCAGGCTCTGCACTCCCGCTTTGTTCTGCCACTTAATTCCACCTACCAAGTGGGCCTGGGGCCAGAAGCAATTGCAGCTGTAGTTCTGAAGCTGCATCGCCCCTGCTGCCCCTGGGGCAGTGGCCGAACTGGAACTCCTTCACTCTATCCCCACAGCTTTTACCACTAACCTTCTCTGTTGTCTTTGGTGTTTGTGGGTTGAGAAGTCTGGTAACTGACACAGCTCACTGATTCAGGATGCTAGGGCCTGTTCTGCCCGGCTCTAGGAGCTCACTTTCCAAAGGAGAGACAATACATGTACTGGGTTTCAGGGGCAAGTCAGATGGAGAGTTGCTATGGTCCTTAGGGTTCAGCAGCAGCGCAGATGGCAATGCTTTACCTTTCATATTGTTTCCACTGATAAAGTCATATCAGCTTTGGATGTAGGACTGTTTGACAGTGCCAAGGACTTTGGGAAAGTAATGGAAAGTGAGTTTGGAAATGTAGACCGAAGTCAAGTTGGGAAAGGCTAAGGAGTTTGTTGAAGCAGAAAGGAACTATTAAAGATTCTTGAATAAGAGAGTGATACAGTAAATGAGCCCCCCATCACCATTCTCTGGAGTTTATATTTCAGTGAAGGTGGTGTAAGATTTTATTTATTTATTAATAATTTTTTCGGTAAAAAATATATATAGATATTTGTTCATAAATTTTCCTCATCTATCAAATATTAATAACACTGGGATAATGTGAGAATAAGTAAGGTGAGAATAAATAATACGAGAATAAAATGAGATAATAGGTGGGATAATAATAGCTAGCATTTGCATAGTGCTCTAAAGTTTGCAAAGTGCTTTGCTTGTATTATCTCGTTTGAGCTTCACAACAACAGACAAGACTGAAACTGAAGTAGTTTTTAGTGACTTGTCCAAGGTCACACAATGAGTAAGTGTTGGTGGAAGAAGCGGAGCTCAGATCTTCTTGGCTCTAAATCTAAGAATCTATCCTTTCTGTCATCCAGCAGCCTAAAGTATGAAACACTTGGCAAATGTATCGTGCATAGAAAGATGAGCTATTCTTTAAAGAAGATACAAATTAGAATAAGATAAGCCCCTAAGATCAAGTGAAATAATATTTTTAAGGTGCTTAGAACATAGTAGGTATCCAATGAATGTGTGTTCTTTTCTGTTTCATTTCATAAGCCACCAATGACGGCTTCTCTCAGGGTCTCAGCATGACATGGAGGGGGCCCTGGATTCTCAAAGGCTCTGCTAGAGCCTTTGACTTGCAAGCTATTTTGGGTCCTACCAAGCTAGAGTAACTTTGAGTACAGGACAAGTGAGGAACTGCACCCCCATTGGCTGTGCTATGATAGGCATAAAAAATTATTAGAGCCTCAGTTTACTCATCTGTAAAATAGAGACTGATGCTTGGATTGTTTACCCTCATGGGATTGTTTCAAGGAATGCCCTTTGCAAATACCACAGTTCTATAGAAACATGACTTATCATCATCATCACCAGCATCACCACCACAACCATCATCATCTTCATCATCATTGGCATTTGGAGGACAAGCCTTACTGATATTGGAGAGGCTCATCATCTATCACAAGTCTCGGTCACTGGGCAACAGATTTATTTTTGGCCACAGAAATGAATAAAGAACCATTTACTAGGGGTTGCCCTCTTCAGGAGTAAATCAGGTAATATCAAAGATCCTTAAAGCGGTGAAGTCACATAAAATAAATAAACACAGCAAAAGAAGAGGTTCGGAGTTGAGGTCCAAGATGAGTGGAACTATCAAGCATCTCTGGAGCCTAGACTCATCCAGTATGGCACCATGGAAAGGGTGCTGCATTTGGAAATGGGGACCTGAGTTGGAATTGGGGACCTGAGTTGAAATCTAAGCTTTGCCACTGGATTACTACATGGCCTTGTATAAACTGTTTAACTTCTTTGGACCTTGGTTTCCTCATCTGTAAAATGAGTGGGTTGGACTAAACAACCTCTGAGATCCCTTCTAGCTCTAAATCCTTTATCCTATGGTCCCTTTCCATGTGACTTTCTGTTCACCTTTCATCCTTCCCTTTTCAACCAAGAGCTGCTTCTTTCCTCCTCATTTCCAGCTTGGGAGATTCCAACATTGCTCTCACTACTAAAGATGTATCTACTAATGTAAGGAGGGAGGAGCTGTGATTCCTGTTGGAGAAAGGGGCAGCCAGGGCAAATCACTTCAACTCCACCTGCCTCAGTTTCCTTGTCTGTAAAATGGCCTAGTGGCCAAGACTAGTGATAGCTAATGGGCTTCTTCAGTGTTAGTAAGGATAATCCTTCAGATTCAGATTCCTTCAGAGGGGGAGAAAGAGGAGAAGGAGGAGGAAGAGGAGAAAGTCTATAGATCACAGGTTAAGAATTCCTGATATAGGACCAATGACTTCAGCTTCTCAATCTATAAAACGAAGGTGTTGGATTAGATAATTTGCAGTCTCTTCCATTCCATTAGGCTTCAGTCTGATGCATTTTCTAGATTTGTTTGGAGGAATTTGGGATGGCGCTCCTTGATGCATGGAGTCTTGCCATTTTGCCATCTGGGTTCTGCCCTCCGATCCCATAGAATGTTTTATCCTATGTCTACACACATAGAATTAATTTTCTGGATAATTCAAACCCAGAACCACCTTGCTTTAAAATCTTCAAGTATTTTAAATAAAAGTGTTTGCATGTTCAGGGTGTCCATTTCCAGCCCAAATCCATCACCAGCCTTTTATTGGCTCATTAGGTGCTCATGTGAATAATCTTGGGCAATTCTTGCCCCTCCACTCCCCCCAGTTTCCTTATCTATAAAAATGAGGGCAGGGTGTGTGCTTGTGTGCTCGGCGATCATTAAAACCCCTTTTAATCACAATTTGTCTGTAACTCCTAGAACTAGGATGACATCTCTGGAGCTGCAGATGATGAAGCAGTGGCTTAGACAAACGAGGTGATTCAGCTAAGGTCATGGAGAGAGCGAGTGGCACAGGCCAAGTCCTTTGGCTCCAAAACCTACAGAAACATGCAGCCTTTTAACAGTATGGGTGTAGGGAGGGGGCTGAGAGAAGAGGAGGAGGAAGAAAAGGAGGAGGATGGCATTATTTGCTTAGACCCGGAGGATAAAGCTAGGAGTACTGGCTGAGAGTTGTGTCTAGGCAGATTCTGGCTTGATCTAAGAAAGTTTCCTAACAGTCAGAGCCATCTCAAATTGTCACAGAGGAGATAGTGAGCTCTCCATCACTAGAAAGCCTCAAGAGGAGGCTGGATGTAACCACTGCTCAGGGGCAATGCTGAGGTCTCGAGATGCAGAGATCCCAGGCCTCCTGCTCCTTCGGGCAGAGCTGCTGCCTTTTCTTTTCTGCCCAGAGGTTTGAGCACTGAGCTCTAACTCACTCGTGCCGCTGCCGGATGCCTTAAATGGAGATTTACACCATAACACCCTTGCAAATTGTCTGTAATGCCTTACCTTGCCAGTATATCACATTTGCATAAATCTACCGCAAGTATTTATAGATCAATAGATATAAATGTACCTTGAAAGTGAATATCAAAAGTGTGTTACTCACTGCACTTCCACCCCTCCCCTAATTAATTCCCATCATCATACCTGGGCTTACTAAATTAAACAGGAGATGGGTAAAATACAGCCCCCTGTCAACAGCAGGCTCTGAAATACTGTGGGGGAGAGCCTCGGGGCTGCCAGGAAGGCCAGAGAACCCAGGGCTCCCTCTTGAAATGTGGTCCAGCAGCGGGAGATGACAAATGGCAATGTATATATTAGTCCTTAAACTTATTCCCTGGAATAACTCTTCCCCCTTCTCTCCACCTCCCCCATTCCCCACCTCATGCTGAATCACTCGACCAGGAGGCCTAGACCAAATGAAACTCCCAGGGGCAACTACGGCTAGGAGAACCCAGCCTTCCCTCCTAATAGGTCCCATATGAAGCCAGGCCTAATTTCTAATTTCCTACAGATGTTCATTCACAGAGGCCACTTACTTCTCCCGTTGACTCTCTACCTCCCCCTCCCTCCTCCTCATCCCACTCTCCAATCTAATTAGAAAGCCAGATCTTTCCCCTCTAACTCTCTCCTTCCATTCGAGAGGGCAGTTCTAATCAGGGCTTTCAGAGATGGTCCCTAAGGTCAGCTTCGGGGTTGAAGGAAATCTCAAAGGTCAGACCATGTTTATAGCTTTTCTGTGCCTGGGGGCATGGGTTTGGGAGGGAATAGCCCTTTCCTCCATGAGGAGCAGTGATGCAAGGCTTTCAAGGCACATGGCAATCTTAAATGGAGGGGTTCCATTCTCCCATCCAGTTAAGTGACATCTTAAGTCTTTAGGAGAAAGGCTGAGTCTATCATTTCTTCCTTCCTTCCTTCCTTTTTTCCTTCCTTCCTTTCTTTCTTCCTTCCTTCCTTTCTTTCTTCCTTCCTTCCTTCCTTCCTTCCTTCCTTCCTTCCTTCCTTCCTTCCTTCCTTCCTTCCTTCCTTCCTTCCTTCCTTCCTACTTCCAGCCAGCAAAAAGGAATCAAGTGCTTACTATTTGCAAGGCCCTGTGCTCAACTCTGAGGAGGCAAAGCTAGAGATAACTCAGAACCTGCCCTCGAGGATCTTATAATCTAATGGAGAGGACAAGTGTAATAATAATGATACAAAGGAGAGTGTGATAAATGTAAATAAGAGGTCCAGGGGGTGTTCGATGAGAAATTTGAGGAGATGGAGCTCAAATGGGGCTGGTCAGGGAAGTTTTCACCAAAGAGGTAGCACCTCTGAGGTCACTGCCCTTCTAGTAATAGTAATAACTGCCATTAAAATGCTACAAAAAGCTGAACAATTATGAATCTTAGAACTTTGAGATTTGTAAAGCGCTTCATACACATTATGCCATTTGAGCCTCATGGCCTCCCTGTGATGTAAGAACTGAAGGTAGTATTACGGATCTTATGGAGGAGGAAACTGAAGCTCAAAGGTATTAGTAAGTTGCCCAGGGTCATACATCTAATAAGCCTCAGAAGTGGGGTTTGAACTCGGTCCCTCCTGAGAGCATCCTAGTTTTGGAGCTAAGAAGACCTTCACTTAAATACCCCTTCAGATGCTTGCTGGGTGTCCTTGGGCGAGTTATTTGACCTCTGCCAGCCTCAGTTTCCTCATCTGTAAAATGGGAATAATAACTGCAACTACTTCGAGGGTTATTATGAGGATTGGGTGGTATTTGTAAAGTGCTTTGCACAAACCTTTTAGTGCTATGTAAAGGTTAGCTATTATTCCTACTTCTGGGGCTCTTTGTTCTACACTCTAAGATGCCTTCTGGCTCTGACATTTGACACTCAGAGGTCTTTTCTTGTTCTGATTAGCTACAGCTCTGCAGGACAATTACTAATTCCACTCCTCTCATAACTAAGCTCAAAACTTCTTATTTTGTTATATTCATTTATTTCATTTGAGTTTGTTGTTGCCCTTTCCATTCATATTCAGGTAGTCAATCACACAATCAGTTTTCTGTCTCGGCTACTTCACTGTGCATCAGTTCATATAAATTTTCTCTGGATTCCTCAACTCCATCTTTCATTACAGCAACATTCCAATTCTTTAACTTACCATAATCATTTTGGCCATTCCAACAGATGGACATCCATTTGTTTTCAGGGTTTTTTTTGCTACTACAAAAAATGCTGCTGTAAATATTTTAGTGTCTATAGAGCCTTTCTTTTTATTGACCTCTAGGTGTACGGCTAGCTATATGCCTAGTAGTAGGATCTCTGGGTCAAAGGGTATGGATATTTTTGTGATTTTCTTAGCATAATTTCAAATTTCTTTCTAGAATGGTTGGACCATTACCTTCTGGCAATAATAATAGCTAACATTAAAATGCTAAAATTTTAAAAACTGATGCTAAGACAATTCTACCAACAGTATATTGGTGCATCCTTCCAACACTGACTATTAATATCCTTTGTCTTTATTTTTTAAAATACCAATAATCATCTGGTGGTGTTTTGTAGATGTGAGGCATAGTACATGACAGTTTCTGAGGGATCTCAGTTGAGGAACAACCAAATGGCAATGGGGAAGTGCGTGGTGGGGTTGAGCTGGCTGTAGTTCATTTATTGTTTGGTCATTTTCAGTCATGTCTGACTCTTGACCTCATTTTGGGGTTTCTTGGCAAAGATACTGGAGTAGTTTGACACTTCCTTCTCTAGCTCATTTTACAGATGAAGAAATGGAGGCAAACAAGGTGAAGCGACTTGCCCAGGATCACATAGCTGTTAGTGTCTGAGACTGGATTTGAACTCCTGAAGATGATTGCAAACACAGAATTATGAAGGAGAAGTGGTGTGGAGAATGTCATCATGGAAAATTTAAGGTAAAAAAAGAGGACTGGCTGATATTGTGGCAAGAGTAAAGGACAGCTGGTTCTACTGGTATCAAAATGTCCAGAGAAGTAGAGGAAGGCCCTCAGCACATTTGTTCCTCACACCCCCGGTTGTAAATTTATGGGAGGTTATGGTGAGAGTCACACAGGATGGGTAGGCATGGATGACCTGTGAACTTCCTTGCTGAAGAGAATGTCCACAGAACACAGATCGACCATAATATTAGTGGGTTAGAATGTTTGCGTCCAGTCTATCTACTAAACTCTTAGCTCTATGAGGTCCAGGCCCATGCCTTATCCAAACTGTTTATTTCTTCCAGTACCTAACCCAGAGCTCTACTCTACAGAGTAGGTACTTAGTTAATATTTTTAGAGATAAGTGAGTGAAAGTATTAATAAGTTAATTAATGGTTAGAAAGCTGTTAGTGAGTTTTTCAGTGAGCTGAAATTTGCATCCTTTCTACTTTCCAGTCATTGGTCCCCATTCTCTCATCCAGGACCAACTAAAAATGAGTAAACTGAACAAACATTTATTAAGTGCCTACTATGTGTAAGGCATTATGATAGGCACTGGGGGAAATTCAAAGATGAAAAATAACTCTTTCAAAATGTTTGGAATCTGATGGGGGTGATGTCCAATATTCACAAGTCCAATCCTTCTAGGTAACAACCAAATATTGCCTGGTTGAAGCATCTCGAGTCGCTTCACCTGATTCCTTTATGGCATTCTCCCTAGCTCCCTCACCTGCTGTCCTCTGGATGAACTCCATCCATGTCCTTCTTGAAATACAATATCTGGAAAGCTTTAAAAACTGGAAGATTTTATGAATCAAAGCCCCATAAAGATTTCAGAAGCTCTTAGGAGACTCTGCCCATAAACAGAGGAGTTTCTGTTTGCCCTGGAGTTAGTGAGAAACATGGCTATTGGTGCACTAGGATGTGCTCTCTAAAGAAGATCAAAGTTTGGCAAGTGTTGGCTTGGGGCTGGTTCCAACCTGCTGGAACAGCCTCTAGATCAATATTGATTCATTCATCCATTCAAAGATATTTGTTAAGTAGCACCTGCTGGGTGAAGTGCCCTGTCCTAGGGCAGATTGGTTGAGCCAAGACCCAATCCCTGCCCTCATGTAGCTGACAGTTAGTAGAGATCTATGATATAGTTCTCATGGAGCTTTCTAGTTTTCTGGGGTCCAGAGAGTAGTTGGGGAATCAGGAAAGAGGAATCTGATAGTCATCTTCATGGCCGCATAGTTGGCAAGGAGGTTTCCACAAAACTTCTCAGCCTCCAAGACTGACTCCATTATAGGTCCTCTCTGACCTTTTGCCCATCTCTCAGCTCCCTTCTCCTGCCAGTCTTCTCTCATCACTCTTCATCACCAGCCTGTCTAAAATTTGCTTCCCTTTGCACGGAATCTGGTGGCTTAATTCTGTGCACTGAGTGGGGAGTACATGTAGTCACCTCCTAAGGAATCAGACATCAGCAGAAATCCTTTAAGAGACCTTAAAAATCATCTGATCCAATCCCCTCATTTCACAGACAAGGAAACTGAGGTACAGACAGTGAAGGGCAATTGTTCAAAGTCATCCAGTGAGTCAATGGCCCTGCTGGGACTGGAAACTCAGGTTGAAGTTCAGATCTCTTTTCCTCTATGTCCAGAATGGTTGGACCAGTTCAGAGCTCCACCCAATGGTCCTCCCTCATGTAATATAAGCCAGCTCTCCCACATTTCTGACCTTGTGAGGGCCCAAGGTCACTGTGCTTGTCTCGAACATTCATGTACCTAGTACATGGATGTATTGTCTTTACACAATCCTTTGTAATAACTTGCATTTATATGATATTTTAAAGTTTACAAAGTACCTTTTTCATGACACTGTGAGTAAGAATTTTGGGGTGAGAAGGACTTAATCTCTGATTTCACTAGTATAGGGTTCGCTCAGTGTGGAAGTTCCCTTCATCAATACAGCTTGGCCACTCATCTGAAACTTCTGGTTTCAGAGGTTTGTCTGGGACACTAATGCCATGCTGTTGAGTTTGATAAGGCAAGTATTATTTTCCCATTTTAGGGTGCTGACATAGCTACTAACTGTTAAAGCTCAGAGGTGAACTCAGTTTTCAAGTCTAGTGTTGGTCTTTCTACTCCTACATCATCCTACTTCCATGGTTGCCTTGTCTCTTGGGTGGGGGTTACTTTCAAGACAAAGCATAGAATGTCTGCTTCTTCTCTGTCTATTCCACTCCAACCCAGCTTCTCCCAATATCTGGGGCCCCAAAGTTGCTTTCACTCTCCTTGCTCTTGCTCTGTCTAGGCCTACTCCAGGGCCTATTTGTCTGGAGTCCAATAGTAGCCAATGGCCAGCAGGTCTGATGAAGACTCAGTGGGGACTTGGTCTTCTTCCCACCAGGTCCTTGGCTCTTCCAAGCTGATCGTAATCTCCTCTCTCTTACCATCTCAGCTAGATCTTCCTAGCTGGTCTCTGACCCTGTGAGGGCTGTTACTGGAGGTCAGCACCCTCAACTAGCCCCTTCTGGAATCACATGATTCCAGAGAGGCCTCCTGTGGCCAACACAGCCAAGGTGAAGAGAGGTTCTACAGCTTTGGAGTGGTAGAATTGGCATGCAAAGGGCAAAGCTGGCAGAATGATGCTCATCACTGGAGGGAAGCCCAATTAATGGGAAGAGAATGGTATGATCAGAGCTGCAACTACAAATCCTTATGCCTATGGAAATTAATAGTACAGACACATTAAAGGAAAATACAGTTGGTCGGGGTGGGGGTGATCTCTGGGAAAGAACACATAGGGAAGGTTCTTAGAACAAAAAAAAATCCTCTAAGGGGATTATAGAGCTAGCCTAACCTCCTCATTTTATAGATGAGAATGCCAAGTCCAAGAAATATCACTCCAAGTGGGCAGGGGCTGCTTAGAGTGGGCAAGGTCTATCCTGAGTGAGGTAGACCATTTTTGGCGGACAGGGAGAGAGTGTGCTGAGGAAGGGGAAAAGGTTTAATAGGAGAAGCTAGAGGTGGGGCAGAAGAGTGAGGTCTGACTCCAGGAAGTGAAAAGTCTGGAAACTTGAACCTTGTCCCCCCTGCCACACACACACACACACACACACACACACACACACACACACGCACACACACCCCTACTCCCAGATCTCAGTGCCTAAGAGGGAGCCAAGGAAACCTCAGAGCTCCCGGTGACACACACACAAATCCTCCTTCCAACCCTGCTCTGTTTATTCACAGCAATCTGGGCCACTTGGGGCTGAGCATGGCAGACTTCAAGTGGGGATACATGAAGTATATCCTAACCTAGGACAGGTACCCCAAGAAGCCAAGCCAGGAAGGCTGCTAC
>CM053623.1:419917986-419929972 GCA_028646595.1 Phalanger gymnotis
TCCTTTGAACCCCCTTCAGAGATGTAACTAGAAATCCTGGAGCCCAGGACAAATTTATCTGAGGGATGGGAAGATGAGAGCTTGGGGTGGGGGGTGGTTGGGCTTCTGTGATAGTGTAGTGGAAGAAGGTAAGTGAGTCTGGGAAGAGGGATTCCTTGATGAAAGGACCATCAAGGCTGGAGGTCCAAGACTGGGAAAAGAAGCAGGATTACCATATAGTACAGAGGTGTAGGTCATAGGATCACAAAAGGAAGGGAGTTTGCCCTCCAGAATTTAGTTACTTTTGGCACCCTGGGACAAGGCCCCAGTCACTCTACCCTAGTCCTGGTTCTTCCTGCTTCCTTCCCAGGACTGTAGTGAGGAATAAATGAGATAATGGATGGGAAGCCCCGGACAAATGCTGGTTAGTATTCTTTCTCTAAATAAATCGAGAGGGTAAGGAAAGGACCAGAGCAGAGCCTGAGGACAAAAAGCCTGCTCTATGGTAGGAGCAGCCTGTTTCCCATCCTTATAATGAATGGAATATTTATATTCAAGCTGGGCCACCCCCTGGGGAGTCTATTTACATCACACCTCCAGGTTCATTCCCCCCAAAATACCCCCACCATGTTTAAGCTTGAAAGTCATCATGACTGCTGGGTTGGGCTGCTGGATATTAATCATCAGTTCACTCGGTGGCCTCTTCTGAGTTGATTTCTCTGTCCTGAGCTGAGCAGCTGTAGCTGGGACTGAATCAAGGAGCCTGCTCACAGACCCCAGGTCATTATGTTGCGATCCCAGGAGACTAGGATCATGCATAAATCAGGCTGGGGCTCCAACTATAGAGCTGTCTGCCTAGCCGGGGAGAGAGGGCAGGGCTCCTGGTCAAAGCGGGGATGCACCCACCTCGGGGAGGGATGACTTTCATATGCACTGGCAGCTGTGGCATAATGGAAGGAAAGCCGGCCCTGGAGTCAGGAAGACCAGGTTCAAGGCCCTCCTTGGCTACATCCTGGCTGTGTGCACCGGGCTAGAAGGCATTGATCTGCACTGAAGGTCATCACCAGGAAGCTCTTAAACTATCAGGTTTGGTTTTTTAAAAAAAAGTACTGATGATTTGGCAGCTAGGGGGCACAGTGGATAGAGCGCTGGTCCCGTGGTCAGGAAGACCTGAGTTCAAATCTGACCTCAGACACTTACTAACCTTGTGACCCTGGGCAAGTCACTTCACCCTGTTTGCCTCAGTTTCCTCATCTGTAAAATGAGTTGGAGAAGGAAATGGCAAACAACACCAGCATCTCTGCCAAGAACACCTCAAATGGGGTCATGAAGAGTCATATACAACTCAACAACAACAGCAGCAGCAACAGTAGAAAACTGGTCATTTGAATTTAATCTGCCTTGCAATTGGGAAAAACTGAGGGGGCACTTTCTGAGTCCCAGTGAAGGAAGGATCATGGGGGTGGGTCTCTTCATGCATTGAGTGATCAAGCAAGTATCCTTGATTTTGTGAATCGAGTGCTTGCCTTCATGGCCTAGGAAGACTTGAGTTCAAGTCCTGTTGGTGGCTACTGTGCTGTGTGATTTGGGGAAAATGGAATCTCTTCTCTGGGCCTCAGTTTCCTCACCTATATAAGGGAGATGATATTTGTGTCCTGCCTTACCACCCTCACAGGACTATTTTGTAGGGTAGGACTACATTGTCAAAGGCTCCTACACCAACCGTAGCTGGATAATCTGAACTTAGAGGATAAAGGTGAAATTAGAGACATTTTTCCTAGGAATAATATTTTATTTTTCCCCAGTTATTTGTAAAATGATTTTTAATATCCTTTTTAAAAAGTTTGAGTTCCAAATTCTCTCCCTCCTTCCTTCCCTACCATTCCCTCTCCATGAGATGGTGAGCAATTTGATATAGGTTATACATATACAATCATGCAAAACATTCCCATATTAGTCATGTTGTAAAAGAAAACACAGGCCAAAAAAGAAAACCTTGAAAAATAGTATACTTTTATCTGAATTCGGACTCCATTAATTCTTTCTCTGCAGGTGGACAGCATTTTTCATCATGGGATCATTGTATTGTTGAGACTAGCTAAGTCATTCACAATTGATCATCGTACAATAATGCTGTTACTGGGTACAATGTTCTCTTGGTTCTGCTCGCTTCACTTTGCATTTGTTCGTGTAAGTCTTTCCAAGTTTTTCTGAAATCACCCTGCTTGTCATTTGTCATAGCACAATAGTATTCCATCACAATCATATAGCATAACTTGTTCAGCCATTCCCCAATGATGGGCATCCCTTCAAGTTCCAATTCTTTGCCACCACAAAAGAGCTATTTTTGTACATATAGGTCCTTTTCCCCTTTTAAAAATCTCTTTGGGATGCAGACCTAGTAGTGGTATTACTGGATCAAAGGCACAGGTTTATAGCCCTTTGGCCATAGCTGATTTGGGGACATTTTCTAACCTGTGATAGGATGGGAGTCAGAAGACACTGGACATGTCAAGGCAGGGAAGCCCCAGCCATTTATGGAGGTTGAGGTGGAAAATAGAAATCCAGATAGTGGTTAAGATAAATGGTCAGACACCAACAGTCACAGAATGTCAAAGAGAGAAGAGATCTTAGGGACCATCTAGTCATTTCACAGAGAAGGGAAATCACATGGCTGGTAAGTGGAAATGCTAGGATCTTGATCTTCTGATTGCTGGCACTGGGTTCTTTGCCCTTGGTGATAAAGCAGTGTCTCCCAAGACCTTAGGTAGTAGCTTGGTGACTAAGCTATTTGGGGGCAAGCAAGGTACAGTCATTCTGGGCTGAGAAAGAGTGGGAAGGACTCAGTGGAAGAGATGGAACTTCAGTGAATCTTGAAAGATGAGGAGAAGTAGATAAGAGCCACATACTCTGACCTTCAGCAAATCACAGAACTGAAATAGAACCATAGCGTCCAGAGCTTGAGAGCTCTAGAAAGGACTTTAGGGGTCACTTAGTTGAATCCCCTAATTTTGTGGTTGAGGAGACAGACCTAGAGAGGCTATTAAGCAAGGCACAAGATTACACAGGTAGTAAGAAGACCTGAATCCAGGTCTTCTGGCCCCAGACCTATCATTCTTTCTTTCACCAGACATATACACATTCAAACATTGATACATTCATAGATGGGGGACTCACTACCCTGAGGTTACCCATTCTTTTGTGGGAATTTCTTCTTTCCTCAGACTCACTTCCTCATCTCTTGGGACTGTCCATCTCTTGCTGGTCTCCTTGGACCGCCCCCCCACCCCCGCAACCCTTCTAGGTAACATTTACACTGCTCTAGCCCAGGAACTTGGGAACCCAGGGTCATTAACGAATGGTCTCCTGGCTTGACTCTGAACCAGAAATCACTCCTTAACTTGTCCAAGACTAACCCACTGCCTGTTGTTTCTAATTATGGTCAGTGATGGGGTGGCTAATTTATGGTTTTCCCCAGGGAGATGCAGCTACTGAACCTAAGGAGAAAGCCTGGTGGCTGAGGCTATACTAAGACATTTTTGCCTTTAGGAGGAGAGTCTGTCTTCTAAGTATTCTTCTTCCCTCTTCCTCTTTATTCTTCTCTTCCCCTTTCTGCCCCTCTTCTTTTCCTCTTCATTGTCTCAGAATTCTCATTGAGGAGTTGGAGACCCAAAGTGCTTACTTCTGCTCCTGACTCACTACATGACCTTGAGAAAGTCACTCCACCCTGGTCAATTTTCTCCTTCTACAAAATGAGAGGGGTGGGTTAGAACTAAGAACCTTTCTAGATATGAGATTCTATGTTGTATGTTTTAAGAGATGTCTAGCTTTGATATCCAACGATCTAGTCCTTCCAAGATCTACATCTTATGATCCCATGATCCCATGTTCTAAGGATTCCCCTAGAGCTATCATTCTATAATGCTATAATTCTTTCTTTGGCTTTTCTCCTTTTCTCCCCATTTTTCTTTTCTTCCTCC
This sequence comes from Phalanger gymnotis, assembly GCA_028646595.1. Lineage (NCBI taxonomy): Eukaryota > Metazoa > Chordata > Mammalia > Diprotodontia > Phalangeridae > Phalanger > Phalanger gymnotis. The sequence goes on from CM053623.1 coordinate 419,921,946, forward strand.
TTCCCCTCCACATACACTTGAAAAGTATCTCTCTTTCCTCTCAGCCTTGATATTTGAGAACCCTAGAATCCTGGAGCTGAGAGAGACCTTAAGATCACCTATCCCACTCTCTCCTTTGACAGATGGGTAACCTAAGCCCATAGAGGAGAAGGGATTTGTCTATGTCACACAGTTCTGAGGCAGGCATTTATAGCTTGTAAGGAAGGAAATTTGGAGGAGGATGGTGATGTCTATCTACAGGATAATGAGGCAAGTGGAACTTTGATTCCTGGGCATTAAAGGCCATTTTCATGTCTCATGGGGCTCCCAGGATGCCTCAAATTATTCCTGAGATTCTGATCTCTCCATCTCTCTGACTCTGTTTCTGTCTCTTTCTCCTCCAAGTTAGTATGACAGGGTCAGAGATGGCCATTCAAGGAGAAGGCAGGACCCAGGACCCAGGACCCTCACTCTCTCATTCTTGCCTGCCCTTATAGCCCAGCTCAGCCCACTTCTGTATCAAACAGCCCCTTAAAGATAGGGTCTATGAGAACCATAACATCCCAGGTTTGGAAGGGACCTCAGAGTCCATGGATTTTGACGGATACATCCCCTTTACAACAAATGCAATCAGTGGCCATCAGCGATGTGGAACCTGAAAGCTCTTAAGGTAACCCTATTTCACTTTTGAACAACTCTAGGAAGGCTTTTCCTAAATTGAACTTCTCGACACTCTTGCTCGTTTTTCCCAGTTTTGTCCTCTGGAAGTAAACAGAACAAGTACAATTTCTCCTCCATTCAACTCCGGGCAATAGTCTTTCAAATACTTGAAGTTAACTATCATATACCCGTTAAGACTTATTTTCTTTGAGCTAATCAAGTTCCATGCTTTCAGTTAATCTTCATCTGGCATGAAGTTGACTTCCCCTTCCTGATTGCTTTCCTTAGGATGTTCTCTATCTTAGTACTGTCTTTACTAAATAGTGGCAGCAAGAACTAAACATAATACTGCAAATGGTGATCTGACCACAGCATAGCACAGTGGGACTATCATCTTCTCAGTCCTGGATACTAACACTTGAATACATTTTTGGCTGACATAGCACATGTCTTGCAATCCATTAACATTCTATTTCATACAAATGACCATGTAGTCACACACTCTAATCTTGTACCTGTGAAGTTGATTTTTTGAACCAAAATATTTTACGGTTATTCCTTTCAAATTTTATCTAATTAGATTTGTATTAGTTATTTCTCTTAGTTTGGGGTCATTTACAAATTTGATAAACATAACATTTCTGTCTTTAAGTCATTGACAAATATATTAGACTGTACAGAGTTAAGTACATATCCTTGGGATACACCATTGGAAACTTCCTTCTAAGTTGCCGTTGAATGACTTTGACATTGAATTATGACTCTTTGGGTCCAGCTATATGCCAAGTTTTTAATTTGCCTAACTGCACTATATTTAACCCACGTTTCTCCATCATTTTAATGTTCCTACTGCCAACATCCTAGTCCATCTGCCTGGACCATTGCAATAGCCACCCCACAGATTTTTTCACTTTTATTCTATCACATACTACCCAAATAATCTTCCTAATGCATTGCCCAGATCATATCACTCCCCTGTTCAAGACAATCATTTGCTCGCTATCGACTACAAGGCAAAGCCCCAACTCAGCATTACACATAAGGCCCCCCTACAATATAACCTCCAACTCCCTATCCAACTTGATTTTCTACTGCTCCTCCCACATCTTTTGTTTCAACCAAATCAAACTAGTTACTAGATGTAACTCTTACCCCTCCTTCTAGAATGCCCTTCCCTTCCTCACCCCTGTAACAACAATGTTGCTAGTAGCTGCTGTTTGGGTGTAAGACCAATAACACCAGCATATGGGAAGGCTGCTAGCACAGGTTCTTTGATCTGCTTTTCTAAGGAAAACGACTTTAAGGGGTTAACAATCTCACATTAATCAAACATACATATATCATTCACTTAGTTCAGGGGAAAAAGCCAGCACTCTGAACTTCAGAGCAAATACAAACAGAAAATACAAACAGAAAATATCAACAAAGCAAATAACACAAACAAGTAGACAGGCTTCTAGCTTTCTGTCTAAGATCTCAGTACATAGTTTATCAGGGAAGCACCAACATCTGGGTTTTCAAGGCAGGAGGGTCCTTAACAATGGCTACCCAGAGTCTCGTCTGGTCAAATCACACAATACTCTTCCAGTGAGTGAGAGCTCCAAGCAAACCGCTAACCTTTGAGTTTATATACCCTGTTCAGGGACAAAGGGTGTCATAACCATGTGTCTCAAACCTACGTGAGCTAAGCTTTCCTTTGATGTAAGCAGGTCATCAAAGACTCCTGATTTAATCAAAGAAACAAAGGCCAGACTCATCAAAGGCACTTGATTACCCCAGCATTAGAAAAGAGAAAACAGTAAAAAAAAGTCCCACACTAATTACCAATACAACCCCTTAGTCAAATCCTACTTATTGTTCAAGGCACAGTCAAAAGTCATCTCCCCTATGAAGAGTATTCCTTTATAAACCTAACTAATACCATTGGATATAAGAGGCAGAAGGAGCCTTGGTCCTTTTATAGATGGAGAAGTTGGGTTATAAAGAGGTTAAGTGACTTGGCTAAGGTCACCTAATCAAGTACAGATTACAGAATGGAGATTAGAGTCCAGATTTCATGCCAGTCCATTATTTCCACCTACTCCCCAATGGATTTCCCTGGGAATTCTCCAATTGCACTTTTTGCTTATAATATGGGCAATGTTGCTATTTTGACTGACTTTAGTCAATCAACAAGCATTTATTAAGTGCTTAATATGTGCCAGGCACTGTGCTAAGTTCTGAGGATACAGTGAAAAGCAAAAACAGTCCCTGCCTTTATAAGGATCTCAAATTCTAGTGGGGGAGACAACTTGTAAATAATTAGGTTCTTACAAGATTCTATCTATCTATCTATCTATCTATCTATCTATCTATCTATCTATCTATCTATCTATCTATCTATGTATCTAACAGGCAGTCTTTGAAAGGAAGGTACTAGCAGCTAAGGGGACTGGAAAAGGGCTCCTGAAGAAGATACAATTTGAACTGAATCTTGAAGAGAAACAGAAAACCTAAGCAGTGGAGTTGAAAAGGGACAGGATTCCAAGGCTGGCAGACAGCCTGTGTGAGGCATGGACATGGAGGCTGGAGAGTCATGTGTGAGGCCAATGTAGCTGGATCGTTGAGAACATGGAAGGGGGAAGGGCATCAGTGGGAGAAGCTTGGGAAGGTAGGAGGGGGCCAGCTTTTATCTGAAACCAGGGATGATGAGGAACCACTGGAGTTTATTGGGAAAGGGAGTAACAAAGGTAGACTTGAGGAAAGTCACTTTGACAGCTGAGTGGGGGATGGATTGGAATGGGGGGAGACTTGAGGCAGGGAGATTGATGAGGAGGCCATTGCATTGATGAGGAGGCCACCAAGCAAGTGGTGATGAAGGCCTGAACTAGGTTAGTGGCTTTGTGAATGGAGAGAAGGGGACACATACTAGAGGTGAAGAGAGACGGCAGTGGACTGGATATAGAAGATGATATTGTTCCTAACGGTAATGAGAAAATTGGTGTGAGAAGAGGGTTTCAGGGCAAAGATGATGCTAAGTTCTGTTTTGAAAACATTGAGTTTGAAATGCATGCCGTGAGCCAGCAAGCAGCTTGTGTTTTCACCCTGTCTGGACCCTTAACTCTTTGTGACTCTGTACAAGCCACTTTCTCTCATTAGGTCTCAATTTCCTTATCTGTATAGTGATGGTCTCTGAGGGCCCTTCTGGGCTGTGAGAGATCTAGGTTAAGACCAGAACCCAAGAGCTGCCCCCAGACAATCTTTGCAGTATTCTCTCTATGTTCTTCTCTAACTGCCCTGGGCAGCCAGAGGCCCTCAGAGGGTCACCAACTAAAGCATCCATGGGCTGACCGACATCAGGTAGCGACCTAGGCACTGGGAGAACAGAAACACATGTGTCTGCACATATAAAAAGCTTCCAACCCAAGGGCATCCATCATCTGCTCCTTACCTTGACCCACCACCCTCCTCAAGTGTCTTCCCTCTGAGTTACCTGTCTTTTATTTGTTGAGTAACTGGAACTACTTAGAATCATAAGATTAAAGCTAGCACCTTAGAGATTGTGTAGTCTTGCCCCTTGCTTTTGCAGAGGAGGACACTAAGATCCAGAAAGATTCAGTGCCTTGCTGAAGGTCACCCAGAAAGTAATGCACTGAGCCCCGGATCAGAATCCAGGCTTCCAGATTCCCCCACGTAGCTCTCTTCCCCTTTGTACCACAAGGCACTCAGCTCTGCAGAAAAATGGCTGGGCCCACTTCTGAACACTTGTATGTTGATTATATTAATGCCAGAATATATTAAAGGAGCCCAATATAAATTTGATTTTAATTGTTTTGTACACACGCCAGTGGAAAGGAACTGATTGGATACAGTTCACGGGCGGTATGTTAATATGTTATTTTCATATGACGATCTCTTCCCATCCTGAGATTTGGAAGAACCTGTTGTTAATCGAGCTGCAGGAGAGAGGGAGCGGGCAATTTCCAGCCTGCTGCCCCCCGCCACATTAATTAGTCATGTGGCTTCTGTAGAAGGTGTGTTCGCTTCATACAAAGTACACTTTATAATTTATACACCAGCTGTTTCAGCCCTTCGAGCCCCAAGCCCATCTCCCTCTCTCTTTCTCTTCACTCTCCCCCTCCTTTCCTCTTTTACTCCCCGCCTGCCTCTAATGAAATCGTGTTACTGGAGAATTGACTGGGGGTGAATTGAGATTTTAATCCGATTGACACTCCTTGGTGGAAAGGCGGGCACTGGTGGGGACTTTTAATGGAAGGGCTGTAATCAGGAGACACTTGTATTCAGTCCCTGGCTATAATGAATCTCGTCAAATGTTCGAGGCTGGCAGTGTGGAGCCAGCTAGAATTTCAAGGTTTTTGACCAAGCCCATTTGAAGCATTCATTCCTCTGGGAGAGTGTGATTACTCAAGTTTAACCGTTTATTAGCTCATCTTTCAATAGCCGCTGGAGCGCAAAATTCTCATCTTGGCTGCCTTTTTTTTTTCCTTTAACTTAAAGAACAGGCCAAACCAGGCAGCCCCCGAGGTTAATGCTTGCTCTGCGGTTAACTCAACATCATCAGGGTAGATTGTGAAGGCGAGAGGCCCAGAGTGGGGTAGTAGCCAATACAAAGGTTCCTGGTGAGATTTATACAGCCCCTGCCTCCTGCCAAGCAATGTCCACTAACCCAAACCCAGCATCGCCCCAGACCTGAGAACATCTTTGGTGGGAAAACTGTTGGGTTTGGAACCAACAACCTGGATTCAGATCTGAGCTCACCCGCTTGCTACCATTGTGACAAGTCCCTTCCCCCCTCTGTGGGACTTTCATCTGTAAAATGAGGGGCTTGGCTGTGAAGGGTCTTTCTTGCTTCTCTCTCTTACATCAGAGAGTTACACCAGCCATCTCTTTGAGTCCTCAAGTCCCCAGTAAAACTAAGAATCTACATAGCAAAAGGTGAGTGGGCCAGGATGCAAACTTATTATTGTTACTATGATTATTAACATTGTTAATAATAAAATGCTGACATTTACATAGGATTTATATGTACGTAGAACTTACATTTATATTTATGGAGAACTTATATTCTTTACTTGCATGATCTAAATTTGATACCTCATAACAGCTAATGTGTTAGAAAATGCCATTGTTATTACCTCCAATTTGCAGATGAGGAAATTGATGTCCAAAGAGGGAGAATGACTTGTTCAAGGGAACTAGTGATAGGGTCAGGAATTGAACCTAAGTGGTTTAGATCCTTAAGTAAGTTTCCGTTCACTTTCCCCAGAGGACCAGGCAGAAGGAAGAATCTCAGCTTCTCACTCCAACCCCAAGCTTGGCCATTGGAACAGTCAGGGAAGGCCCCATGCTGGGAGGTGATAGGTCTCCTGGTGACCTAAGGAGGTTGGTAGATTCTCTTTTCTTCCCAGGCAAAGGAAGACTGGTAGAGCCAAGTCCATTTAGTCAGGGTATGCAGCTGAGTCCTGGGAGCAGAGCAAGCTGGGGTATGTGTGTGTGTGTGGGAGCAGAAAAAAAAGTGCTGCCAATTCCTTCAATTAGCACACGGGAAGTCTTTTAAACAAATGGGTGGGGGAGAGTGTGTACTAAGGGCAGGGGCTCAGAGACTCCAGACAAAGGATTACTAATGCTTCTAAGAGGGTCTATTTAAAGGGAGCTGCTTTCAATGCATCAAATTAGAGTAGCTAGCATCAGAAACAGCAAAGGAGGAAGAGGGGACTGGGGGCTGGGCATGAGGATGAGAGATGGGGATAATGGCTGGGGGATGGGAATGAAAAGGAGTGGGGTGACTGCTAGGGGACAGGTATAGGGAATAAAGATGGGTCTAGAGAGAAGGAGTGGGGATGAAGTATTCAGAGGATGGTAGAAAAATGAAAGTAGAGAATGGAAGATGCAGAAGGAGGCAGACGTGGGTATAGGAAGAGGATGAGGGATGGGAGATTGAGATGGAGTAGAGGATAGAATAGTGAGGTTAGGGATGGTAAAGAGATGCAGGTATGGAGCAGGGTGAAGAAAAGGATTAGGATGATGGCTTGGAGATGGGAGTGGGGAGATGAGGAGTATGGCAGGGAGATGGGGTTGTGTGACAAGGATTTGAGAGTGAAAGGACAGGGGGAGAGGGGACTAGGCTTGGGAGTGATGGAAGCAAGAGTGGCAGGATAGAGGGAGGGTTATGGTAGAGAGCTGTATGTAGTTGGGAGAGAGTACAAGGTGAGTCTTTGGAAGCTCTGGCTTTGGTCAGACCACATCTAGATAGTTGTGTTTGTGTTTTATGGACAACATTGGTAAGTGGATATGTGTCCAGGACAGGCAGAGACTAAGCTAGTGAAAGAATGGAAAACCATGCTATATCAGGATCAGCTTAAAACAACTGGAGAAGCTTTACCTGGGGAAGACTTCAGAAGAAAATGGGAAGAGAATGATAGATGTTTTCAAGGGCTACATAGGTAAAGCTTGCAAAGAGACATAAGGAAAACGCTTCCTACCCATTAATGTTATTAAAAATGAAATGGGAAGAGGTCTTGGAGTGGAAGCTGAATAACCACTTCTTGGTAATATTGTAGAGAGGAGTCTTGTTTAGGTATGGATTTGAGGTCTAATTGAGCTCCAAGATTCTGGGAAAGTACTGTGAATGAGGTTAACTCTGACCTTAACCCTAGCCCAGCCCTGCCTCCCTGATGTACTTGCTCTAGGACTTTGATGCATTAGGTTATAGTGGGGATCCACATCAGAGGTGATCAGAGCTTGCCTTTCATCACATTACTCCTTTGCTCAAGGACTTCCAACGGCTCCCCACTACCAGGAGGCACCTGGATCAACTCCAGACTGTGGTGTCTGGCTTTGGAGACCTCCTCCAATCTGACTCCACTTAACCTCTCCAACTTTACCTTCCACCACTGCTCAGTAGAGACCTTCTATTCTAGCCAGATTCTTTTCATTCCTCCCCCCACCCCTCACACACATTTCCCAGATATTTCAGGTTCATTCCTTTCCCTACGCTCTGATCACATGAAATAAGTCATATAAAATATCCGGTAAAGATCAGCTATGCTAATCATCACCATTGTAAGAGATAATAATATAACAAGATAATAATACTGAGCAGAAGTTTAGGTTCATAGATTTATAGCTGAAAGAGACCTCAGAAACCGTCATGTCCAACTTTCTCATTTTGCAAATGAGGAAACTGAGATGATCAAGTGACTTGTCCAGGGTGACTCAGCTAGTAAGTGTCTACTATACCATGATGGAGGACTGTCTTTGGAGCCAGGAAGAACCCAGGACTAAGTCCTGCCTCTGACACATACTAGCTGTGTGACCCTGAGTAAGTAACTCAAACTTCTAGTGTTCTAGGTATGATTATGTTTCAGAGAAGTTGCTTCCTTCATTAG
>CM053623.1:419930472-419966949 GCA_028646595.1 Phalanger gymnotis
GTAAGTTCCTTTCCTTGGTTCCTTATTTATTCTCTAGGATATTTTCTTCACCCTTTTCTTTCTTTTCTTAATGCCCACAAAATGGAACCAAGTCACTCCCAGGCTCGCTTGCTCGCTCTCTCTCTTTCTCTCTCCCTCTCTCTCTCTCTCTCTCTCTCTCTCTCTCTCTCTCTCTCTCTCTTTCTCTCACTCTCTCTCAGGATTCTGAAGGTGTACTTGCCTCTCCTCCCACTATTAAATTAAAATGTAAGCACGTCAGTCCATTGTAATTGATTTAACATATTTACCTTTATATATTTTTCTTGTTTCCTGTGTTTTCATTTCAAAAATTCTACTCAGTTGTGTTCTTTTCATAAGAATTTCTTAAATGTCCTCTATTCTATTAAATGTCCAATTTCCTTCCCTTTCTTCTCCATACTTGCATAGTATTAGGTTCAATTTTGCATGGCAAGTTATTCTTGTTTCTGAGTGTTTTTATGTTGTCTTTTAGAATATTGTATTCTATGATTTACTCTGCTATATTGGAATTGCAGCATAATTTTGTGTGATCCTGACTCCAGCTACTTGCTTCTTGAACTCTCTGGTTGCTTGCAGTACTTTTTCTTTGACTTTCCTGGAAATTCTTAATTTGCCTATGAAATTCTTGGGTGTTTTCAATTTGGGTTTTTTTTTCCAGGTGACTGGTGTGTTCTTTCTCTTTTCACTTTGCCCTCTAATTCTAATAGATCTGGAAAGTTTTCTTTTATAACTTCTTAAAATATGGTGTCCAGGTATTGGATTGCTCATGGTTTTAAGGAAGTTCACATATTCTTAAATGATTTCACTTTGACTTATTTTTCAGCTTAGTTACTTTTGATAGTACTTTACATTTCCTTTTAATTTTTCAGTCTTTTGACTTTAATGTTTCTTGTTCTCTCATGAAATCATCGAACTCTATTTGTTGCATTCTATTTTTAGGGAATCCTCTGATGGGGTATGGTTTTTTACTTATTTATTATCCTTCCAATATGTTTTTTTTATGAAGAGCCCTAATTTTATTTCTATTTTATTTCTTGGACTTCTTGTGTGTGGCCAAGCTAGTCTTATCTCGGAGGCTCTACTTATATGTGTTGAGGAGTTCAACTCTTCTGGGTTTACTTCTTGGGCTTTTCTTAATCCATAGCATTTCTTCATTGAATTTGGAGTTTTCTTCCATTTACTCATGTTTCCGGCCTCAGTTTCTAGATTATGACTTTGTGCCAGAGCCAAGCTTCTCTCACTCCCACATTCTTGGAAGGGCAAGACAAATTCTTTTTTCATCCTGTCTCCTAGGTGGTCTGGATTCAGATTCTGTTTTCTTTCTAGATGGAGTGTCTGGGACTAGACATTGTTTTCTTTTTCAATCCCCAGGTTCTGCCTTCATCACCTAGTGGTCCAACTCAGGCACTGGCCTTAGCTCATCTCAGTTTCCTCCTCCTTGCACAATCCAAATTGGGAGTTGATTTCATCTGATATTGGTTCTGACAGGCCTCAATCAGATACTATTGCTTGGACAGGCCCCAGACCTTCAAGGCCTTCTGGTATGAACCTGGTTTCAGAGTACGCCTTTACAGATGAAGAAACCAATGCCTGGGGAGACAAAAAGACTTGTCCAAAGTCACCCACTTCATCAGGACTGAACTCAGCTTCAGTGACTCTGAATGCAGTGGTCTATTACCCAAGTCTTGGAGGTTCTATATCCCTTTGCTCTGTACAATTCTGTTTTGTTGGTGAGCTTTCCCTCTCTTGACATCCATAAAGTTGCTCATTCTATATGAGAGCATTTCTGGGGCTGGTCTTGAAACACTAGCAACTTTCTGCATCTCCTCCTCACCAAGGAACAGAGTAGGCAATGAGGCCATCTTTCAGGAGGAAAAAAGCAGAGTTCAGCAGAACTTCTAGGCTCCCTTCTAGCTCCTGAGCAGAGCATAATACAATGGAAGAAACAATTACTCTGGAGCCAGAGACTGTGGATTTAAACCGTGACTTGGATCCTAACTCCCTGTGTGACCTTGGGCAAGTCACAACCTCTCTGGGATTTAGTTTCCTCATCTTCAAAATGGGAGAGTTGTACTGGATAGTCTGAGGTCCGTTCCAGTTCTAGGTCAATGATCAAATGGGTTTGGTGTCTCTTGTCCTGCTCCTAATCTTATGAGAGCTGCCCACCATGGCTTTGTGTCTGTGCTACCAGAACCTCGGCCCAAGGAACCTATCCGGAGTTCCATGGCTGATACTTGCCACCCCAAGAAAGGAAAATGATTTATAAGCTGCTCAATTAGTGTCTTCTCCATTCAAAAAGAAACCAGTCTGATTTATTGTTCCTCAAATGGTTGTGAAACTTCTCTGCTTAATGGCACTGAAGTCCCAGCCACGGAATGTCCTGGGTTTTAATGAAAAGCATTGAGGACAGATGTTGGAGTCACCTATCTAGGGAGAGCAAATGAAGCTGTCATTTTTCAGTTTAATTAAACTTGGTTTCAAAAAATCCCCCCGATCTCTACTATGAATTATACTAATTACTTCTTGTGGCTTAAACATTGATTTCAATGTTGAACTTAAGGGACTTAATGGAAGCTACCTTTCCCATCAGACTGGGAGCTCCTGTTACGTGTGTCTTGTTCTTCGACCGCATATAGATTTGTTCTGACCCTTTAAATGCATCACGATTGACTCTGTGCCCTTACTGGGTGGGCCATGAGGACCTAGCCATCATGCTGGGAGAGGCTGTGCCAGGCTGACCATGGGAGGAGGCAGAGATGTATTTTGTTTTGTTCATTTGTTGGTTTGCTCATTCATTAATTCATTTAAGCTGCATCAAAAAGGCATTGCTATATGGCAAAAAAAGCACTTGATTTGGAGCCCAAAGACTTAGGCTCTTTTCACCTCTCTGGGCCTCAATTTCCCCCTTTGTGAAATGGAAATATTAGTATCTCGCTATACTCCCTACATTTCAAGGGTAATGTGGTCATCCAGCTGCTACCTAAACCCTCCCAAAAGACTTCACTGTGGGAAATTCCCTCCTTCCCAAAGCATCTTATTCCATTTCTGGAAAGTTCTAATTGTTAGAAAGTTTTTCCCTATTTTGAGGCAAAGTCTATCTTCCCATGACCTACTGCTCCTCGGTTTATCCCCTGGAGCTGAGCAGTATTGTCTTTTTTCTTTCTGCATGACAGTCCTTCATATAAGTGGAAATGATGATCTTATGTCCCTCTGATTTTTTTCCTTTGGCTTAAACACCCCGACTTCCTTTAACTGATCCTCATTTGTAATAGTTTATAGTCTCGTCACTAACATGGTGAAACTCTTCGAGATGTGCCAAAGTTTGTCAATATTTTTGCTAAAATGCGGTGCTGCAAACTAAACACAATATTTCAGATGTTGTCTGATAAGGGCAGAGGAGATCAGGGGCTAATGCCACCTTAGTCCTAGATGCTTTGTTTTTCTTAATGCAGCCTAAGATTGTATGTAAACATGCCATCTATGCCTCCATTGAAGTCCTTGATAAACATGATGAAACATGCTGTAATGGGTTGCACAATGAATGGAGATCTAGGGGACCCTGGTTTTTATCCCATTTCCATCATTAATTTGCCTCATGTCTGTGGCAAGTAACATTACACTTCTGGGCCTCTCAGCTTTCTTATCTACAAAATAATGAGTTAGAGTGGGAACCCCTAAGATTCCTTCCAGTTCTAATAGCCTATAGTCTGTGTTGAACAGGACAGAGTCAAGGACAGATCACTAGGTTCCTGTGTTAGAATTCTCTCTCCGGATTAAAATCGATTTGTTAATATTGCAGTAGGAGGTCTGTTCCTTCAACTGATTCCAAATGCACCTACTTGTATGATCATCTTGACCTCCCCTCTCAACCTTGTCTACAAAGAAATCATGAGAGACTTTGTCAAATCTAGGTATCTCATGTTGATAGCATTCCTTCCATCTACCAGTTGAGTGACCTTGTTGAAAAAGAAAATGAGGTTAGCCTGGCATGACCTATTCTTAATGAACCCATGCCGGCTTTTAGTGATTGCCTCTTTCCTTTCTAAGTGGTCAAAAATTATCTCTGTAGGAGATGGGCACCTGGTCTCTTGGCCATCTGGAACATGGAAGGAAATTGGCAACTCTTCTGATTTCTGGAGAGCTTTTGGGGGTGTTGTGTCTTATTGCATTTTCTGATTGTTTGATTCACTCCTTCCTGTGATAGCCCCCCTGTGATGAAGCCCCTAACTGGCCCACGGAGAAAGACAAAAGATATATGGAGGAGATCCAAGACTGAAAGGTATTGCTTTGAAGAACTTTGGATGCCCCCATGGGCTCCCTCATCCATCTGGAGACAATAACCCTGCTAGGTGATACAAAGAGGCTTCTTGAAATTCCTAAGGACTGCCTGTTTGTGTACAATCGTCAGCACAGTATAATGGAAACATAACTAAGGGCTGGACAGGACATGTGCTAAACTGCCCTTCCTGATTTGAGCTCTGTCAGTTTGTCTAATAGGGATTTTTTAAGACAATAAAGCCACCCCCTTATTGACTACTGAGCAGGAATTGCTCATGACTCAGTGGACCTTTGAAAAAGGAGTCACTAAGGGGCTGCAAGGTGGTGAAGTAGATAGAGCACCAGCCCTGGAGTCAGGAGGACTTGAGTTCAAATCTGGCCTCAGTCGCTTGACATTTACTAGCTGTGTGACTCTGGGCAAGTCACTTAACCCCAATTGCAAAAAGAAAAAGAAAAGAAAAAGGAGTCACTTTGCCCTTCTCTCTTCATTCAGCCCTTTAGATGACATCATGTAGCTCTGGTATTTCCCATGACGGGTATGGTGGGGTGGAGGGAGGAAGGGAGTACCCTTCCTTAGCTTCTACTCTGTCTATGTATTGCCACGAATGTGGCCAAAACCCTTCTTAGATAGGCCCAATCCTGTGTTTGGGTTCTGTCTCTTCTGTGGTTTTCTTCCTGTAAATAAGTATCCTTAAATGGGTGTATCCAAGTTGGACATCAAATCTTGTGAGTGTGGGAAATCTGGTCATCCTAGGTCTTTTGTTCATTACTGGTTAGAAACAAGGATAAGGTAACAACAACTCCAGGACTCACTCTCTCTCTCTCTCTCTCTCTCTCTCTCTCTCTCTCTCTCTCTCTCTCTCGATCATCCTTAATAAGAGGGTGAGCCCAAACCCTGACTAAGCTTTCTAGAAGACATATAATTGAGGAAGACAGTTCAGAGCTACAGTGAAGTGTAAAAGACCTATTCGACAGTTCTCAGCAAGCCTTATATTTAGGTGGGGCTTAAGTATCAACCTCTTGGCATAGTTCAGCTCTAGTTGTAAGTTTTTACTAAATCCTGTTTTAAGTCTTTCTATCAATGCACATTTGTGAGTGCTCTGTGGTTAGCATTTCTTTTGTGTATAGAAAATAAATATCTTTCCTGATTCGTTTGCACATCGGGCACCTTTCCACCCCCTCTTTGAGAAGGCCCTAGACGTGAGCCAAAACCTAAGCCTTAAGCAAATTTTTCAAGGATTTAAGGAGCTGAGGATTATAAAAAAAGAGTCTGACCCATCTTCTAGGTGGTCAGCCTTCTTCAAGTCAACCTAGTCTTCATTCTGTTTATAGGTCTAGAGTAGAAGAGCCCCTTAGTGGAGAAGGGAGAGAGGCAAATGCTCCAGAACCATGGGCCTAGCAGCAATTATTCACTGTTAGAAAAAGAAAGCTGGACTTGGAGCCTCCTGACTTAAAGTCCCATCTCTGACCCTTCCTAGCTCCACCTTTCTGAGGCTCAATTTCGTATTCGGCAAAGTGGAGATTTGAATTCGCCCCTTTTCAGGTCTGTCATGAGAACAAGACTTGGTGGGGCAACGATGGGAGCTGTTGTTAGGTGGTGGTAGGCAAGGAGGACATAATCACAAAATTTCAGAGTTGGAAAGGTCCTCAGAAGCCATTTAGTACAAGCCATGCCTTAACTATGTATGTTATCCTCAACAAGTGGTCGTCTGGCCTTGACTTGAACACCTTCAATGAGGGGGGATCCACCTCTTTCTGAGGCCAGACATTCCAATTCTGTATAGCTCTAATTGTTAGGGAAAGGTTCCTTCAATCAAGCCTAAATTTGCCTCTTTGAAATTTCTACCCCCTCCTCCCCATTCTTCATTCTGCCCTCCAGGGTCAAGAAGAGCAAGTATACTACCTCTTTCATACGGTAGTCCTTCAAACATTTGAAGACAGCCATTAAGTCCCCTCCTTTAAGCCTCTTGTTCTTGAGGTTAAACAGCCAAATTATTTTGACTTCGCGTATGACACAGATCCCAAGCCTTTGGGGTCAGGTGCTCAAGAACCTCAATTCTCCACCTGTGTTCTGTCCAGAGCAGAATACAGCCAGACTCTCACCTGCTTATTCCTCAATGTAACCCAGCATCAACTTCACTTTTTTAAGCTTTTAAACAGCACATATGGTCTACTATGAATAATCTTTCAAGTAGTGAGAATCAAAGGTGGGATTTGAAGACCCCAGAGGTAGTGCTCTTCCCCAGGTGCACTCAACCCCTCTTGACCCAGGCCGCCGACACGAAGATGATTGTCTGAAGGACTCAAATATAACATCTCCCATCCCCCATATGCCGGATGATAATGGACTCCCACACGTGTTCATGTTCCAACTTGATCCCAGCTCTGGGTCTACCCCATTCGGGCTCTCTCTTTTCCCATGCGGGGATTCTTGGGAGCTCAAGACTGTGCCATTCAGATAACTCATATCTGCAGGTGCTTTGTCACCACTGTTCTACAACTGATGTTTCAGTGAGAAAGACTAATAATAACTAACGTTCATATAGCACTCCCTGTGCGCCAAGCACTTTATCATTTTATCTTATTCAGTCCTCACAACAATCTCAGAGAAGGGAGGTGCTATTATTATTCCCCATTTTACAGATGAGGAAACTGAGGCAAACAGAGCTTAAGTGACTCACCCGAGGTCACACAGTTAGTCAGGGCCTGAGGTTGGACTTGAACTCTGGTCTTCCTGACTCCAGGCTCTGTACTCTGCCCATTATACCCCCTTGCTTCCCTGGAAGAACACTGGGCCTCAGAACGAAATTCAATCTCAGATCCTAAAGCATCACTTGGGCACGCCAACCTCCTTCATCCTTTATCCTAGTCTTCATTCTGACTCCCCCGGATTTCTCCTAGCCCCAGGATTTACTCTCAACATGCTTCCATGGATCCAAGCAGCAGATTATTGTATGTGGGCATGGTCTCATTTCTAATACATTCCATACCAGCTGGTAGTTATCCTACTCTCATAGCTTAACCTCTATGCCTATCAATCATTGAGCTTTCAACAAGTGCCTACTATGTGCCAGGCACATCATCTTAATCACTCTGACCGCCATGCCAATCTTGCCCATACTCCCAAACACACACACACACACACACACACACACACACACACACACATACTGTTATCTACATACTCTGTCACAAGTAGCCAGGGGCCATAACTTTCACCACCACCATACCAAATGTGCTTGATTATTTGTGTTAAAGGAATGTATCGATATTCTTTAAATAGCCAGGGAATTTAGAAACAGAACCTAACCGTTGTGGACAGCCGCCTTCCCCTCTGCACCTTCCTCACACAGCTGTCTGCTTTTCAACTCAGATAATACCATCCCTTTTTGTCCCCAGCTTTTGCCTCTGATTTCCTTGTGTCTAACTCCTTTCTCCTGACCCAATGCTGATTCCTCACTGAAAACGCATGCCACTCCCTGGATGATGATTGGCCAAATGTTATCTTCTCTGAGATTCTGTTTCCTCTTCTGTACAATAGGGATAGCAATATTTGCAGTAACTACTTTCATTCAATAGTCTCTTTGAGGAAAGCGCTTTGTAAATCTTAAAGTGCTTCTTCTGTTCCCGAAAATGGAAAGAATTTTCGCTGTCATCCCCAGCTGAGGTTTCTGCACTGGGCTGTCAAAAGTGTTCATCTTTTTTCTGGTCTGAAATTATGAGCCTGCTTTATTGGTCAGAGGCCGTAATAATTTGAGCTCTTATTTTATAAACTCATTTCTGCACAGTGATATCCTGATAGGAGCAGGAATAATAAATCACAAACATGTCCCCCAAGATTGCATTGTAAATGTCAAACGAGACAGGAAATTGTAATTAAAGAAAGGAAATTTCTACAAAGAAGCACTTGATTTTAAAATGAGCTAAGCACAGAATTTTCTAAGCATTTAATTATAGTCCAATTTCAACTGACTTTGCTTTTGCAGTTATATTTCTTATTATAACTCTCCACTATAATAATCCAATCTCCCAGCTTACCCCGGTCTGGAACGTTATGAGGCACAGATGCTGGAGAATCATTTAACCTCTCTGGGCCTCAGTTTCCTTCACTGTAGATGAGAGGGTGGGACTGGCTGATCTCCAAGATCCCTCCCAGATCTGACCTTCCATGATCCTTGGTCCTTCCCAGCTCTGAAATTCCACGTTCCAAGTTCAAAGGTCCCTTCTAGGTCTTACATGCTAATGTATGTTCCAAGGTCCCTTCCAGGTCTGACATGGTAATGTTATATGTTCTAAGGTCCCTTTCAGGTCTGACATGGTAACATCGTGTGTTCTAAGGCACCTTCCAGATCTGACATGGTAAAATTGTATGTCCTAAGGTCCATCCCTCCCAGTTCTAACATTCCATGTCCTAAGGTCCCATACATTTTGTACCTTGCATATCCTATGTTCTAAGACGCCTCCCAATTCTGGCAATCTACATTTTTGTTCTGTGGACCCTCTCAGTTTTAATATTCCATGAGTTTATAAATCTATATATGGAAGTTATTAATTCCATAAGGTCTAAAATCATGCTGTCGATTAAGATGAAGGTCAAAGGTATCAGAATTTTAAATCAGCCACAGTTTCACTTCTAAGACAACAGAGAGGGATACCTGTTCAGAAGTTATCTTCCCCTACTGAGAGACCTGTTTAGACTGTAGCTTCAAGGGGCTTAGTGATGGACTTCTTTACTTGGTAGCTCCTGCAATGAGGCAAATCGGACCTATCTCTTTCATTTCAGAACAGTCCTGGCTTCCCTCTCTCCTCAATTTGGGTCCCCTTGAGAGGTGGGCACATCCTGCTACTTTCTCCCAAACACTTCTGGGACAGGCGGAGGGAAGGGATCGATCCCCATCATGGGATTCTCTGCCTCTTCACCCACTCTGAAGCTCCGTTTGAACAACACCCAGATATTGACTTAGTTTGAACATCTGGATTCTGGACATTCCTGCTTGCATTTTCACCTGAACATTCAGCACAGGGCTACTGCAACCCAACTTTACGTTGTGTGAGTGGAGCATTATCAGTTGGTTTGTTAATTTGACCAGTGTAGACAGCTGGACAGGATGCCAAAGGTCTTCAAACCAAGGCTTCTCCCCTCCCACATCTTCACTGGGGAGGTAGCTAACACACTGGACTAAATGGTTAAAGAGGCTGAATTATATGGTGGAAACAACATTGGATGTGGAGTCGGAGGCCCTGGGTTCAAATTTACCTGCTACTTAGCACATATGTGATCTTAGAAATAAATTAACAAGCATTTATTAAGCACTTACTATGTACCAGTTATTGTGCTAGGCACCAGGCATACAAGCATGAGGGTGAGATCATCTTTGCTTTTAAAATCCCTACATTTTACTAAACTTACATAAGTACTAACCAAGGGTACAAGCCTCTTGGGGTTTTGGTTTCCTCTTCTGTGAAAAGAAGTGGATGGGGCCAGCTAGATGACATAGTGAATAGAGCACTGGTTCTGGAGTCAGGAGGACCTGAGTTCAAATCTGACCTCAGACACTTACTAGCTTGTGACCCTGGGCAAGTCACCTAACCCAGATTCCCTCAAAAAACAAATTAAAAAAGAAGTGTATAGGTTAAATGACCTCCCAGCTCCCTTCTAGCTCAAAATCCTGCACTCCTCAGAAGGCTGGCATCCTAGATCAAAGGAAGCAATGATATTTAACTCATAAGTCCTTCCTAGGCCTGTGACCAGTCTTTCCTCATGGAGAACAACAAAGTTTCCACTCCCACTTTTTCCTTGGCCCCCCCAAATGTCCATTTGCCTGGGGCCCTCAAAACTGTACATGGCTTGGGGGACTGCCCTGTTTTATCTCAGTGTGGAGGAGGGTGGTTTGGTGAGTGTTCCCAGGTTCCATCCTGGGAGGAAGTGCGTGAGAAACTTCTTGATGAGCTAGACATTGGCCAAAGGAGCAAAGTCACTTTCTTGCTGGTATAATCTGTTCTGCTTACCTGGCCCTGCTCCTTGGGTTCCTACATGTATTCCGGGTCCTGACCTGACCTTTGAACCATCTACCAGATCTTGTTCTTGAGCCCTTCTGTTTCTCAGAATCACAAAATCTCAGAGTAGGCACAGGATCATGGATTTAGAGACAGAAAGAACCTTAGAGGCCACCTAGTCCATCCCCCTCATTTTATAGGTAAGGAAACTGAGGCCCAGAGAGAGTCAGTAACTTGCCTTATGTCACACAGGCAACCAGTGGCAGTGGTGATATAGCGATGCCCATAGTTGAATGAGAATCTCTTCTCTAACATACCCATCAAGTTGCTCTCTAGCCTTTGCAGCTAGTGGCAAGAGGCAGCTCAGACTCACTAGGCCTGGAGTCAGGAAGACCTGAGTCAAATCTGGCTTCAGACACTTACTGGCTTCGTGACCCTGGGCAATTGACTTAACCCTGTTTGCCTTTGTTTCCTCATCTGTAAAGTGAGCTGGAGAAAGAAATGGCAAACCACTCCAAACATCTCTGCCAAGAAAACCCCAAATGGGGTCATGAAAAGTCAGATGCACCTGATGGACTGAATAACAGCCATAACAGTGAGGCAGCTCAGTTTCCATTCAGAATAGCTCTAATTGTTAAGAGGTTTTTCCTTAGGACAAGTCTAAATCCTCTCCTCTGAAAATTCCCTGCATTGCTTTCTTACTCTTCCCCATGGGACTAAACAAAGTCTAATTCCTCTTTCAAGTGACAGCTTTTTAGATAAACATTCCAATCACATCATTAGATAAACAGGCTAAACATTCCCATTTCTTTCAACTGACCCTCACATGGCATGGTCTCCTCCAGGCTCCTCGCCATCTTGGTCAACCTTCTTTGGCTACTTTCTGGCTTCTCTAGGGCCTTAAATGTGCTGCTCAGGACAACATTCCAAAGGCGCTCACCCCAGTGTTCTCCTCTGTTAGCTCGGTTTCTTATCTTGTTTTATCCTGACTTTAGATCTGGTTCTGAATTCCCAACTCCCTGTATGGTCACTGGCTTAGCCTAAGCATTTGACTTCAGCATGTGCAGTGGCTCTTCTGGATGCCTCTCTGTTCTGCCTGCTAATGGTCCTAGTGTTGACTGGCCTCAAGCCATAATAATAACAATTATTAATTATTATTTAAATAGTGCCTTTAAGTTTACAAAGCACTTTACAGATATTACCTCACTTGATCCTCACAACAACCCTGCAAGGCAGATGCTATTATTATCCCCATTTACAGATGAGGAAACTGAGGCAGGTAGACGTTAAGAGATTTGCCAAGGGCCATGCAGCTAGTAAGTGTCTGAGGACACATTTGAACTCAGGTCTTCCTCACTCCTAGACCAGTAATTGATTCCATAGGTTATATAACTGCCTCTGCACTGGGCTCGATACTAGAGATACAAAGAACAAAAATGAATCTCCTTGCCCTCAAGAAACTTACATTCCACATAAGTGATGCAGCATGCAGATGCAGATACAAAATACAAATACAAAATTCATATGAAATTATACCAAGTGATTTCAAGGGAGAGGGAGTTCTAGCAAATAGAGGGATCAGGAAAAGTCTGGTTTATAGAAGGTGTCATCTTATCTTTGACAGAAACCAGGGATTCTATGAGCCAGGGCAAGAAGGGAGAGTATACCACACATGGCAGGGGGTGAGGAGTGTTACATGGGCATAGAGGTGGGAGTATGAGTGTCATGTATGAGCCAGTGTGACTAGAGGGGAGATAATACGAAGGGGGGGGTAATCTGAAATTAAGATAGATGAAGATAGACGGTAGCCAGAATGTGGAGGGTTTTAAGTGCTAAGCTGAGGAACTTGTATGATATGCGATTGGGAGTCATTGAAGACTTTTTAGTAAGTAGGTGACAGGCCCAGTTATATGTTTTAGGAATATCAAGTTGGCAGCCATGTGGAGGGTCCATTGGACTGGAGAGAGATTGAAGGCAGGGAGACTAACTAGGGAGATATTACAGTAGTCTAAGCAAGAGATGCTGAAACTCTGATTAGGGTAGAGGTGATGGGAGAGTAGGAAAGGGGATGGATGTGAAAAATGTTTCGTAGGTAGGATTGACAAGACTGGGCCACTGATTGGATATGGGGATTGAGAGAGAGGAAAGAATCAATTGTGGCTCTAAGGTTTCAAACCTGGGTAATTGTAAGCATGGTGGTGCTCTCTACAGAAATAGAGAAATATAGATGAAGGACAGGCTAGTGGCAAGGGGAAGATAATGACATTTGTTCTGGATGTGTTGAATCTGGACATTCGGGTGGAGTGGTCCAATAGGCAGCTGGCAAATCAGATTTGGAGTTCAGCAGAAAGTATCCCCAGGGCATGGCAGACAAAGTCTTCAACACCATTGGCTGAATTGAATGCAGTCTTGTTCTGAGACCTCATTGTGACTTGGAGACTCTGTCTCTCAAAACACCATGGCAGCTAGTACTCTGGTAGGGCCTACCAAGTTTTGAGTGTGTGTTCAGTGACAGATTGACCATAAGTCATCCCAGGGTCAGCTTGGCTATGTTTAGCCTGGCTCAGCTTTGGCTTTGCCAAAGGGCGATTAATTTTTCAGTGATGGTAACTCTCTTAACGGCCATCTACTATCTAATAGAGGGACTGTGATTAGCACTAGTGGAATGAATATCCATACCAGTGAAATCGCAAGTACTGCGTAGGCATTACATTTTATCTTGTCAGATGCGATCCAACGTTCTAGCTTGTCAAGAGATTTCTGGATCCTGACTCTGTCCTCTAACATTTTGGTTTTGTGTCATCTGAATATCTGAGAAGCATCCATCTATCTCTTTATCTAAGTAATTGACAGAAATGTTAAATAGCATTGGTCTAAGCTAGGGAAATATCCTTGGGGCATTTAGCTAGAGACTTTGTAAGTTGACATTGAGACCTTAGGGACTGCTCCTTGGTCCAGCCCTTCAGGTAGATCAGAATCTACCTAACTACCCACATCTCTTATCTTTGTTAACAAAACAGCACAAGAGATTTGGTCAAAAGCTTGTCTGCAATCTAGGCAAACTGCACCTGGAGCATCATCTTCATATACCAGTTTAGTAATTCTGTCTAAAAGGAAATGAGATTAGTCTGGCATGACCTAGTTTTTGATGAAGCTACATAGGCTCCTTGCAATCATTGCGTCTTTTTTTTCTAAATGTTAACTAACCACCTCTTTAATAAAATGTTCCAGAAATCGGCCAGGAATACGAGTGAAACTCGCCGCTCTTTATTTTTGAAGACTCTATGATCTTCCCTTTTTTTAAAAATCAGGACAACTTCTGCCATTTTCCACTTCTGTGGTCCATGGTGTCCACAAGTCTTCAAAGATCACCAACAATGGCACGGCAGTCACTTCTTCTAGTTCTTTCATTACCCTGGGATTCACCTAGGTCTGTAGACTTGAAGTCATAAAAGTCAGATAAGTGGTTTTTAAAAATACTATTTCCCTACAAATATTATGTTTCTACTTCCTATTAGTCATTTCAAAAATCATTCTTTCTAGTCCAATGATCATTTCCAGAATGTGATACCATGGTCTAGCAGTTTTGCCTTCTCAATGTCTTCTGTTATCTCAACCGGCGGTCCTATCTTCTTTCATACTGAGATTTTCCCCAATATAATTTTGAAACTCCCAACCCTTGTATCATCTTCAGTTTTCATACCAATCCTCAGTTCACTCTGAGGATTAGCCCTTCTGATGCTATTCTGATGGGACCGTGCTGCCCTTCTGTATTCACCCAGCTCTCGCTTTCATCTTCTGTACCTATGTTCTTTTCTGCATCTATCTTCTAAAGTCTAAGTTGATTGAATATCCTACGCATCCACGTTGTTCGATTTAGACAACTCTCCTTTTCTGGTATCCTCAATAGAAAGTTCTTTGTATCTTCAGAATTTCATTCCTGAGAGCTTCCCAATGGGCTGACTTCCTCTGTAGAATGTTGATGAAAAATACTGTTACAAAGTATTTTAATAATCGAATGGATTCGATCTATTATTTCTCTTAGTCCTATAGACCATAAGAGCATTTGCCATTTATATAATGTTTGCATCTTTACAAAGCATTTTAATGTATTGCCTAATTTTTGAGTCTTACAGCAATCCTGTGAAGTAAGTGTTGTGTTTATTATTATCCTATTTTAGAGTTGAGAAAACTGAGGTTGAAAGATGTTAAGGGTCTGGCGCAGCATCACATAGCTAGTAAGTGCCCAAGTTGGCCAGCACTTGATCTACTGTGCCACGTGTTGTCTTAGAACCTTAGGGTGGAAGTTATCTTGGAGATCACCTAATCTAACCATCTCATTTTACTGATAAGGACGCTGAAGCCTACAGAGGGTAAGTGATTTGCTCAGGGTTAGTAAATGTCAGGGCTAGAATCTGGGCCCATGTTATAGGAGATAAGACTGGTATTCTGTTTAATATACCACAGTGTCATTGGTGGTGATATGAAGTGGGGGGAGCTTGGGGGGGGGGTTGGGGGAAGATGGAGATAGGGAGATGAGTGGAGTGATGATACAATTATTATTAGGCTATTAGATGGCACAATGCAAAGAGGATTTGGTGCCAGAAAAACCTGAGTTTAAATCTGGCCTTAGTCACTTACTAGCTGTGTGACCTTGGGCAAGTGACTTAACTTCTGCCAGCCTCAGTTTCCTCATCTGTAAAATAGGGATTATACAGGGTGTTCCTAAAGTCTGGACACATAGGCAAAATGCACATTTTCAAGAAATGAAATGAATGAAATTTTCAACAACATTTTATTTAATTGGAATATTAACAAATAACATCTTCAATATGATTTCCATCATTTGTGATGCAAAGGTTGATGAGCTTTGCAAGATTCACATGAACTCAATGCAATGACTCCACATTTCCTATGTGTCTAGACGTTAGGAACACCCTGCAATAGTACACCTTTCCTAGGTTTGTTGAGAATCAAATGAAATAACACGTAAAGTGCTTTGTAAGCCTCAAAATGCTACATAAATGCTAGTTATTATAAAATAGCTAACATTCCACAGAATTACAATCTATTATTATATATTATTAGAAATTGTTCATATGTAATATACATAATATGCACATATATATTTAGCGCTTTCAATTCTGTTCAACACACATTTCTTTAGCACCTACTATGAGCAAAGCACTGTCCTTTAGGGGTGATAGAAAGTTGAGATAATAAGGTTCTTACATTCATGAAGCTTACTGCAGTAGCTCATAAAAACCCTGTTAAGGCGCCACAGTATCCCCACTTTACAGATGAGGAAAATGAGACTCAGAACATAGAAGTGGCTTATCCAAATTCTGGAAAGGCCTTTGGATGTCTGATCTCTTTTATTTTACAGATGAAGACCTGGAGGTCAAGGAAGGTTGTGACCTGCCCATGGTCACATGGTGAATAGTGAGATCCAGTAATAAAAGAAGGGAACAAACATTTATTAGACACCTGCTGTATGCCAGACACATAGCTATGTGCTTCACAAATATTATCTCATTTGATTCTCACAACAACCCTGTGAGTTAGGTGCTATTATTATCTCTTCTGACAGTTGAAGAAACTGAGGCAGACAGAGGTTAAGTGACTTGCCCAGGGTCACCCAGCTAGTTAAGTGTATGAGGCTGGATTTGAACTCAGGTCTTCCCGACTCCAGACCCTACCCTCTATCCACTGCCCCACTTAGCTCACTCTATTAAGGAAGTACTAAGATCCAGGACCAAATTAAGATCCCCAAGTTTCAAGTCCACTGTCATTTTTACTGCACTAGCTTGGCCCAGGATCAGAGCACCCTTAAACATTTGTCAACCGTCTGGGCCTGGGGACAAGAAACAGGAGTAGGGATGTATCCATGATATGGATTGAGGGAAAGCTGCTGGACGTGGTCCCCAAGGTCAAAGCATCACAGAGGGGCAGGAGGCCCCAGAGACAGGGGAGGCAGCAACCTCTTGAAGAAGGGTGATTAAATTAGTGCAATCTTACAAAGTGATGGCTGGAGTTTTGGCCACCAAACCTTCCTTTGTCTCACTTGAAAGGAACCATTTTAGGGGCAAACCTTCCTTTCTCACATTCAGGCTTAGATTCAGTCTGTCAAGAGACTTGTTTCTTTCCTATGAAAATCCCTTTATCATGTCAAAACAATTTTGAAGGCAATGTGGGGAGATTTCCAAAGAAATTATTATTTTTTAAAAGGCTTTCTCTTACAAATATCTTCCCAGGGAGATATTTATTTAGAAAATGCAGAAGGTGGGGCCGTGGAAATCTTCTTACCCATTGACATGCAAATGCTTGTGCCCCAGTGCTTAACCTCCCTCTCCATGGTCTCCCTCCCTCTCTTCCAGGGCCTGGTGGCTGCCAGCAGGCTGGCCTGGCTGACTGAGCTCCAGCGACCCTTTTGGAGGGGTGTCCCAAGGAGAGGAAATTTGACTGGAGAAAAATATCTCTGCGATCTTGGACAAAATTCTGTCCCTGCATGGGACTCAGTGTCCTTTGCTGTAAAGCAAGAGAATTGGGATGGATAGTTTCTCAGGCAGGCCCTTCCAAATCTAAATCCTATAATCCTATGATACAGAGCTTATACAATAATGATTATTTACTGCTTATTATCAAAAACCATCACTTGTATTTGCCTCAATACTTTCTTAAAGTGCTTTCATGGACATTATTTCATTCAAGCCTCATCAGAGCATTGGCAGCAGGTCCAGGAGGGAACTGTGTCGTTCATTTGACAATAAAGAAACTGAGGTCCAGAGGGGGTCATGACTCACCCAAGGTCACATAGCAAATTAGAAGAAATGATGAAATTAGAACTCCAGTCTCTGGACTCCAGGACAAGGGGTAATACACATTTGAATCAACAGTTACATTTCTAAAACACTGTCCTAATCATGTCATGATTTCTCTCTCCCCTCTCCTCCCCAACCCCAGCTCTACCTCAGTAAACTCCAGTGGCTCCTAGTTATTTCCAGGATCAAATATAAAATCCTTGGTTTGATTTTTTAAAGCCCTTTATAACTCATTTGCTGTAGTTGTCACTTGTTCATCCTTCATTCAATCAATGACATCATGAGAGTGATGTCTTGACTTGTGAGTGAATTGGATATAAGTGAGTTAGAGCCTTGCAAAAGTCATCAGCCTTACTCTCTCCTCCAGAGTCATCATAGTCCAGTAGCAAGACAAAAATCAAGATGGAGGGCCTCAAGGAGCTTATAGTCTAATGGGGGAGAAAATATGCAGAGAAAAATGCACTTTCAGAGGTTGCCACCTTCCCCTTCCCCTTCCCCTGCCCCCTAGGACTGGAAGGCTTTCTCTCCTTATCTCAGCTTCCTATAAAAATCAGCTAAAGACCCACTCTCTGCAAGAACCATTTCTCAGCCACACTTCCTAGTGTGCTAGTGTCTTCCCTCTGATACTACCTCATTTTATTCTGAATATGTCTTGTTTATATGTTGTCTCCTCTTTTAGAGTGTGAATTCCCTGAGGGCAGGGACTGTTTTTGCCTTTTTCTGTATCCTCAGAGCATTGATACATGTTTATAGGTTGATTCATTTATTGAAGAGTGCCCACTTGGAGCCACTGCTAAGAGATAGTTGCATTCTCCAAGGATGTCAGCTATCCTGAGGTGCTGGTTTAGAGACAGGCTCTTTGGAAAGTAGTGTCTCTTGACCAGGCCTTCATAGTCCCCTCCCCAGCCTTGCTGTGGACTTCCCAGGTATCTAATGCTCTTGGAAATTTGGGGGAGGGAAGAAAGACTTTGGACACAGCCTTTTAAGCTATTTAGAAAAGGAATTCCTAGCTTCCCCTTACCCACTTTGGCGTTGAGAAGGGCTTTGGACCCTAGAAAAGATCCCTTCCTCTTCTACCTCCCCCCCCCACCAACTTTGTTGGGAGCAGGAAGGGGAAGGGATAAATTAGTAATAGAAAGAGAAAGGGGATAGAGAGGAGGTGGAAAAGGAAGAATGAAAGAAGAGAAAGGAGGAGGAGAAAGGGGAAATAGAAAAATGATGAAGAGGAAGAAGAGGAGAGGAAGGGATAGGAGGAAAAGAAAGAAGGGAGAGAAGAGGAGAAAATGAGGAGTTGGAGAGAAGAAATAAGAGGGAAGGAAAGAGACTGAGGATGAAGAAGGGGGAAGGGATAAAGAAAGGGAAGAAGGAGAGAAGATATGACCCTTTTAGAAAATGGGGGCATCCAACAAGTCAGCCCTGTTCCCAAACCACTGTCCCCTGTAGAAGTACAGAGATGGTGGGGATTGGGGAAGAGGTGGGTTATGACTTTTATCAAGCTGTTCAAAAGCAAAGCAAAGAGATGTGAAAGATTGAACAAGATAGGGGTCTCCAAAGGTCACCTATCTATTGAGCACTTGGAAGGGAAGTAGCCCCAGCCTCTTTTATATTGCCACCACCTCTGTCCCAGGTTGAATAGTGAGAGCCCCTTTCAGGCATGACATCCATCTGGAGCAAGGCACCAGGCAACTTCCCTCTCAGAAGACTTTCCCTCACTGCCGCTCCCTCCATTTCACTGATATCCTGGGAACCACGTAGGTGCTGGGAAATGGAACACTGTGGCTAGAAATCTATCTAGACTTGGGAGTCAGGAAGACTTTGGTGCAAATCCTGCCTCAGATATTTACTAACTGTGTGATCCAGGGCTTTGGTTTCCCTATCTGTCAAATGAGGGGATTAGACTTAGTTTCTAAGATCCCTTCCAGCTCTAAATCTATGATTCTATAAAAGGGAAGGGGGGGGGGAGGTGGTGGGAGGGGATAAGAGAGCTTGAAAAGTATGGAGCTACCGTAGATTTTTTTTTTCATTCTTGCTTCCTCTGCCCCATCACCACCCCAGCCCTTCTTTACTGCTATGCTGGCTCTGTCCATGGTCCTGACCCCCATATTTTCTGCTCACAGAGAGTTCAGCACCTTCCCTAAAACTTATGCCTCTTCAAGAAAGGGGCCGCCTTTCGGCCCTCAATCGCACACAATTCTCTTATCATCTGCATTTCCATCTGCCTATATCTCATTAGATCAAAATGCTTTTCAGTGGTGGCGAGATGAAGGAAAGCCACTGCGTACCTCACCGGTAGAACAACATATCAACAACTGTTAGAGCTGACTTGAAGGTTAAATATTAGAAAGGAATCCAATTTCTCTTGTCTCTTCAGCTCAGCAGCGTGTTAGATTGTGGCTGAGTGTGTGTGCTCATGGAGCAGGGGATATGGAACGCTCTAATCAATCTGCGCTGCTTCATTCCTGGCCTCTTCTCATATCAGGCCCCAGCCTGGGGGTGGCCAGCCGGTGGTGTCTTCCCAAAAGCCAATTGCCCACAAATAAAAATTGGGCCCCACTGTGAGAAGAGGAAGTGAGTGTTTAATTCCCTCCTTCTCCTGATTGATCTCTTCTTGGGTGGCATTTGGGAAGAGGAAAATGAAGAACAGGGAGGAGGTGTGGTGCGGTGGAAAGATAATTGGGCTTGAGGTCAGAGGACCACGATTTGATTCCCAGCCCCCATATTCACCCACTATATAACCTTGAAGATAACCTTGAACTCCATCTCTCTGGGGCTGTTTCTTCCTCTGGAATAGGAGTGGATCAGACTACATGATATCTGAGGCCCCTCCTAGTTCTAAATTTTGTGACTTATTAAAGTAGAGTTCTAACTTTGATACTTCCTAACCTTATGACCTTGAGTAAATCACTTAATAGTTTTAGGTCTCAGTTTCTTTCTCTATAAAAAGGGATGTATGTGTGTGTGTGTTTGTGTGTGTGTGAGTGTGTGCACATATGATAATATTTGAGCCCCCTCCCTCTCCAGGGGAAGAAAGTGCTTTGCAAAAGTCAAAGATCTATAGAAATACAAGCTTTTAGCATGAAAGAAGCTGGGTTCAAATCCTGTCTCTAATACACACTGGGCTATGTGACTAGGGGCAAGCTATTTAACTTCTCAGTGACTCAGGCAACCCTCTAAGAGTATATGTTTACTAATACCTCTAAGTTACAGATGAGTTGCCAATCTACACTGGTAGAGGGAATTTCCACAGCATGAGTTCCAACCCTCCCCCCACCCCCATCACTGGTCCTCCACCGCTCCCCAGGTAAGCTCCTCGAGTACAGAGACTGTTTCATTTTTTGTCTCTATACTCCTAGAGCATAGCAAAGCACCTGAGATATAGTAGGGACTTAACAGATGAATATTGATTGATTGAATTCTCTATGCTAATGAAATCTTAGGTGTGTAACAATCACCCAAAAATATTATGAACACAGTATTTCATAGTGAAGCCAAAGACCTAGTGTCTCCTGAGCAAGCTCAGGGTGGTGGAGCCAGCTTATCAAATGAAAGAATTCATTTTTTAAATTATTTTTTTCCCTCCTGGTGCCTCATGTTGACATTGAGAAAATGAACTATCCGAGAGTGTGATTAAAGCTCAGCTGCCATCAGTGGCGCCTGTCTGTCCCTCAGTCCATCCAGCCCAGCAGCTGTGCACTGGAGTGAGTGCCTGCCTGTCTTCCTGCCTGCCTGTCTGTCTATCTGTCTGTCTTTCTCACCAGTCTGGTCTGCTTCACCAGGAATGAGTAGTTTGAAAGGTTGTTGCTGCCGCAGGGGAAACAAGGCTTGAAATTAACTTTTTCCAATCCATGGACAAAATTAAACAGAGCTGTTTGAGCCATACAAACAACAGTTAAATGGGACTCATTATACTTTCCCCTTTGGAAGCCTGGAGGGAACTGCCAGGGTGTGGAAACAGTTTCCCAAGGCACTGTGGTGTGCGGGGAAACAGCCCCGAGCTGTGGGTCAGGAGGCTGTTTTAGTCTAGGCTCTACCATTGATGGACTGTGACATTCATTGGGAAAATCCCTTGCCCTCTCTAGGCCTTCACCTATAAAATAGGGTCAGGCTGATCTCTGATTTATAAGGGTAAGTCTGTCTCCTCCCCTCATCTCTTTGTTATTGCCAGAAGATGAGATGAGGTGAGCCAAGCTCTGTGAAACTTTGTGGAAAGCTAGTCCTGCAAGAAAGAGTTCTGATTAGCTAGCAGTCATTCAGCATCAAGGGCTCTGTAGCCCAGAAAGAACCTGAGACAAGAAATTAAGAGTTGGGTTTTGGGTCTGGACTCCCAATTTATTAACTCTATGACCTTCAGCGACTCCCTTCTCCTTTCTGGGTCTCCATTTCCCCTTCTGTCTCTAAGAAGCTTTGGGTCTATAGGACTATAGACCTAGAACTGAAAGGAACCTCAGAAAGCATTTAGTCCCACCTTCTCTTTTTACAGGTGGTGAAACTGAGGCCCAATAAGATTAAATTACTTACTCAGGGTCATAAGGTAGTAAGTTTTAGGGGTAGGAGATTTGCACCCAGGTCATCTGTCTCCAGAGGCAGTGTTCTTTACACTCTTCCATGCTGCCTCCTTGTGTAATGGAAAGAACACCAAATGTGGAGTTAAAGGAACATGTTTTTTTTTTAAATTTTTAAATGTTTTACATTTTAAATTTTTAAAAATTTATTTTAAAAAAATTCCAAATTATCTCTCTCCCTCTAGGCCCTCCTCCACCCACTGAAAAGGCAAGCAATATGATACTCGTTATATATGTGAAGTCATGCAAACCATATTCCTATATTAACATGTTTAAGAAAACAAGAAAAATAAGGAAAGTAGGAAAAATGCTTCAATTTGCACTCAGAGTTCATCAGTTCATTGTCTTGGATCATTGCATTGATCAGAGTAGCTAAATTTTTCACAGTTGATTATTGTTAGAATATTGCTATTGCTATGTACAGTGTTTTTCTGGTTCTGCTAATTTCACTTTGCTTCAGCTCATATAAGTCTTCCTGGACTTTTCTGAAACCATCCTTTCATCATTTCTTTTTTTTTACAGTATATAGTGTTATAGTATTTCATCATAATTATAGATCACAATTTGTTCAGCCATTTGCCTCTCGATGGGCACTCGATGCCACTGATGCCTCAATTTCTAATTCTTTGTCACCACAAAAAGTGTCTATGAATATTTTTGTAAATATAGATCCTTTCCTTTTCTTCGATCTCTTTGGGTAGACCTAGTAGGTATTGATGGGTCAAAGGATACACACAATGTGATATGCACTTTGGGCATTGTGAGGAACCAATTTTGAATCCCTGCTTTGCCGCTTATCGCCTGTGTAATTCTGGGCTGAGTTCCTCTGCCTTTTGGGGCTTCAGTTTACTCATCTATAAGATGAGAGGAGTGGACTATATGACTTTTAACTCTGAAGTTAAGATTCCTTGGTGTAGCAGAAATGACACTGGACCTGTAGTTGGGAAGACCTATGTGAAAATCTCATCTCAGATACTAGCAGTGTTACCATGTGAAAGTCATAACACAGCCTTGTGCCTCAGTTTCCTCATCTGTTAAATCAATCTGATGACATCAATGGCCTCTAAGGATCCTTCTGTTTCTAAATCTATGATCCCGCAATCTCTCCCTGCCTTCCCGTGCTGTTACCAAGTATTGTCTTACATTGGGACCCAACAGAGGGTCACTAGCAGAGGACCCCAGAACATCTAAGCCAGTAGAGACTTTGGACAGCATGGTGCAGGCAGAAAGAACAGGTGGGCTGTGGACAGGTCCCTCCCCTCTCTGACTCAGTTTCTTAATTGGTAAAATGGGGATAATAATATAGTACTTGTTCTACTTACTTCACTGGGCTATGAGAAAAGCACTTTGTAAATATTAAGGCATTGCTGAAAAATGATCTTCTGAGCTTCTCTCTAGTGCCTCCTCCTCATTGTATAGAGAAGGCAAATGAAACCCAGGGAAGGGAAGGGATTTATTCAAGGTCCTACAAGTGACTGACAGGGCTGGAATAAGAGCCTAGGATCTCTTCTGTTTTGCAACCCTCGTGGCCTTTAGGGCACTCATAAGAGGTCCATCCAGTTACTATATCAATAATTGACCCAACCCTAAAACACCGTTTTGTATCTGTTTCCTGTTGACACTGAAGGCAGGAGCAGGTGATTGGTAGAATGGAGTCAATTTACCTTGGCTCTTGGAGCATTTGAGGTAGGGGTGGGGACAACGGGATTAAAAATCCCACCTTCATCATGTTTAGGGACTTCTAGTCTTGGGGCTGCCCACTCCCATGTATCTACTTTGGCAGTATGGGTGCCCAGAGACAAATAGTCTAAGGTTCCTAGAATTCGGGAGCTTGGAGAGTCTGAGAATATAGAATGTCAGAGCTGGGAGGGACCTTAAAGCACAGAATGTCAGGTCTAGGAAAAACCTTTGAATATAGAATGTCAATGCTGGGAGGGGCCTGAGACTAAAAATATTACAGCTGGGATCGTGTCTACTTCTAACCATTTGTTTTACAGAGAGGGAAATTGAGCCCTGTCTCTACACTCCAGGAGGCAGTAGTCAGAGGGGACAAAGGCCCTGTAGCTGATAGAGGGGATACTTGGTTCTTGGAATATAGATGGGGTGCTAAAGGAGAATCTGCTGGAGAAGGGAATGAGGAGAAAGGGATTTAATGTATGAAATGAGAGTGGGGTGGGTAGGAAGGGCATTTCAAGTCTGTATCATTCACAGAAACCAGCAGAGGGAACCAAAGTCCTAGCTGAGTCAGGGCAACAACGATCTGGTGATAGCTTCTTGCAGTTTAGGCAACACCGGCCCCATTGAGGGGCAAACAATAGAGCATGTATGTGTCTTACTGAAAGGCCTCAGTTTTTCTATCTATAAAATGAGAGAACTGGAAAAGAGTTCTGAGGTCCCACCTTGATCCATGGATATCCAATTATTCAATTCAATAAATATTTATTAAGTACCTACTATGTGCAAGGCAGCTAGGTGGCTCAATGGATAAAGCACTGGTCTTAGAACCAGAAACATTCATCTGCCTGAACTCAAATCTAGCCTCAGACATTTACTGGCTGTGTGACTCTGGGCATGTCACTTAACCCTAATTGCTTCAGTTTCGTCATCTATAAAATGAGCTGGAGAAGGAAATGGCAAATCAGTCCAGTATCTTCACCAAGAAAACCCCAAATGGGGTCATGAAGAGTTGGATACAACTGAAATGACTGAATAATAAAAATGTACACAGCACTGTGTTAAGCTCTGGAAACACAAAAAGAGGTAAAAGACAGTCACTACCCTTGAGGAGCTTAGAGTTTAATGAGGGATACATGAATTTTATGGGCATAGTCAAAGTGTTGGAGTGACAGAAGGGACAACTGATGATGTTGAGGGGAGCAAATAAGACCACGGATGATGTTCTAGCGTTGTAACAATTCGGCTAGCAGCTGCTATGTGGGGTGAAAGACCAACACAAGCCCAACAACAAGAACGCTGCCAGCGTAGGTTATTTTGATCTGCTTTACTAAGGAAAGTAACGTTAAGGGGTTAACAATCTTTCTTTAATCCAACATATGCATATAAACTCACTTAGTTCAAGAGTAAAAGCCAGCAACCTGAACTTCAGAGCAAATACAAACAAGTTACAAACATACGCAATATAAACAGACTAGATCACAATTCATAGTTACCAAGAAACCATCACCATCTGGATTGACAAGCCGGGGAGCTCTTAACAATGGCTGGCCCAGAGTCATGGGCTACTCCTCCTGTGTCTCAGAGCCCCAAGAAAACAGCTCTGTTCCCTCTTTTTACACATTCTTTATCCATCATCAAACGTCATCCAAGCAACCAGAACTTGAGTGCCTACTGTTGGATCTGGTCTTAGCAACTCCCCTTAGGGCCCTTGGGGCTTCCCACCCACATCAGCTTAGCACCTAGTAAATAGGGGTTTGGGCCTGGGGCTTTGCACCAATAAGGCTCGATCAAAGACACTTAATTAATTTAGCATCCTAAAACAGTAAAAAAGACCCACCTTAATTACCAATACACCTAGTCAAAAGCCAACATGTGCCTAGTGCAGTAGAAAGAGCACTGGATTTGTAGTTAGATCTGGGTTCAAATCTTGACTATGCAAGTTCTCCTCCTGTAACCTTTGGCAAATCACTGAATCCTTCTGCACGTCTGTGAGGCAGTTAAACATCCAGTGAGGTAACTGGACTAGGTAATCTCTAATGTCTTTTTCTAATGTTTCATTAAAGTTCAAGTCCTCATCATCTCCTGCCTAGACTATTCTAATCAGTTCCTAATTGGTCTCCCTGATGTCTCTCTAATACATCATTCATATAGCTCTCAAAGTAGTTTTTCTAAAGCAGAGGTCTGACCATGTCCCTATCCTGCTTAGGAAACTCCAGTGGCTCCCTATTGCCTCTTGGTTCAGATATAAACTCCCTTGTTTGGCATTAAAGCTTTTCTCAAACTGGTCCCAACTTAGCTTTCAAGCCACACACTCTATGGTCCAGCCAAACCACGCTTCTTACTCTTTCTCATACATAAGACAGTAACAAAGGGAAGATGTAAGCCTAAGCAGCTTGGGAAATGGAACCTCCTTCAAGAAATCCTTCTAGTTGAAGCCTTTCCTTACTACTAGTGCATGACTTCCTACCTCCACCTCTTAAAATCTCTAGTTTCCTTCAAAACTCAGGTCAAGAGCCTCCTTCTTCAAGCAGGTTTTCCTGATCTTCTTAGCTGCTAGTGACTCTCCCCATTAGTAAAAAAATTCACCATGTATATATTTTGTATCTACTTGTATGTGTATTTGTTGTTTCCCTTGATGGATCATAAGCTCCTTGAGGGCAGGGACTGAATTACTTTACTCTTTGCATCCCCAGTGTCTACCATGGTTCCTGACATACAGTAGGTACTTAATAAATGTTCCTTGATTCTAAATCTAGAATCAGAAGCTTTTAACTTGGGGCCTGTGGATTTTTTTTTAAAGGATATTTTGGTAATTGTATTTTAATATAATTGGTTTCCTTTGGAATTGAATGAATTTTATTTTATACATTTTAAAACATCATTCTGAGAAGGGGTGCATAGGCTTTATCAGACTGCCATAAGAGTCTGGGACACAAAAAATGGTTAAGAACCCTTGGGACAGATAGGTAGATAAATAGATATGTAGGTAGATAGATAGATAGATAGATAGATAGATAGATAGATAGATAGATAGATAGATGTGTAGGTAGATAGATACATATATAGGTAGATATATAGGTAGATAGATGGATAGATATGTAGGTAGATAGGTACATACATAGATACATAGGTAGATAGATGGATAGATAGACAAATAGACGTACAGACAGACAGACAGATAGATAGATAGATAGATAGATAGATAGATAGATAGATAGATAGATATAGACAGATAGACAGACAGATATACAGATAGAATGATAGAACATTTGTTAAGCACTCACTATCTTCCAGGCACTATACTAAGTGCTGAAGATAGCAATAAAAGCAGGCATGACAGTCTTTACTTTTAAGGAGCTTATGTTCCAATGAGAAAAGATACCATATAAAGTGAAGTTGGAAATTCAAGAGTTGGGAGAGGGAAGAATATCTGAATAAGGTCCAAGTGATTGGTGAAAAGGAGACACTTAGAGATGGAGTTGAGGCACAAATGAGGTGAAACATGGGTGGAGCCCTTCCTGAAATAGTGATGGGAGGAGGTAAGAGAGTCACCAAGTAGGGGAATGGGGCCTCAGAGAAGAGGTTTCTCTAAGTTGGGAAGGTGGCTGATGAGGAGGGGAATCTATGAGGATTGGGGTGGGGTGCAGTTGATGAGTAGGTGAGATTTAAACCCAATTCTAATGATGTCTCATGAGTCTAGAAATGAAAGCTCCTGGAATGTCTGATGCCCCAGTTTGGTAGGACCTGCAAGAGCTTGCGCTACCCCAGCAGTATTCAACACTGCAAGATAATTCTATATCATGAGGCATTGGAGGATATTACTAGAAGAATATCATCATCGTTATTACTCATGTAATTGTAAGAACTCATATATACATACATGTGTATATGTATATATATATGTATATATGTATGTGTATATATGTATATATACACACATATATGTATATGTATATGGAATCATGGAAGCACAGAGTTGGAAAGAATTTTAGAAACCAACATCTATGTAAATCATGAATCTCCTCTATAATATTCCCAACAAATAGGCATCCAGCCTCAATATAAAGACTTCTGGTTATGGGGAACTCATTACCATCCTAGGTAGCCTATGCAATTCAGGGACAACTTTTATTATTATTTCTACTAATAACAGTTCATATTTTAATTCAATTTGATAAGCATTTGTTAAGTATCATCTAGGTCTAAGGAACTGTTCTAGGGGATGGGGAGACAAGGCACAAATGAAATAGAACCTGCCCTCAAAGAGCTTATATTCTATAGTTACACAGTGCTTTGTCAATTAAAAGTGTTTGATTGGGTTGTCATAACAAGTTTTTAAGCTAGGGACATAAGATTATGGGATCATAGATGTAGGATCTAAGAGCTTAGTGGAAGTTTTATCATCCCCATTACACAGATGAGAAAAATGAGGCTCAGACACCTTAGTGTGGCTTGTCTAAGGCTAGTAAATGATAGATCCAGGACTCAAAACCAGGTTTTTGGACTCCACCATTCTTTCCATTATACCACTACCTCTTGAACCGATGCCTCTATGGATTGGCCCTTGGACATGAGCATTGTTTTTGTGACTATCCAGAAGCTAGGCACCTGTGCTAGAGCTGGACTTAACCATGAGTAAAATAAATGGTTGCCCACTAATGTGATTTGAGTTTTTCTAAAAAGGCTATCCACTCTTTCCAAAAAATTTCCTCCTCCCCTTGATCATGAAATCCCTCATTAGGGATTCATAGTATAATAGAATACTAAACTCCCAGAACTGGAAGAGATTTTCAATATCGTCTCACCCAAACTTCCTATAATTCATAAATCATCTTTATGTCATTCCCAAAAGGTAGCCATCCAGCTCCTATTTGAATGCCTCCAGTTATAGGTGACTTCGTACCTGAGGAGGCAGCACTTCTGATAAGAGGGACTCATCAAATCCTTCACACACCAGGTACCAGGGCTCCAAGGATAGACTTTGCCAACTTTACCACTTGGCTCTGGGGCTGTCCCTGCTAGCAGTGAAGACTAGGTCACTACCTTGTTTAGAGATGGTCATGCCCTACTACAGCTGGGACTCATGGGGCTCAGCATATAGAGCTCAAGATGTTTTTTTTTTCTGCTGATGCATAAAAGACTCACCAAGAAGGAGACTGATGGGGCTTCTTTCTGCTCCATCTCCTTCCTTCCTACCAGCTATGTAGTGAATGAAGAGCTAGAAAGGAACATTTGCTGGCACCCTCTGAATTCTGGATTCATTGGAAAGATTAAGTCCGATTAAGAAATTCACACTAACAAGTTGCACTTAATTAGATTTGGGAAAGTAAGGGAATGTGGGGCTGTAGGATGCTCCCAGGCAGATGTGGGTGGTCAGAATCCACTCCCGCCCTCCACCCAGGGTAGCTTGGATGGCTTCTCCTTAGCTGAGCTTGCCTGTACCCCTAGTCACCCTCTGGCAGGAAACTCCTCCTCATCCAGCTCCTAATAATGGACGACGTTATCTGCCTAATCAGACTAATTAGCATGGGGAACAGAGACATAATCATAATCGAATGCAAATGCCAGTTTCACAAAATGAAACCACCATATGTGCCATCATTAGCGAACTCTGGGCACTTTTTATAAATCATATTTATTAGTTTGTCAACAAATCAAGCTCTAAATGTGAGCGGTACTATTAGTGGGGGTGTTGAGGAACAAAGTAAGCCTTGTTGGCTAGGGAGCTGTTTGAGGAGAGAGGGACTTGAGGAGGAGAGATCACTTTGTAGGGGCAAGGTGGGTTCAGTTGTGAGGAGTACCACCATGGAGGGCTTGTTGGCTGTGTGGCAGTCTCAAGCCTGGCCGTCCCATGTACTGGGCCTGTTGGGAAGTCCGATTAGCTCATCTGAAGGGACATACCTCACCAGCTAAATCACTTAAGTCTGGGAGCCCAAGATTTCATCCCTATAATATTTGGTGCATCAGGAAGGATGGCTTCCTCCATGGTGACAAGATGGCATATACATCCTCCCCTCCCCCCCCATTACTGGATGACCTCTTCCTTCAGTGGATTAAAGAACGTCATAGCTTAGAAGGACCTTAGACACGCTCACGTTTAACCCTTTCCCATTTTACAGTGGAGAAGTAGATGTTTTGCCCAAGGTCGCACAATGAGTAAAAGGTAGAATCAAGTCTAGAACCCAGGTCTCTTGACTCCTAGTGCAGGGCTGTTTCCACCATGCTACTTTGCCAAGTTCCCTCCATCGCTTGTTGAAATGGCACATTTAACAAAGACTTCTCTTCTGGGACATGAGAAATGCCATAAATACCTCAGATACAGGGTGGATTGAGAAAAATTAATCAGTAAAGAGCTGGCCTGTCCATTTTCATGCTCCCATCCTACCTCAGAAGTGTAAGGGAACTCAGAAGGCATTGGATCCAATTTATGTGAGCAGATGTCACCTCTATAGCAACCTCCAACAAGTAACCTTGGTTCAAAGACTTTCAGTGACTGGAAGCTCACTACCTCACAAGGAAGCCCTTCTCACTATTGGATAACTTAGTGTAATTAATTGTTTAGTTAGTAAGGTAGTAGGATTATTAGAAAGTTCCTCCTTTTCTTCCTCATGGTTCATTCCATTGGTTATAACTCTTTTTTACAACTTGACTATTGTAAAAATGTTTAGTGTGAAGGCATACGTAGAACCTATACAGGATTACATGCTGTCTTGGGTGGGGAGGGGGACAGGAGAGGGAAGGGGAGAAAATTTGGAACTCAAAAACTTGTGGAACTGAATGTTGCAAACT
The DNA here is from genome assembly GCA_028646595.1 of Phalanger gymnotis. NCBI lineage: Eukaryota > Metazoa > Chordata > Mammalia > Diprotodontia > Phalangeridae > Phalanger > Phalanger gymnotis. The sequence continues at coordinate 419,960,615 of CM053623.1, forward strand.
AAAAATAAATAAATTTAAATTAAAAAATTAAGTTCCTCCTTAAATTGAATCACAGTCTTCCTCTCAGCAACCCCTTCCCATTCATTGCTGTCTGTCCTCTGAAGACAAGCAGAAGAAATCGAAGCCTTCTTCTCCACGCCAGCCCTTCAGATGCTCAAAGATAGCTTGCATGTTCCTTCCAAATCTTATTTTGTCTAGGCTAATATCCCCAGTCCCTTCAACCATAACCTTGCATGGCATGGTTATTAATCTCCTCTTCCAGTTACTAGATGGTAAAGGCTCTAGCTGTAGCTGGACACGAACTCAGGGCCTTTGATTCTAAAGCCAAAATAATGTGCTCTCTATAAATGTCTAAACTCCTGCTCTCAAAAAAGTAATTAATGGCAACAAGTAAGAGGTAGAGGAACACAGCTGGGCTACCAAAAGCTTAATAGCATCCATCCAACCATGGTTTTGATAAAAGGAAATATCTAATCTTGCCTTGGACTGAGTTGAGTTCTGATGGATTACCGTCAGATTGGCCCATCTTTTGTGGTTTATAGTGTGTTATGTGAGAGAGTAGGGAAATTAAGTCAGATAATTCTCTGAGAAACTTTCTGCAGGTGGGCCTTGGTGGTCCAGGTTTTCATTCCTGCTTTTCTCAGTGTTGTGTAGAACCACTTCATTTATCTTCATAAGCCCTTTCCCCCTAAATGTGGCTTATATAAAACCTAAGAGTAGATTGTAGTTGATTTGTTCATATATGCTGAGATATCTCTTCCCTTTCAAAAAGTTATCTTTTTTTAGGGGTTCAGGATCTTTTCAGCTTCACTGAAGTTGACATCTAGACCAATAAGAAGGGGATTATTTTGAGAGACATAGAATCAATAGGACTTTACAAATCCATGTTGCAGTGGGTTAAGGAGGGTGATATGGTACAACTGATGGGATGCTGGGGGAAGAGAGAGGGAGCAGACAGGGATGACTTTGAGATTTGGAGCTGAAGTGTAAGTCTCTGTTGCCAGGTCCCTGCAGTTCCAAAAATTCAGGTCACAACCTAACCCCAGGGTGATGACCTATGTGCTTTTCTCAAGTGCAGGTCAGATGAGAAGTGCCTTTCAAGTCTGGGTCAGAACTGGCCCTTTAAGGACAGACATTGATATTTATAACTCTGCAGGAATGTGGGGGTAGAAAGAGGAAGCTCATGATGGTGGGGGCCTTGGAGGATTCATCACATCTGTCTTCCTGCTTTGCACGGGCCTACCTCATCTCTTCCTTCAGATGTCCCCCAATCCCACCTGTCATCTTTGAGTTCCCAGTGGTGAGAAACAGCATCCTGTGCTGGTATGTGGAAAGTGCACCTGGCTTCACACTTCAGATCTGCTTCTTGCTGGTTGTGATGTTGGGCAAAGCTGAAGCTAAAGACACACAGGAAGTCCACCCTCCTAGCTGTCAGCACCCTGGAGCAAAGCCCCAGTCACCCAGCCCTAACTGTGACTCTGGCCTGGGGCAAGGCTCTTTGCCTTCTGTGGGACTTAGTTTTTCTGTCTGTAAAGTGAGGAGTTTGGTCTGTGTTCTTTACAGAGACACACAGCTCTGATAGTCTATCATTCTGTGATTCTTTTCAGCCCAGTTATGTGGACAGCACCAGGGCCAGGCATGGGAGGTACTTCCCCTCCTGGGGGAGGAGGGTAACCAAGGGTTCCCGCCCTCCCATTGGCATCCTGGCCATAAAGTGAAATGTCATGAAACCTTTATTATCCTGCAGGTGATCATGCAGCCAAGCTGCTGGTAATTTGACTGTAAAATTTTTACAGAATTCATTTTTCAGATCCCAACCATGGATGGAGGCAGATCTTGGATCAGCAGTTTCGCAGCCTGTTTTTATCTTCTCTCCATGCTCCTCCTCCCACCATCACCCCATCTTCTCCAAACCTGAGACTCCCCTCCCACCATCTCACTGCATTAATGACCAGGCACTGGGGTTGGGGTTGGGTAGACTGGCCCAAGAAGTGGGATACACAAGCTGCATCCTTCCATGAGCTTCCTTGGAGGAATCTCAATTCCTAATTTCCATTCATTCTTAATTACCCACATCTAGTGTGATAAAAGAGATGGTCTGGGGGAATTTGGGGTGGTGGTGGTATAGCAATAATAATAATAGCTTACATATCTGTGGCTTTGTAATGTTAACAAAGTATTCTCCCCACAACAATACTGAGAAATAGTTTATGCAAAGAATATCATCTTCATTTTATGACTGAGGAAACAGGCTCTGAGAGGCAAAGTCCATAATTAAACTGCTAATATTGGTTGGGGTCAGGATTCAAACCCCAATCTCCTCCTGCCCTGATCCCAGCATCTATTTTCTCTCTTCTATGCTGCTTGTCCTACTGTATTATTCTGAGGGGCAGGCTTCACCTCTTAACATTTCATTATCTTCCTCTTGATGGCAGAAGGGTAATAAGCCAGTAGGGGGAAGGACCGTAGAGTCACAGGACTTCAAGCTGAAAGAGATCTCAGAGGTGATATCTTTAACTCACCCTTCTCACTTTACAGAAGTGGTCACTGAGAGGGAACTTTCCCCAAATCATATGTCAAGGTGAGGATTTGAACCTGTTCTCCTGACTCCAAACTCAGCACTCTTTCCTTATACTACATTGACTCCTGAGTCCTTGAAAGTGGATCAAGGATTGTCAACCAGCTTGGACCAGAGTACTGGGGTGGGTGGATTCTAACTCACTTTTTTTTTGCTAGAACTGAGGGAGAGTTCTGGGTTAAAGCTACCATTCTTTATCATTTTTTAATTTAAATTTACTTTTTTGAGGCAATCAGGGTTAATGACTTGCCCAGGGTCACACAGCTAGTAAGAGTCTGAGGCTGGATTTGAAATTAGGACCTCATGACTCCAGGGTCAGTGCTACCTAGCTGCCCTACTACTATTCTTTATTGTAGGTTGAAGGAGAACTGAGGACTGGGGCCAAGGCACCTTGGGAAGAAAGGGATTAAACTACTTGGATTTAGCTAGCAGGAATTTGGAGGCATAGTCTAAACTAGGGAGCAGGGTAGGAATCTTTTCCATTTATTTCTAATGACCTCCTCTATGTGTGTTATTTCTGAAATGGCATAGTCTTTTCCCTTGTTAAGTTTTTGTTGGCATAGAGAACTCTCGGTAAGGGGGATCCCTTTACCAGTACAGATTGGCACTTGCACTGTAACTTAGTCTTACGGAGTTTCCCTGGAACACTAAGGGGTTAAGTGACTTGTCCAGTATGGCAGGACATGAACCCATATCTTCCTGACTCTGAGGTAAACGCTCTGTTAATAAATATATGTTAACGTATTAATATAATGATTAATTATTAATAAATAATAAATGATTATACATATTAAGAAATTAATAAATATATGCTAATAAATCTCTATTAACAGCTCTCTGTTAATAAATATCCTTAGTGAAGCCTCACATGGCTTTAGGGAAGCTGAGATGGATGCTTGATTAGGACAATGATACCTTGGCAGCAGAAGGAGGAGAAAAGAGAAGGAGAAGCAGTGACTCAAGGCAGCCGATTGTTTACACTGAGGCTCCGGGACTGAACACCAAGGGGATTTGGGAAGTTGATCCAAGGGTTAGGAATGAAATGAAATTTAGATGTTCACAAAAGTAGAAACTATGGGGCCAAATGAAAATTGTAGACTAAAGGCAGCCTGGCCTAGTCTGGAGAAGCCAATGACCTGAGAGGCTTCCGAGTCTTGACCGAGTTTAAGTTCCAAGTCTTGTGTCTTTTAGACTAGTAACTCAAATTCTTTGTGCTCATTGGGTAGTATTCTTTCCCTTGAGACACTTCATATTTAAGTTGGCAACACTACAGGAGAGCCAGGGAACACACACGTCTTTAGGTTCCTTTCAACAGCAGAAGTATTTCTGCTGAGGGTTTTGCCAGAAAGGTTTTGAGGTTGGCAAGTTCTATTTAAGAATGTCATATTTACCATACTATGTGTTGTGCTTAAAAAGTTTGAGAGACATGATTTCTGGGTAATTAATCATTCTATTAATAATGCTAGCATTTTATTAACAAAAAGGTCAGTGACACTCTTGAACGCAAAAGACCCCTCACAGTGGTGGGCTTTCAATTTACATACCCTTGGAAGAGTGGGTGTTACTGAGGATGGCAATAAACTCTGATTGGTTAACCATTAATGCAAGGAGAACTTAACAAAGAAAAATGGGCTCATGCCAATGGGCAGGATTTCACTTTAGATTAGATTCCTTTTAAGATTGGGTGGGATCTGACCATGATCCACAAGAAAGTGAGTTCAATCTTCAGAGACTGAGCTTTGAAATGAGGGCTTTAGGAAAACGGGGAGCCCTGGCTCTCCCCAAATCATTGGTTATTAATTGTCATTTCTCTCATATGTGTTCTATTATTATTATTCAATGCATACTATTTATTATATTATTTGTCTGCAATGAAATATGTATATATATTTCTGCCACGAAAACTTGACCAATACAGGGATTTGTTTTGCTTGACTATGCATGTTTGTAACAGGTTTTGTTTTTCCTGGACCAGAAAAGGAGGGATGTAGTGAGAGTGAGAGACACACCAGATGGGCAGTTGGAGTGGTCTTCTGGTACCTCCAAGGTACTGGAAGAGAACACAATCACAAACTCACAAAACCTCAGTTTTAGTGAGAAAGGACCTGGTGAGTCATCTTAATCATCAAAACCAGAGGAGAAATCCCTTCTATTACAGCTGCAGCAATAAATTTCGCTCGAAGACCACCAATGATGGGGACCTCACTCTTCTGTGACAACACATTCCTCTTCTGGATAGCTCTAATATTAAGGAATTTTCTCCTTATATTAAACTGGAATTTGCCTTTCTGCAACTTCTCCCCATTGGTTCTAGTTCAGCCGTCTGGGGCCAAGCAGAACCAGTATGATCTCTCTTTTTCATCATAGGCCTTGAAACACTTGAAGGCAGCTCTAATGTTCCCCCTAGGGCTTCTATTCTCTAGGATAACCAATCTCAGTAATCACCTATCAGCTTCCATAGCAGGCTTCTTGACTTGGGTGGGGTCCATGAATTTCCAAATAGACCATGGATAGATTTTCAAGGGAGTCTGTTAATTTCTCAAAAAAATATTTTGATAATTGCATCTCATTATAATTAATTCCCTTCATAATCTGATATATTTTATTTTATGCATTGAGGAAGGGGTCCACAGGCTTTGCCAGATGGCCAAAGGAGTCTGTGACCCAGAAAAGGTTTTGAGCCTCTTCTTTGTGGTTTGGTTTCTAGATCCTTCACCACCCTCCCACTCTTCTAAAGGATACTCTCTAGTTGGTCGGTGTCCTTCATAAAATGCGATACTCAGAACTGAGCCAGTCTTCCAGCTATGGCTTAGTAGAGCAGATGATGGTGAGACCCTTATCTCCCTTGTGCTCCTACTAAAGCTGCATAAGGTTACCTCGATGCTGAAAGAAGAAGGGAGAGACAGGAGGGGAAAACCTTTTCCTTCTCTCTCCCTGACCTCTATCCCAGCCCAAAGTGGGATATTGAGAAGGAACACAGGGTGCTAGGAGAGATATCTCAGAGTCCAAGCCAGTGACAACTCTCAAATGCCTACTCACACAATTACCCTGATTGGCTTTGAGCTTGGAATTGTACGCTGAACCAAGGGAGGGGAGTGGGAATGGAACAAACATTTATTAAGTGCCATTATGTACCAGGCACTTTGCTAAGTGCTTTGCAAATAGCCACTGTGCTCAATCTAAACTGAGTGCCAATGGGGTCAGATCATAAATCTGTACAAGGATGTGAGGGTGGGGGTGGGAAATGGAGCAGGAAACTGGAGTTGGGGACTGGAACTTAAGGGAGAATCACTAGGACCAAGTATCTGGAGCAAATTTTAGTTTCGTATACTGCCCAGGCTGGGGCAGGTTAATTTTCACGATCACTTTTTCTAAAAAAAATGCAATTTTATTTTGTTTTCAGTTCCGAGTATTCTCCCTCACCTCACCCATTAAGAACGCAAGAAATACAAAATCCACTACAAATATGAAGTCAAGCAAATCAAATTTCAGCATTATGTGTGATGCTGGTCTTTGCTGAATTTCTGCCAGATGACTTTCCCTATTTATAGCAGCTCTTTTTGTGCTAGCAAAGGAATGCTCATCAATTGGGGAATGAACAAGTTATCATATATGAATAAAATGGAATATTATTGCGCTAAAGAAATGATGAAGTGTATGGTTTCAGAAAAACCTGGGAAGATGAGAATCGGGGAGGAGGGGGAGAGAGAGAGAGAGAGAGAGAGAGAGAGAGAGAGAGAGAGAGAGAGAGAGAGAG
>CM053623.1:419967449-419987748 GCA_028646595.1 Phalanger gymnotis
GAGAGAGAGAGAGAGAGGGAAGGAGAGGGGGGAAGAGAGAGAGGGGAAGTAGAGAGAAAGAGAGAGAGGAGAGAGAGAGGAAAGAGGTGGGGGACAGAGAGTGGGGTAGGGGAGAGAGAGACAGAGCGAGAGAGAAGGGGTGAGGGGGAGAGGGAGAGAGAGGAAGGAGGAGAGAGAGGGGAAGGAGAGATAAAGAGAGAGAGAAGAGAGAGAAGAAAGGAGAGGAGAAGAGAAGAGAAGAGAAGAGAAGAGAAGAGAAGAGAAGAGAAGAGAAGAGAAGAGAAGAGAAGAGAAGAGAAGAGAAGAGGAGAGGAGAGGAGAGGAGAGGAGAGGAGAGGAGAGGAGAGGAGAGACAAGGAGAGGAGAGGAGAGGAAAGCAGAGGAGAGGGAGAGAGAGAGAGAGAGAAAGAGAGAGAGAGAGAGAGAGAGAGAGAGAGAGAGAGAGAGAGAGAGAGAGAGAGAAAGAACAACCATCAGTTCTCTGTCTGGAAGTGGATAACCTTTTTCATCATGAATGCTATGGAACTTTAGCTGATTATTGTGGTGATCAGAGTTGCTGAGTCTTTCACAGTTGATTATCTCTACAATATTGCTGTTATTATGTAAGACGTTCTCCTGGTTCTGCTCACTTCACTTGTTCATACAAGTCTTCCCGGTTTTTTTCTGAAACCATACCCTTTGTTACTTTTTCAGCACAGTAGTGTTCCATTTTATTCATATATGACGACTCGTTCAGCCATCTTACTATTGATGGGCATTCCTTTAGCTTCCAATTCTTCACCACCACAAAATGAGTTGCTATAAATATGGAAAACAGTCTGGCAAAAACTCAGTGCAGACCAGCATCTCATACCACATACCAAGATAAGCTCAAAATGGGTACAAGATTTAGACATAAAGGGTAGTATCAGAGGCAGATAGGATTTAAGGCCTAGAATTGGGACCTTTACGCCGGGCAGGGAAATAGTTCAGTTTAACTCCGAGCCGAAGCTGACCTGCCAGTCGTCCCTAGCATTGCCTCCATCACGGCCTGCCCCACACACCTGACTGTGCTTCCAGCTCTAGGTGACTTGGGATCCCAAAGGCCCGTCATGTGGAAAAGTTTAGCCCTGTCCTGCTTGGCTCCAGAAGGCAGAACTAGAAACAATGGGCAGCAGCTGCAGAAGGCAGATTTTAGGCTCTCATGTTAAGGGAATTTTTAACAATTAAAGCTGGGCAAGGGTAGAATGGTCTGCCTCAGTGGGTGGTAGGCTAATTATTGCTGAAGGGCTTCATGCAGAGGCAGGAAAATTACTTGTGCATGTTACAAGAGATGCTGTATATCAAGGGGGGAAAGCCTGGATGCCCATTTTATTTACAATTAGCAAAGAGGGTTTACATTATGAGTTCCTGGGGTCCACATTATTCAATCACTGCATCAACAAACATTTATAAAAGTTCCTACTATGTTCCAGGCACTGTGCTAAGCACTGGCAACCTCTAAAAGCTTAAATTCATTCATTCATTCATTCATTCATGCATTCATTCATGCATTCATTCATGCATATATTCATTCAATGAAGCTACTTTAAAAATTCTTGGTTTCCTACAAGGCTCAGGCAATGTGCTATGACCTATCCTAAGGATTCTCCTAGATGATAATGCTTTTCTATTCTCCTCAAATGACTACATTTATCATCACATTTGTTCTATCTCTTTGATACAATCCTAGCTTCTTGAGGTTAGGGACTATTTTGCTTTCTATGTTTATATCCTTAGATTCTAGAGCAGTGCTTTGCACACATCAAGTGTTTTATCAAAGGTCTCTTGGATTGGTAGGTCTAGAACCAGATGAAAGAGACAGTGTCTATTTGGAGTCACAAGATCTTGGTTCAAACCTCCATTCTGACACTCCCTGTTTAACTTTGGATGAGTCACTTAATTTCTCTGGGCCTCAGCGTTTCAACAATCCGGCTAGCAGCTTCTGTGGGGGTGTAAGATCCACCATCAACCAGCATCCAGAAAGCTGCCAACACGCTGCAAAAGCACAGATTCTTTTGATCTGCTTTAGTAAGGAAAGCAACATTAAGGGGTTGACAAGTTTCCTTTAATTCAGCATACAAATATCATTCACTTAGTTCAGGGGAAAAAAGCCCGCACCCTGAACTTCGGAACAAAATACACAGTACAAACATCGACAGACAGACCTTGTCTGATTCAAATCCCAATACATGGTTATCAGAATTTAACAAAGTCTCAACGTCTGGGTTTACGAGCTGGAGGGCTCTTAGCTACAGCTGCCCGGAGTCTCCACTGCCACCAAGAGTGAGAGCCCTAAGCAAATTACAAACATCGACAGACAGACCAAATACATAGTTACCAACATCTAGGTTCAGCCCGGGAGCTCATAACATGGGCTGGCCCAGAGTCACTTGCGCCACCACTGCTGTGGGTAAGAGCTCCAGGGAAGAGAAAGCCAATCCCTGGTTTTATATCTTTTTCAGGGTCAAGGGTGAGTCACACATGCGACTCACCCACCTGACCTAAAATCATCACAAAGAGGTGACTTAAACCCACGTGGTCTAAGAGCCTCTGATGTCCCAAACCTATCACTCAAACTCATGTGTAAACTAGGCCCTCCCTTAGTTAGCCCCACCTTGGGCCCCACCTTGGTTACCAATTCATACCCACATAGGTTTAGCACCTAATTGGAGTTTGGGCCTGGGGCTTAGCACCTAGTAAGACTCAAAGACACTTAATCATTTTAAAAGAGTAAGAAAGTCCCAACTCAATTGATATTACACTCAGTTTCTCCATCTGTAAAAGAAGAGGTTGGACTATTTGGCCTCCCAGCTCCTTCCAGTTTTTTATATAGGATCCTATAGTCCTTATGGCAGAAACCACCATCAGTACCGCCCAACTTGGAGAGATTCTGTCAGGAGTAAGGACTCCTGGAATTGCCGTGTAGGAAGGGATCTCAGAGGGCATCCGGCCTACTCCTTATTGCCCAAGCCTTGCAAGCCCGGGCTGTGTCAGGATGCGGCCAGAGATGATGCCAAGGCTTCTCCTGGAAGCTCTCTGGGCTCCCTCGGGTGCCCTGGGATTCCTCCCCTGGGACAGAGGCTGAGGCAGCCACAGCTGCAGTCAGAGCCTTATGAAGGTCATTTTTCAAATAAACACTTAACTGAAGGGTCCCTCTTCTTTCCCCCCCTCCCCCCCAGCCACCCCAGTGGTTTTCCCCTCCTGTTTTTTGTATCACAGACTGTGTGATCATAATAGCAGCTGTTCCATTGGGGAGCCGTATTGGGTCCTGGCTATTCCCAAACTCGATGAAGGAGGAGAGCTGAATTTAATCAAGTTGAAAAACAAACAAATAAACAGCCCAGTTCGAACATTTTCATTAGCACTGAATTTTCCATTTCATTTGGACTTTTCCAAAATAAGTGGCCTAATTACCGCAGCCCACTAAGGCAACCGTGCCATGATTTGAATTTTGTCCTGTTCTCCGCTAAGGAACAACAATGGACCTGGGGCAGGGTGGGAATAGACAAGCCTTGAGCCCTCCTGTGGCCTGTAACCTGGGTGTTCTCAGAGGCTGCTCCCAGACTGCCAGATGTGGGGGAGAGAGCTAAGCTGGAGCGGAAGGCAGTGAGTCAAGGGGCAGGGGGAAGGTCCAAGGTTTCTGGGTTAGGGAAAAGATTAGAAAGCACATAGGCTTGGAGGCAGCAGGCAGGGGAACCAGAACAGGTGGCAGCAGCCAGGTAGGGCAAGAGCACTGAACTGGAAGAGGAGATGGGTTCAAATCCTGGCTCTGCTATGTACTTTTCTGTAAAGGGCAGAAATTAGACTAGGTAGTCTCTGAGGTACCTCACATTTCTAAAATTTCTATCATTTTGTGATCCTCTATTGGCCCGTAGAGCCAGACCTAGAGGTTCAGTCTGAGTTTTGGTTACTTTAGGGTCTGGGAATGATATTTCCTGAGCCCAAGGTCCCTGGTTTCCAGATAGAGATAGATATGCCTCAGGTCCCTTCTCTTCTATCTCTCACCTTTTTTCTTCCCCTAGCCTATCCCTCCCCACACTCCCTCCTTCACCCCTTTCCTCTCCTGACTGTTCTTCTACCTTCTCTCCCCAATCCAGTCCATCTTCCCCCCATCTTTCTCTCCCCCTTTGCCAAATGTGCCTTCCCTTTCTCTCTCTTAGGGGTCTCTGCTTTGAAGGTTTTTTCTTTACATCAAGCAAGAAATCTCTATAGCTCCCACCTATTGCTTCTGGTTCATCCCTCTGGGGCCAATCAGAAAAATCTGACCCTAGCTACCTTCTGCAGGCTCTTTCATCTCTTCTTGTATGATATGGCTCTGTGTCCCCTCACCATCCCAGGACATACTCCAGTTTGACAAAGCCATCCCCAGAACTGAGCCTAGTCTTCTCGATTCGGCCTGACCAAAGCAGAACACAGTGGGATTCTCATTTCCCTCATCTTGGACAATTGGCCTCTCTTAGTGTGGCTAAAGACTGCCTCAAGTGCTATTGGTTTGCTGTGTTTGACTTTGGGTCAGGATTATTCTGATCTCTGCAGCACGCCTTCCATCCCTACCAATCACTCAGCGGGACCCCTCCTTTGGCATGAGCAGAGGGGACAGAACATTGAGTCTGGCGAAGGGAAGGTACCCTTGGTTTCAGGGGTTCCAGGGCTAGCCTCTGGTTCAGGGGAGCCCTGGAGGGCAGGTTTTAGCTTGGCCAGCTCCAGCAGAGACCCTTCTGCAGTGCCTTCATTAGAAGCCACTTCCCTCTACTGCCCCCTGCTAAATCCGACACCCTTCACCTGGGCCTCTTCCCTCTTCGCTTGAGGAGAATCAGGGATTAAAGAAACAGAGCAGGAAATTGGCAGGAGTCAGTGTAGCGGCCAATCAGATATGGAGATGGAGATGCTGTGGGTTGGAGGTGGGGGCCCAGACCCCAGGGGCCTCAGGAGAGCTTTGGGGATGGCAAGAGCTGCCAAGGCAGGGGGTCCTGAAGGAAGGGCAGAGGTCAGTACCCTGAGCAATACCCAGGTCCAAGTCAGTTCCCAAAGGTTAGCAGGGCTGATCTCCCACTTCCCACTCCCTGAACCCTGTACGTTTCCCTCCCATCCTCTGTTCTTAGAATCCCACTGCCTTCTTACTTTTCTTTCAGGAGGCTTGGGTTCAAAGGGTCATAGGATTGAAGGTAAAAAGAATGTCAGAGACGAATTCAATCCCTTTATTTTATAGCTGATGAAACCGAGATGGAAAAGATACTTAAGTTCACACAGATAGTAAGTGGCAGAGACAAGACTCAAACTCACATCTTCAGATTCCAAATCCAGATGTACTCAGTCCAGTCGAATCATGCCTGGGAGCTGCCTCCTTTCCAACAGTGGCCGCAGTATAATGTAAGCTTCCCTAGCAGCCTTTTTGCTTATCTTCATATAACAATAAATGGTTAATAAATGCTTGCCGACTGATCAGATGCATTCTGCCAGTCTTTCCAGCATGAGCCAGGCTTTTCCTGCTCTCTCTCCAGCCAGCACTTCACTTTGAGCCTTAAGGAAGCCTCCAGAGCCACCCTTAGGGAACAGGAGGCAGAGATATAAGGCTAGACAACAGGAAGGACTTCCTGAACAACATGGTGGAGAAGCCCCTTGAAGAAGATGGATAGAGTATACGACCTTTCATAGAGCTTCCTGTTAAATCTGGGGCTCTGGCGATCAGTCAATAAGCATTTATTAGACACCTACTATGCACCAGGCTAGGTGGTAGGAATGCAGAGACAGAATGAAGCTCGAGGGTAGGGAGGAAAAGCAGATGAGACTGCTTGCTGTGCCAGGGTGGTAGATACACCTTTAGATCCCAGGCAGAGCCCCTTTGTCCTGTTCCACAGGTGGCAAAGTAGAGCACCGGGCCTGGACTTAGGAAGTCCTGAGTTCAATCCAGCCTCAGACCCCAGTCTTGCTAGGCTCTGTTCTCTGTTGCTCTTCTCCTTCTCTCTCTCCTACACTCCAAATTAATCTGACGGTGTCACTCCTCTGCTCAAAGCCCTTTAATGGCTCCCAATTGCCTCACTCACTTGGCAGTTAGGTGCTGCAGTGGATAGAGCGCCAATCCGGAATCAGAAGGATTTGAGTTCAAATCTGGCTTCAGACTCATACTAGTTGTGTGACTCTGGGCAAGTCACTTCACCCTGTTTGCCTCAGTTTCCTCATCTGTAAAATGAGATGGAGAAGGAAATGGCAAACCACTCCAGTATATTTTCCAAGAAAACCCCAAAAGTGGGTCAGGAAGAATCAGACCTGAATAAAAAATGATTAAACAACATAGGCAATTAATAAATTTTGGCTGAACTGAATTGATAGGTCACTCCTCTATAGCAGTAGGGGTCTTCCAGAGATACAACTTAACTCAAACAGGATGGCATTAAAGATGGCCACCGCAATATCTGTTGGCAGGTGGTTGAGGAGATATTTTGGGGAAGGGATAAGGCCTTAGGAAATTCTCAACCAGCACTATATGAGTGGCCATCCATTAGCTCTATGCACTTAATGGGAAGCCAGCCAGATAGTGATATGTGCCTGGTAATCCGGGAAAGAAAGAACTACCCATTACCCTGCCTGCCTTCATTTCCTACAGAGGACTCGTATGAGTCATCTAAATGTAGCTTCTATTCCTCAACAGGTAGTGAGCTCCCCATCAGTGAAGATCTTGAAGCAGAGGCTGAGTAGTTAACTAGCATTTCTACTTCTGCAGAGTGCTTTACATACATTAGCTCATTTGGTGCTCACAACAATCCCGTAAGGCAGGGGCTATCATTGATCTCATTTTCCAGCTGGCTTGCTCAGGGTAACTGACATATAATTGTCTGAGGCAGAATTGGCACTCAGCTCTTCCTGACTCCCAGGCCAGTCTTTATCTCCTGCACCATCTAGCTGAATGGCCACCTATTTAGGATATCACTACCCTCCCTCCATTAGACTGTATGCTTCTTTAGGACAAGGCTGTCTGTTGCCTTTTTTGTATCCCTAGTTTAGCAACAATACCTGGCACATAGTAGGCACTTAATAAATGTTCATTGATTGAATGAATTAATATTGAAGTGTGGTTTGCACTAAACGCGCCCTCTGAGGTCCCTTTCCACTCTGAGATTCTGTGATCTTTGGAATAAGTTTCCAGTCTGGGCTGTATGCTAGCCCTCTAGGAGACCACAGACACATCATCCCCCTCCTCCCTGCCCCCCCACCCCGGTCATAGTGCCTCCTTTGTGAAATGAGGGGATTTGACCAGACGACCTTTAAGGTTCTCAGGATCAGCAGGGCCCATCTGGAATGGTCCAAGTCCTCTCTCTCTGGCCTTCAAAGGGAAGGCTCCGGGCTGTATCTACAACTGGCTGCCATTTGCTCGTCTCTGAACTGAACTGGTTTCCTTATCTGTAAAGGGAAGAGGCTGGGCTGTATGACCCCTGAAGCTTTCCTCAGCTTTGTCATTCTGGCTTTCTGTGCCTAAGCCTGAGCTGTGGCTGGGCATTTCTCTAGGTCCTTGGCCACCCTTGGTAGGGGCATTCTTGTCTGCAAGCTCTGTTGGCCTCAGATCTTGGAGAAAGACCCAATGGAGTGAGCCCCTCCTCCATCCCTCCCGCCCTCTCTGTCTAAAAGTATGTGTCTAGCATTATCTTGATTCTGGCTCAATATTTGCCACCATCCCAAATGACTGGGAAGACACAGAGGTAGATTGGAGACTTTTCATTTGCTGGTTTAGAGCTCTCCCCATGGCCCCGAAGGGTCAGTGCTTAAGAAGTAGGGCAGCCACAATAATTTCCTGTCTGCACAGGAGAAAATTCTATCTCCTGCTTCTGGCTCAAGTATGACAAAGGAGAAAATAAGTCACATGGATTTTTCAATAACACTGAGCTGATCCTTGGGGCCTTGGAGGATTGGACTGGACTACCAGACAGGAAACCTAGAAGATGCCATTTCATGGAGAGAAATGTAAAGTCTTGTACTTGGGTTCAAACAATCACTTAGCCAGGTGCAAGATGGAGAGAGGTGGCTGGATAATCATTTGTGTGAAAAGAATATTGGGATTTCATTGGACCATATGCTCAACAGGAGTCCTCAGGGGCAGCCAAAAAACTAAATCTTAAGTAAGATTACGAAAGTCAGTGGCAGAGTGAGGGGGGCGACAGTCTTGTTCCCCTCTGTGTTGGTCAGATGATGCCTATAAGTGTGGGTAGTTTGGGTACCACATTTGGAGAAGGCCATCAATCAGATGGAGTGGGTCCAGAGGGTCAAGATGGTGAGGGGACTAGAAGGCTTGTCATATGAGGACTGTTAAAAAGGACTCGGGAACATTTTTTCCTAGAGAATAAGACTTAGGGGAGCTATGATAGCTGTCTTCTAACATTTGAGAGATCTCAAAACCAGGTCCTCCAATGTCAAGCTTGCTTTTTTTTTTTAACTCCGCTGTTAGCACTACATGCTTATTGTAGGTCTGAAAAGTAAGGGAGTTTGGGGCAGCTAGTCAGCGTAGTGAGTAGAACACCAGCCCTGGAGTCAGGAGGACCTGAGTTCAAATCTGGCCTTAGACACTTGACATACTTACTAGCTGTGTGACCTTGGGCAAATCAAAACCCCAATTGCCCTGCCCTCCCCTCCCAAAAAAGTAAGGGGGCTCCCAGTAGACTCAAGAAAACATATTTCCGTTGTAAGCTGCCTCAAAGAATCTCTCCAGGCCTGAGTCTCCTGAAACCTACTTTGACTAGATTCACTAGATATTTTCTTTGCTCCTGAATATCTTCTCCCCAGCAAAGGCTGTTTCCCAGTGAGAGATCATGGCTTGGTCTGTTCCATATCCTGCCTCATTCTGCTCCTTGCTTAGTACTTCCCATCGGGACAATGTGAATAGAGAGCCAGATTAGGTGCTGAGATGAGGGGGGATCAGATCCCACCTCAGGCACTTTCTGTGTGAGCACAGACAAATCCTTTGGCTTCTCTCAGTCTTGGTTTCCTTATATGTAAGATGAGAACACCAATAGTGCCACAGAATTGTTGTGAGGATCAGTTGTGACAATGTTTGCGTAGCACTTCATTAACCTTAAATTCCTGGATGGAGGTTGATATCCCTCTGCCCTTCTCTGATCATTTTGAAAGGAATTTCTGGCCATATGAACCAGAGATCATAGATTTGGAACTGCCAGAAACCTTAAAAATAGCCCCCGTCTTATAAAGAAGGGAACTAAGGCCCAGGCATACGAAGGGACTTGGCCAAGGCCACATGGGGAGTAAGCAGCAGAGTCAGGATTTGAATACACAGTCCCCACTGGCTCCAAAAGACACTTTTGTGTCATCATCAGCAGTATCCCGACCTGGAGATTAAGAAGGACATCATTCAGCCAGATGTCATCCAAAGAAGGTATCCAGGGTGGTAAAGGACCCAGTGAAGATTGGGTGAAGGAGTGGGAGATTTTTGTTTAGAGAAGAGAAGACTGGGGGGTGGGGTGGTCAAAAATATCCAGGCCTGTCATGTAGAAAAGGGATTGGGCTTGTTCTATTTGGTCCCAGAAGAAAGAACCAGGAGTCTGGAGTAGAATTTTAAAGAGAGGCAAAATTGGGTTTGAGGTTAGGACAAACTTCTTAGCAAAGCTTTTTTTAAAAAAAAGGTAATTGGGGTTAAGTGACTTGCCCCGGGGACACACAACTGGAAAGTGTCTGAAGCTGGATTTGAACCCTCTGCACCACTAGCTGCCCCAACAAAGCTTTCTGAAAGTGGAATGGACTTATTTAGGAGGTAGTGGAGGTCCCCTCCTTGGTGTTCTTCAAACAGGGGCTAGACCACCTGTGTGGCAAGTTGAAGTGGGCTTGGGTAAGGTGACCCAACTGGAGGGCCATTTCAACTCACAATTCTGGAACTCTGGCCCTGTTCCCACTCCTACTTCCCAGTCTGAAGCAGTAGCCACTGGTTTCCTATGGCTCTTCCTTCTTGTTTCCCCATCAAAAATCATGATGAACTGGTATTAAATCAATTTGACAGGCTTAATAAAGGCTGCTAGAATTTGGGCTAAAGACAAGAAAGGTTTTATTAAGCTTGTTTGGAACCCTCTTGGGTTGGGCCTCTTCTCTCTCTCTCTCTCTCTCTCTCTCTCTCTCTCTCTCTCTCTCTCTCCTCTTCCTCTCTCTCCTTTCCTTCTCCTTTCTCTCTCCCTCCCTCCTTCCCTCCCTCCCTCCTTCCCGCCCTCTCTCCTTCCTTCCTTCCTTCCTTCCTTCCTTCCTTCCTTCCTTCCTTCCTTCCTTCCTTCCTTCCTTCCTTCCTTCCTTCCTTCCTTCCTTCCTTCTTTAATGCATTCATTCAGGAAACAGGTCCAGGCAGGTTAAGTTGTCCAGATCTATGTAACTAGGACACAATGACCAGGGCTGTGTCCCAGAGCACTATATTTAGAGGATGTGAATTTAGAGAGCACCACCAGCATATTGCAACTGTACCTTACCAACTTAGAAACAGCAGAGCTTAACGTCTAGCTAGCAAGAATAATTAGCTAAAATAAAAAAGTGAACAGATGGCAGGCTAGAAGGAGCTCCTCTCTCGAAGCCCTGCCCTGCTTGCCTTGCCCTTATGTCCCCACATCTCTGTTCCATCCCTACGCAGACCCTCAACTGAAGTTGTAATTCTTGAGATTTGCCTCGGGCATGATTTGTAACTCTTGTCCCAGGAGAACAATTCCTAGAAATTGAATAAAAGTGTGGAAAGCATAAAAATTTATACTTATCTGGCCTGGATATGACTGTAGTCAAGAAAGATTATGGATAAGTCAAAAAGTTGCTAGAATTAATGGAAAGAGGGTGATATATCTAGAAAGTGTTAGAACCTGGGCTTAAATCCAGTTAGAGGAATTGGGATGTTTAATCTGGAGCAGAGAAGACAGTGGAAACAGGACTACTATCTTCTGGAACTCTGGTATTCTGGATGGATCTCAAACCCGGGCTTCTGAAGACCAAGTCTGGCACTTTCCATTAGACCACTCTGCCCCTCGAAGGCCAATTCATGCTTCCTATAGCTCCCAACAAGGGTGCTGAGTTTTCTGGAGCCCTCAGTGTAGCAGTTTAATGGTGTGGCCCTAACAAGGAGCAATCAGCCTATGGCAGGCCCAGCGCATGGCAGCACGTGGCTGCGGGTGTTGGTGGATGCCTGCCTACCATTCATTTTATTGTAACTCATTTCTCCAGGTTGAATACGGCGGGATTTAATGTTCCCATTCCCCCATTCCTGTTCTGCATGACAAATTGTTTTAATAAACATAAACCCGGTAATAATAAAGTAATAATAAGCCCGAGACTCACCTTATATCACTGCTGTTAAATTCTCCCATAAGCCAGCGCCAGCTACAATGACAATTACAGGCGAGCCAATCCTCAGGCAGGCGAGAGCTAGAGACGGATTTAATATAGTTTGTAAATATGATGAGTGGGCTGTCATGTTATTGTGGCTGCTGCTTACATCTCTCTCCGGGGTTAGCCATGCCACCAAATCAACATTAAATAGTGGGGCCTTCTCTTCTCCCCTTAAATCAAAGATCCTGTCCTCGCGGGCCCTTCCAAAGGTAATGAAGATGTCCAGGCCAATAGTATGGTGGCATGGTCTCTCTGGGCAAGCTAAAGACACACCTCAGCTTGGAAGAAGATGTATGTGTGTGGTCAGACAGCTGGGTGGGGATAGCACCTGGAAGGAAGCAGCTGGGTCGTCTCTCCTCCCCAGGCACACCAAGACCCAGGCCCTCACTAAGCCCTGGCCTCCCCCACATTGCCAGGAGCCCACCCACTTGCCTGCTCTCTCTCTGATGAAAAATGTTCTTGTAATGAATGGCTGCTGTTTACAGAAGTAATTTCATGCTACATTTCCATTACCGCCTGGATTTGTGGAGCTTCCCGAGCTACGATGAACTTTTAAGGAAATATAACCCCCGTTCATAGGCGCCACCACCACGTTTCTAATGGAAGCCGTGCTCAAAGAGACGGATTGCAACACTTCATAACTGTGTGCAAATGTGCATCCTTAAACAAGTTAAGGTCAATTAATCACTGCACAAAGATGGCTCTGCTCTGCCTTCTCCTTAGCATCGGAGTTGGCATCGGCATCAGCGTAAGTACAGCATCAGGAGTGTTGTGGCCTGCCCGAAGTGCTTGAGTGTGTGCGTGTGCATGTGTGCGCGCACTCACACACACATACAGATTTCTCCATCTGGCCACTGACTGCTGGGCCCACCTGTTGGGAAAGCCAAAGAGAGATGTTTCCATCACATAGGGGGTTAGACTAGATGGCTGCCAAGATCCCTTCTAGTTTCTGAGAGTCAAGGATTCACACTTCTTGAATCCCTTACCACCAATTTCATATCCACCATCTCTTTTGGTTCCCATGACACTCCTATGACAGAGAGAGAGAGAGAGAGAGAGAGAGAGAGAGAGAGAGAGAGAGAGAGAGAGAGAATGAGGATTATTCCCACTTTACAGATGGGGAGACTGAGGCTTAGAAAGGAAAAATGACTTGCCTCATAGCTACCTCTCTGAAGTAATTTGTTCAGGACTTATTGACCACTGGGCCTTGATAGCTTTTGGCCAAATCAGGTAATCATATGCCGAGATATGCCTCAATAGGTAAAGATAAGAAGATAGGTGGGCAGATAGATACATAATACATAAATATATACTTACATGCATAGAGAGATACATAAATATATAGAGATAGATATATAGATACACAAAAATAGGTATATAGAGAAATATGTAGATACACAATAGATACAGAAATATATAGACAGCTACATAGAGACACATAGATAGATAGATATACATATAGATCATTTCTTGAGCACTTAATGTATACCAAACAGTGTGCCAAGTGCTGAAGATACAAATGCAAACATGACAATCCCTACTCTCAGTGAGCTTACATTCTAATGGGAGGAGATACCACATAAAGGGGAGCTAGAAAAGGGGGAGGGTAGTTAAGGTTAGGGTTAGGGTCAGAGGTGGAGTTGGAGGGTTAGGGTTAGGGTTAGAGTGGGAGGTAGAGTGCATTCAGTGTTAGGGTTAGGGTTAGAGTTGCAAGGTTAGGGTGGAGGGTAACAAGCTTGATGAGGAGGTAGCAAAGTCCAAAGGGGGAGTCTAGCCAGGAGAGAGGCAAATACAGCAGGGCCACCTCATGAAATGGCAGTCTGCGCTGAGGATTCACCAATCAGGAGAATGGGCCTCAGGGTGAAGGTCTCTCTAGGGCTGGAAGGAACTTAGTGAGGAAGTAGACAAGGCTGGAGAGTGAGTCAAGCCAGAGATGAAGTCAGTATGGCTAGGGCCCTCATGAGTTCTTTATCTTCAAGTGGAGGATGTTTGAACATTTATTGGAGCTATTGCCCACTAAAATATTCCTTCCTGTCTGGTCACCTCACTGGGCATTAGGCCCTGGGAGGAATCAAACCACATAGATCCGGCATGGCCAAGGAGTCAGGCAGGCACACTTGATATCGGGATGGGTTTTGTAACCAGATGCATTTTCTCAGGAGCCATGCCTTCCTATAGGATCCATCCTTTAGTGCCAGGCTCGGGGGTTGGAACAGAGCTGTATGGAGATGTTATGATAGGCCAGCGGGGTGGAGCCCCTGCCATATAGTCAATCATCTATTTGGGCTCCCTGTGTAATATTGAAGAAGTCCCTTAACCATTTTGGGGCTTCATTTTTCTCATTTATAAAATAAGGAGGTTGGGTTAGCTGATTTATCTGGCCCTTTTCAGCTAGAAATCCATTATTTTCTTACTTCTCTGCAGTCCCTTCTGCCTCCTTACAGGGCCACCACCCTGGTTCAGAACCTCATCTCCTCTTTCCTGGATTATTGTAGCATCCTTGTAATTGATGTCCTTTCTTCTCTCTACTCTGATCAACCACCACACAGCTGTCCAAGGGCTTTCCCTAAAGTACAGAGCTGACCATTTCATCACTCCGATCAAGAAACCTCAGTAATTCCTTATTACCCCCAGGATCCAATACAAACTTTTCTGTCATTTAAAGCCCCTCGCAATCTCTCTGTCAGAAGGTGGGTGGAATTCTTCGTAATTGATCCTCTGGATCAATTTCAATATGGCTTCTGACCTCGACACTAGACAGAAATTGCTCCCTCCAAGGTCACAATTATCACTCAATCAAATGGCTTTTTTCTTAGCCCTCTTTGTTCCAGGAGTCTTTGTCTGTGGAGTCTGACATTGTGGATTACTCCTGTCTCCTAGATCATCTGTTCTCTCCGAGATTTTTGTGATATCACGATTTCTTACTTTTCTTTCTATCCTTCTAACCACTTCTTTGTGGATGGTCATCCACATCCCATCCTCTGAGTGCAGGCATACCTTATGGCTCTGTCTGGGACCTCTTTCTTCTCTCTTTCTGTTGGTGACCCCAAACCCAGCCCCATGGGTAGTTGTTCAACCAGTGACTTCTATCCATCTATCCAGTCCTCATCTCTCTCCTAAACATCATACCTACATCTCCAAATGTCTTTGGACATCTCTACCTGGATGTCCCATAGGCTCAAATTCGATATGGCCCAAGTAAAACTCATTAGTCTCTTCTCTAAACACACCTTTCCTATAACTTCCTTATTTTTTGTCGAGATCACTGCCTCCCTCCCAGTTGCCTAAGTTGAAATCCTTGGAGTTGTATTTGAGTCTTTATTCTCACCATCTAAATCCAAGGAGTCACTAAATCTTCATTCTACCTTTCCAAAATCTCTTGATCTGTTCCTTTATGTCCAGTTACCTCCCCCCACCCCCAGTTTAGGCCCTTATCGCCTCTCTCATGGACCATTGCAAGAGCCAGCTAAATACCAGGCATCCCCACATCCAGTCTTTTTCTTCTGCAGTCCATCCTCTCCATCAGCTTAGGAACTGGTATCCCTAAAGCACAAAGCTGACCAAGTCACCTTCCTCCTTAAGAAGCTTCATTGGCTCTATGTTGTCACTAAGACAAAAAGTAAACTTCTCTGTTTGACGTTGAAAACCGTTTAGAGTCTGGCTTCAACCTCTTTTTCTAGGTTGATTACGCTTAATTCTCCTTCACACATTTTATATTCCAGCTAAACTGGATGACTTCCTGTTTAGGACATTCAATCTCCCATCTTCGTACCCTGGCCCAGGCTGCCCTGCCCCTGTTTGGAATAATCACCCTCCTGCCCTCTACTTCTGGGAAGTCTAAGCTCCTTCTAAGGCTTCCTTCAAAAAGTACTAGAAGAGGTCTCTCCTGCTTTCCCACATCATTAATGCCCCCCCCAGCCCCCACCAACACTTTGTAGTCCCCATTAGTTCAAATAACGAATCCCCTTTAGTGCTTGCATACATTCAAATTCACACTTTGCAAAGTTATAGTTATGTAAAATATTTTCCCTGAGGGAAATATGTAGTAGGAATTCAATTAATTCAATTCAGATAATGCTACTACTACTACTACTACTACTACTACTACTGCTGCTGCTGCTGCTATCACTACCACTACCACTACCACTACTACTACTACTACTACTACTACTACTACTACTACTACTACTACTACTACTACTACTAGCTAACAGCTATATAGCACCTCCTATATGCCAGAAACTGTGGTAAGCACTTTACTATTATTATTTCATTTGATCCTTATAACAACCCTGGGAAGTAGGTGCTATTATTATTCCCATTTACATATGAGGAAACTGAGGCAAATAGAGGTTAAGTGACTTGTCCAGTCACACAGCTAGTAAGTATCTGAGGTTAGATTCAAACTCGGGTCTTCCTGACTTCAGGTCCAGTGTCCTGTCCGCTGTTCTGCCTAGATAGATACAGAGAAACCTCTCTCCTCCAGAAGGGCTCACCTCTCAGAATTCTAGAGGAGGGCTGAGTGTCTGGAGGGCTGCAAGCATCCTGATGTGCATGGTTCTAGTCTCTCTTGATAGAGAGACAGATAGAGAGATAAAGACTTTGAAAGTTTTCTCTGTTAGGGCAAAGTGTTGGAGTCTTAGCTGGAAAGCCAATTCCCATTTATGTACATGTACCACAGGTTCATAGATTTAGAGCTAGAAGGGAGCTTAACAATCATATAAGCCAATCCTCCTCATTTTCCAGATGAGGAAACTGAGGCCTGTGTGTGCTTGGGCAGGGATGCGTAAATGCATATAGTTGAGAATGAAGAAGGGCTTGAGGGAAATCAAAGAATCAAGAACCTTGGAGCTGAGGGCCAGACAGCTAAGGAATGGGCCAAGGGCGAAGGGAGGTTGGGAAGGGTGATGCTCCTGGTCTCTGGGCCCCGGTTTAGAGGACTCAAGATATTCCTGTATGGACAGCCCCAGAACTACAAAAACGGCCAGATATCATGAAAGCCAATCACCAGCTACAGAAATTGGGGGAAATAGATTGACGGTTTGGTGTGTGATCTCTGAGGAAGGGCTATCAAGGATGAATACTTGGGGACCATCTGCTGGCTCTGGAATAGCATTCGAGCTTATCGAGAGAGGCATTGCCCCCCACCCATCTCTACTTCCAGCAAGCCAATAAGTGATCAAATGAGGGAGCCAAGGATGCCTACTCAAGGTACTATTGCCTATCTGCTTCCTCCATAAGGATCTTGAGTCAGAATATGAGGGGAAGTGGAAGGAAGGTTAGAAATACGACTCACAACACATTGGGTTTTTTTCTTTTTCTTAGCCATGGGTCCGAATCCCTGGGAAATGTTCCAGGCTGCAGGTCCTAGTAACTACTCTAGGTTCTACCATTAACTGGCTGTATATCTTTGGACAAGTTACTACTCCTCTGTAAACCTCAGTTTCTTTACCTATAAAATGGGGTCAATAATCCTTTTCCTAGCTCATAATGTTATTAGGAAGATCCAGTGGAATTATAGATATCAAAATGGTTTGTAAACTACTATAGAAATATGTTGTTTATAGAGGGGAGCCTTAAAGGTATGGAATATTGTCTGCACAGTTAGATCTGGTGGACATGTTGGTTGGTTTTCCTGAACAGTTTTTCCCTTTTTCCCCCTTTGTTATAAGGAATTACTCCCTGGCAAAGGGAAGGGGAAGGATATTTTCAGAAATGAAAGTAATGTAAAAACTTTTTAAATGACCAAAATGTGATAAATATTAAAAAGTAAAAGTAAAGTGTTCTTCTGATTCTTTGGCCCCAAGGGCACTGCCAAGGAGACCCAAGTTAACAAACTAAGTTCTTAAGCCAGGAGGTAAGCGGGATAAAAGCCTGGGAGTGGGTTGGAGCCCCTCACCTGGGCCTGCCCAACAAAAAGGCAATCTCCTTCCATGAGAATGGCCTTCTCCATATCAGAAGTGACCCCCCCCCCCGCCAAGATTTCCCCACTGAAGATGATTGTGAACCTATCTCAGGTGCAATAAATTGGAGAAGAGACAGACTACCACCCACTTCCTGGGCAGGGATGTTTGATCGTGGCTCCCTGGGGTTTTGACCCCGGTGAGTATGACAGTTAATCTGGGCCGAGGTCTGGAAATCAAAGTATTAGACACAGGTCCAGGCATAGGCAGGAGGAAAGGAAGGCTGTGGCCAGGGGAGATCAGGTGAGGGGAAGGATCAAAGAATTCAGAGCTGGAAGGGGCTTTAGACATCATCCAAAGAGTCTCACTTCCTAGAGAAAGGAATTGAGGATCAGAGAAGCAAAATATTGTGCCTAAGAGTGCACAGCACATAAACAACAAATGCAGTTTTCTGTTTTTGTTTTTAGGGTGTGTGTGTGTGTGTGTATATGCGTGTATGTATGTGTGTGTGTATGTGTATGCATGTATTGTGTATGTGTGTATGTGTATATATATGTGTGTATGTATGTATATGTGTATGTGTGTATGTATGTGTATGTGCATGTGTGTATATGTGTGTATGTATGTGTGTGTGTGTGTGTGTGTGTATGATCTGATAATGAGGCTCCAAAGATCAGGGTGTGGAGATTAAATGGGAGGGGGGAACAGACAGTCCAGCCTGGAGAAAGGGAGGCAGGTCAGCTAGATAGATAAGTATGGGCACTGATAGGAACCCCCAGGATCTCCTTGGGGGAGGAGCTGCTGCAGTTTGAACTCCCATTCACATCTTTACTGATACTCTGGCACTGAAAAAAGCTTGCCCTACCCATTTCTAGCTCAGACCTTGAGAGCTCCCTCCAGGACTCTGCTCTCCCAAGACATGCATCCCATGGGCTGCTTTTCCTATATTCTCTCTGTCTTTTCTCAGCCATGACATAATAATCATAGGCCCCATTAGGATAGCACCAGTGTCCTGAGTGAGGGAGCTGCTACTCCTGTGGTCCTCTCCTTAGAAAGAGCTGGGTTCAAATTCCTCTTCAGACCCTTGCTAGCTGTGTGACCCCCAAGCCACAAACCCTTGGAGCCTCAGCTTCCTGACCTATAAAATGGGGTGAATAATAGCACCAAACTCACGTGAGTAATGGGAGGATCGAACAATACGTCTAAAACCTAAAGAGTTTAAAGTGTGAGCTGTTATTATCATTTAGTCCATCTAACTGAGCTGGTTCTTTTGGACCAGAGTTAAGCATTGGAAATGGCTGGACAGTCATCAAGCCTGGAGTCAGCAGTGTCATAAGATCAGAGATTTAGGGCTAAGAGGGCTTAGAGGTCATCGAGCCCAATTCCCTCATTTATGCAGATGAGGACACTGAGGCTGAGGAAGGTTAAAGGACTTGCCTGGTATCTTGCAGCTCAATTCACTGTCCAGAATTCACCTTCTTGACAGCAGTTTGACAGACCTTCTTTGGGGCATACTCTTCTGACTATTGGGTCCCTAGCCTGAGCAGGAGGGGTCCCAGTCATGCTTGCTTCACTCCCAGCTCAACTGACTCTCCATGGATCCCTTCCTCAGAAGCTTTGCCTCACCTCCTGCCAGTTCCCCTGTACAGATTCGAAAGTTCCTTGAGAGTAGTAACTGTCTTGTTTGCTTGTATGCGTATCTCCACCATTTAGCACAATATCTGGCACATAGGAGCCATTTAACAGGGCTGTGTGTGTGTGAGAGAGAGGGGGGGGTGGAGAAGAAGGAGGAGGAGGAAAGGAGGAGAAAGAGAGGAAGGAAAGAAGAAGAGACAGACAGAGAGACAAAGACAGGGTGAGCAGGGGACAGAGACAGAGACCCAGAGACAGAGGGAACATACAAATCCACTTACGTATGGCATAGTCAGAGGCAGCCATCAGATGCCAAGTATGGCGCTCTGTCTACTGGGATACTTAACTGTGATGACACCCATCACCCAAATCATAGGCTGCCCAATTGTTCCTCTACCCCTCTAAGGCCCAGCTGAATAATAGGTAAAAGAGAGCTGGGGTACAGGAGCAAGAAGACTGAAGGAAGAGAAGGAGGTGGTGAGTGGAGAGAGTCCAGTGGGGTCCCTGGAACCCTGTGAGAGGCCAGTGCCCTTGCTGGGAGGTGGGGGAGAAAGAGGAAGGGAAGGCAGTATTCTACCTGGCTCCAAGGAGGGACACAGGAGGAACTAGACAAGAAGCCCGAACCATTGGGATGCCAAGGAAAGAAGGGGCTGTGCTTGGGCAACTGGCCAGGGGACCCCGGGCAAGACGATCTCCAAGGGAGACAGGCCTTTCAAACTGGGCCCAGCCCAGGGCTGCTGCCCAGGTCTTAAGCAACTTCATTCCACCTGAGTCCTGGCAGGAAGGAGACTTGAGCTCACTCAGGATGGAGCGAGGAGCTGTCACCGCTTCACTCTGAGGAGACCAGTAATTATCCTCACTCCAGGAGCTGATAATGATGATAATCCCCTTCACTTGTACAGCCTTACCCTTGATGGGCAAAGTGTGAGCATCTTCCCTGGGCAGACAGGGAAGGGCAGGGTGCTCCCAGCTCAGGCCTCCCACTGCAGAGCCAAGGGGACCTGCTGCAAATACCTTCCAGGCTCCCTGAGTCTCTCTGCCAGCTTCATCAGAGGGTGCAGCTAATAGACACAGCTAGCCCCTGTCAAAGATCCAGCCCAGGCCCTACTGCTGACCTGAGCCTCCTAGGGATGTCAATGCTTCCAGGGGACCATACTCCCCACCCCAGGGTTCTCTTCTAATTTTCAAACTCCCCTGCTGAATGGGCCCCAATGGGAGGACCTGAGCCCCCTGGATCAGCTTAGCCTCTGGGCCTACCCAAATCTCTAGATTTCTTCATTAATTTGCTGTGCCCTCACCTTCACTTTCCCCTCAAATCATGGTTCCCACCATTTTGAGCTCTCTCTTTTTCTCTCCCTCTCTCTCTCTCTCTCTCTCTCTCTCTCTCTCTC
>CM053623.1:419987848-420044737 GCA_028646595.1 Phalanger gymnotis
AGGGTCACACAACTAGTAAGTGTCTGAGGTTGGTTTTGAACTCAGATCTTCCTGACCTCAAGCCCATTATTCTATTTCCAGCACCACCTAGCGGGTTGTTAGAAGTTTATATGAAAGATTCCATCCAATGCAGACTCAATGAATGCCAAATTTTGTAACCTAACCTTTACTTAAGTTTCCTGGCTAAGTTCCCCTTAGCTTCCATTCAGACATGGTTTAGGTACCATCTTCTGCACGAAACTTTCTTTATCCACCAACTGCTCTCACTCTCCCTCCCAAAATACCTTGTATTTAACTTCTTTGTCTATATTTGTATTTACTCACTTTATATTTATGCTGCATTTATTTTAATGTCTTCTCAGTAGAACTGAATCTGCCTGCAAATATGAATCATTTTATTCTTTGTACTTCTACCCCCAGTGCCTAGCATGGTGCCTGGCACATAGCTGGCAGGCCTTTAGTAAATACTTGCTGTCTGGTTGATCCACAAGTGTCCCTTCACTGTGCTTTGACATAGACCTTGTCCCCAGAGGGCAGTGTGGCTTAGTGGAAACAGCAATGTATTTTGAGTCAAGAGATCTGGGTTTGAGTGGGGACTCAGATACTAGCTGGCCATAAGATCTCAGCCAAGTTCTTTCCCCTCTTGAGGCTTCAATTGACTCATTTATGAAAGTGGATTATTGTTCAATGTCCCTCCAGGTCAAAATCTTGAGACTCCCGATCCCATAAGGAAAGAGCACTGACTCTGGAGTCAGGATTTGGGTTCGAAAACTACCTCTGCTACTTACTACCTGTTTGACCTTAGGCAAGACTTATCCCTTCCTGGGGCTTAGTTTCTTCATCTGTAAAATGGGGGAGTTGGAATAGATGGCTTCTGAGATTCCTGCTAGCTATGGAGCCATGATTCCATGATCAAAAATAGCACCTCCCTTCCTCCCCCACCCAGAATATCCCAGCTCTGATTTGGAAGTTCTCCCCCAGGATACTCTGGATCAAGAGCTTTGGTCCATTCGATGAAGCTCAGCCAACTGAGGAGGCTTCTGCCCTCGATTCTTTCCCAGTCTCCCAGTGTGACCTCGGGTAAGTCCTTGTCTCTTTAAAGATGCTGGAGCCCTGAATAGTGGGCAACACAGAGCCTGGAAATGGCCTATTTTGAAGGAACATAATCTTGAGACTTTAGGACAAATCTTGGTCTAGTGGCCTTAATCTTGCTAATCCATGGTATATGGGAGGATCATGATGATGGTGGTGGTAGTAGTGATAAAGTCTACCATCTGCTACAAAAATGGCCACATCTGAAACATGTTGCTTCCTCACCACCACCTCTTAGCTTCCCTAATTGGCTTCAAGGCTCAGGTGGAGGATCACCTCCCATAAGAGATCTCTCAGGACTTCTCCAATAACTAGTGTTCCACATCTCCCTCAAATTACTGGATATCTATTTTAATTTATTTAATCTGTGTATGAGTTGTTCCCTCCCTATTCTCTCCCCATTAGGTGTCCTTGTTGTTAGTCCTTCATTCTTGAAGAGAACCAATGACATCACTAGGGTGATGTCTTGACTTGTGCGCGAATTGAATCTAAGTGAGATAGAGTTCTAGGTGTGAATTGAATCTAAGTGAGGTAGAGTTCTAGGTGTAAATTCCTTGAGAACTGGGATAGCTTGATTCCTTTGCATCTTGGCTTTGCCCAGAACCTGGCGCAGAGTAGGAGCTTAACAAAATACTTGCATTGGATTTAATAATAATAATGGCTTCTATTTCTGCAGCACTTTGAGGTAATTTACATGGTGTATTCCTCACAATAATTCTGTGAGACACGGAACCTCAATTTCTTCATCTGTAAAACAGATGCATTCCATACCTCCTAGGATAGCTGTAAAGAAAATATTTGTTAAACATTAAAACAATGTGGAAATTGGAGCTATTTTACAGGGGCCCAACTAGGATGGGGTGGTCAGGACTCTGTCCCAAGGGCCCCAAGATTTAGAAGGCATAACCAGAGCTAATACTCATTTACTCATTAAGTAGCATAAAGACAATTGAGCTTGCTATATAGTTCTATTTACTTTTGAGCATCTGGACTTGTGTTTTCCCTCCTGTTATAAGATTGGCAACTCATCTTTAACTGGTTACAGAGAATTGTCTGGGGTGGTGCTAGATTAAGTTACTTGCCTATTATCTTTCGGCTAGTATATATTGGAGAAAATATTTGAACCAAGATCTTTACTAAGGCCAGCCCTCTTTCCAGTGTACCATCAACAGCTGGTTCAAGCAGGAAGCCGCCACATGGGACAATCTTGCTGCGTGGCAGCCACACCTCAAGTTAGCTCCTCCCTGGAGTAACTGCACTGTGTTCTTCCATGTGGTGTTCTGGGCTCTTTCTCCCTCATGGGTCTTGTGTTCTTGGCTCTCTCCTGACCACATGAACTTGTTTTAAAAGCTGATTGGATGCTATGTTTCGTAGGGCTTTCCCTGAGCGATGGTTCCGTTGATCACCATCTTTATTAGATCATCATCATTAACATCCTCCAAACAGGAGCAAGACTCTGGCAACATTCTGCCGAGTCTGACTTTCTAAACTTCGTTCCTTCCTTCCACACACATTTCTGGACTCTTCTCTGTTTATGGATGGCGAAATACCTTGCCCAGAATCACATGGGAGACCTTGCTGGGTGCTGTGGGTAGGTACAGAGTAGAATGTGTGGCCCCTGCTCTCATGAGATTCACAGTTTAGGTAGGTCAATAGCACAACAACTGACAGCTGTGACAAATGTCATAGGAGAGGCAAATAGTGTTGTAAGGGGAGGGACAGATTGTTTCTGGTTGGGGGAAGAATCAGGAAGGACTTTATGGAGCAGTTGGGCCTTGAAAACTGGATGGACATAAATACAGAAAAGTAGAGTGAGGCAAAATGAAGAGATAGGAAGGCTAGGCTAGAAACACATGGTCTAGGGGCTTTGAAGGCCAGGCTCAGTAAGGCATTTTGTAATTTGTCCTGTTGGCAATGGGGAATCATAGAAGAGTTTTTTAATAAGTGAATGATATGAATAGAGTTGTGCATTAAGAAGATCACATGGGGCAGCTATGTGCACAATGGATCAGAGAAGGGCGAGGCTGGAGGTCATTCAGGAAGTTGTTACCTGGTCCAGGTGAGAAGTATTGGCCAAGGTGACAGCAGTATTAGTGGAGGCGTGGGGTTGGTTGTGAGAGAAAATGAGTCACAGCATATTCCCAGGAAGGGGAACGTTAGTCCTACTGGGTGAAGGGAATGGGGTTACTCATTTGTACAATGAGGGAGTTGGGCCATTGATCTCTAAGGTCCTCTCTGGTTCTGAATCCTAAGATCCAGTGATCCTTCCAAGGCACTGACCATGGGCTGGGCAGGTCCTCAAGACCAAACAAAGTCTAAAGTTGACAGTCCCTAAAACCAGCAGGTGTCAACTAAAATCCCCCACTCCTTCCCTTCCCACCCATAACCATCACCACCTGACTTCTTTTCAGCTCAGACTGAGCCCAGCACTAATTGGCTCAGCTACTGAGCCTCCCTCTCCTTAGAGAAATGATGAATCTTGAAGCAGCTTGGGTGAGCTCCCCACCCTAGTCCCATCCATAGACTCAGTATGGGGCAGTCGAGTGTTGGGGAGAAAACAGCCCAGAGGCCGACAGGCTAGGCTACCTCCCCACACCACTGCTGTGGGCCAGTGGGTCACTGTGGGTCCCTGACAGCAGCAGCACCCAGCTCAGGCCTTGCTGGAGAGAGGCTGGCTAGGTCAGCCCTGGGTGGTTTTGGCTTGATATTTTTATTATTATTTCTGCCTTGTGAAAAAGTTTTAATATACACAGTAAATTAAGCTGGGGAAAGAAAAAATGGAGGGGGGTGCTTTTCATCTTTAATCTATTTACTTCTGAATATTTAACGTACGATTCTGGCACCAATCACCAGATTTAACTGGAAAATTACTCACTAATCTGTTTGCTTATTTGGAATAATTGGGTCGGCTGCCAGGGAAGAGGATTTCCTACCCTGTTTAATATCTCAGTTAGTAGTCCAATTTCAGCTCCCTGGCATAATTACTCTGACAGAGCTGTAGCCACGGGGCCTGGGAGTGGGACAGCTTTTTAAACCGTAAATTACCGAGGATTAGCATTTATGAATTTTAAATCAGGACTCGGGTAGGAGACGCTAAAGCTGCTTAGAGCTTGGGAACTCACAGCCTTCCCTGGCCAGGGCTGCTGTAACCCT
The DNA here is from genome assembly GCA_028646595.1 of Phalanger gymnotis. Classification (NCBI taxonomy): domain Eukaryota; kingdom Metazoa; phylum Chordata; class Mammalia; order Diprotodontia; family Phalangeridae; genus Phalanger; species Phalanger gymnotis. The sequence goes on from CM053623.1 coordinate 419,992,094, forward strand.
TCCCTTCCCAGGACTGGGCTTCACGGGGGACACTAGGGCTGATCCCAAGCTGGGAAGAGGGGGAGCCATTCGTGAGCGCCCAACATCTGTAGAGTTTCAGAGCTGGGAGGAACCTTAGAAGCTTTATGCCCTGATTCTCACTCCCTACACCTCAGTTCCTCATATGTAGAATGACAAGGTTGGACTGGGTGACCCCTAAGGTCTTTCCATCTCTGAATCCATGATCTTATGGTGGACCACGAGCATAGAATGTCAGACTCAGAAGGGGTCCTAGAACACAGAACACACAAGAGCTAGAAGTGACTTCAGAACCATTAGGTGTCAGGGCTCCCTTTGGCAGTCTGGGGAAGCCTATGAAGCCCTTCTCAAAATCATGGTTTTAAATAATTGAAGGAAATGCTAAATTTCAGTTCGGGTTAGTGAAAATCAAGAAGTCGGTTTTTTCTCCATCCAAGTTCACAGACCTCCTGAAATCTACAAGAACGCCTGCCTTGAACATAAAAACTTTAGAACATAGAATCATAGAATATTAGAGCTTAGAGATTACTGAGCCCAATCTCCTTATTTCATAGAGGAAAATTAATGAGATTCAGAGAAAGAAGAAACTTGCCCAAGGTCACACAGCAAATTAGTGATAGAGCCAGGAAAAAAACCAAACCACCCAAGTCTTCTGACTCTCAGCCCTATACTCTTTCCATTGAACCACACTGTCTCCCTGGACACAGGTCAAATCCAACAACACCTGACTCTTTATAAGATTTCCCAGGGGAGGATGATCTGTTGTGGAGTTTACCTTGATAGTCAACAGTCTTTATCCTTCAATCTTCTTTGGAGTGACTGCCATTTTAGGAAGGAATTATTCACTTACTTCTTGACTTTACCCAGCACCTTCCTTCTAACCTGTTGCATTACCACTTAGGATACCTCCACCCTCCACCTTCCTCTCCTGCTTGGTGATTCCCTTCCTGGGCCCACCATATTTTACCTCATTCACTCCTGGACTCTTTTCTGGATTCCTTCTCACCTGTCACTTTGTGCCTAGCAATTACCCTTCCTCCCTTCCCTTCTATTCCCCTCTTTCCAGGTTCCCATTATATATTGTCTTCCCTTAGAATATAAACTCCCTGAGGGCAGAGGCTATCTTGTTCATCTGTATTTATATCTATAGAGCTTGGCACAGTACCTGGCACAGTTTTATTGTTCAATTGTTTCAGTTGCATCCAACTCTTTGTGACCCCATTTGGGGTTTTCTTGGCAAAGATACTGGAGTGGTTTGCCATTTCCTTCTCCAGCTCATTTTACAGGTGAGGAAACTGAGGCAAACAGGGTTAAGTCAGTTGCCCAAGTTCATACAGCTAATAAGTATCTGAGGCTGGATTTGAACTGAGAAAGATGAGTCTTTCTGACTCCAAGACCCGCACTCTATGCACTATGGCGCCACCTGGCCTGCCCAGTGAGGGCTCTTCTCTCACCCTCTCTTGCTGACTATGGTGCTGAAGGATAGCTATCTATACCTGTATCTTATGATGGTGATTATCTGCCCTCAGACTTCTTTCTTCCAGGCCAAGCCCCTTCAATGCCTGTCTCCTTTCCACCTTGTCATCATTTTCAGGATGAAATCCAGGGTCTCCGTGCTCCTTCAAAATCATGGAGTTTCCCTCTGGAATCCCAACTTTAGATGAAAGGTAGTTGCTTGAACAATGCTAAGGACTATGGGAGTGTGGCCTTCAGCCTCTCTACTTGCCTCTGGCTAATGAAGCCCAGGTGTTTATTCTCCTCATTGACCCAGAAGGACTGCATACTCTAGGTCCTGGGGCCCACCTCAGGCCATTCTAGGGAGAATTCGAATATCTCTCTATTAAGGTGGCATGAGCTCAGGCTTCCCGGGGGGCATTTTGTCAGTATCAAAGTGGTCTGGCTAGCTCATGCTCATTGTGTGACCTTGGGTAAAGCTCTTCTCATTCCTGGGTCTGTTTCCTTCTCTATACTAGTAGATATTTAAACATCATTCCTTCCTGGACCCCTTCCCAAGGGAACATTCTGTATTAAAGCTACATAGTCTTGTAGGATATACATTCAAAAGGGGCTCAGAAGTTCAGTATGCTCATGGTACAGATGAAGACACCAAGGACTGAAAGAAAAATGACTGGTCCAAGGTCACATAGCTAGTTAGAACCAGAGTCAGGATTCAAACCCAAGTCTCCTGGTCCCTAGTGACATGTTACTTCCATTGTGCCAATATATCTTGGAGACTCATTTTGGAAAGTGAATAGTCTGATTTTGATTCTAAGGCTCTTCTCATCACACTATGAAAGAGTTCCTGACTGACAGCCAGGAAATCTGGGATCTAGGCATGGGTCTGCCACCTGCATATTGTGGGGTCCATGGCAAATCTCTTCTTCATCAGAAAAATTAGTCAATATGAGCCTCCTTCTAGCCATGACCTGCTCTGATTCTGGGTATAATTTGGCATGGAATGCAATTCATTTATTTGTCCAAAAACATTTATTAAACACCTACCATATACATCATGCTGGATACTTAGGGAGATAGAAAGTTTAGCTAAGACACAATCCTTCTTGTACTCATGGGGGCAGCCATGTGGTGCAGTGGATAGTGCACTGGACTTAGGAAGACCAGAGTTCAAATTTAATCTCAGATATTTACTAGCCAAGTGGCCCTGGGTAAGTCACTTAACCTCTGCTAGCCTCAGTTTCCTCAACTGTAAAATAGTATTTTAATTTTTTAAATAATAGCACCTTGTTATGAGGATCAAATAAAGATAAAATATATAAAAGCTCTTAGTACTACTCTTGTAGGTACTTAATAAGTGCTTGTTCCTTTTCCCCTTATAGTCTAATAAGACCATCCAATTCTGTCGTTTTGGGGTATTTTTTATTTTTCTTAAATTTATTTAGTATTTCATTTCCCCCCTACACGTAAAGACAATTTTAACATTCATTTTTAAAACTTTGAATTGCAAATTCTCTCTCTTCCTTCCTCCCCACTCCCCTCATTGAGAAGGCAAGCAATTCAATATAGGTTATACATGTGTAGTCATGCAAAACACATTTCCATATTAATCGTGTTGTGAAAGAAAACAGACCAAAACAAAAACAAAAACTCAAAAAAATAAAGTTTGAAAAAGTGTGCTTCAGTCTGCATTCGGACACCATCAGTTCTCTCTCTGGGGGTGGAGAGCATTTTTCATCCTAAGTCCTTCAGAGTTGTCTTGGATCATTGTGTTGCTGAGGATAGCTAAGTCATTCACAGCTGACCATGTTGGAATGTTGCTGTTACTTTGTACACAGTATGTTTCACTTTGCATCAGCTCATGTAAGTCTTTGCAGGTTTTTCTGAGAGCCTCCTGTTCAAGATTTCTTGTAGGACAATAGTGATGATTCAATTTTGAGCAGGAAGGGATCTTAGAAATCTCCTAGTCCTTTTGCCTTGTTTTACAGTTAATCCAACTGAGGCCCAAAGTGGTTAATTTTAATCCAGATCTTTCTGACTCTACATCATGTGCTGTCTGCTATACTAGAGGGTCCAACATGGGGCTCATGGATTACATGGGACCCACAACACTCTTGAGGTTGGTCCAAACCAAATTAAAATGTAATGCCTATCTGACTTTAAGGTGTTGATGTACTAATAAAAAATAGATAAACATGTGGTTTTCTATGTCAATACATGGCCCACGGGGATCCTTGGGTATGGTTTAGTGTTCCCCTTTTCTATTTGTGTTTGACACCTCTATGCTGGACCATGCTTGCCTCAAGTCACACAGATAATAAGAAACAGAATCAGATTTCCATAGCCTCCAGTCTCTAAAGCCAATGCTCTTTGCACCACTCTGTGCTGGTGTTATACTGTAGAGAAAGTTGATAGCAAAGGATTAGGACTGGGAAGAACCTTAAAAGTCCAACACGATGAAACCTGAGACCCAGAGAAAGTCAGTGACTTGCCCAAATATCCACATGCAGTAAGAAGCAGAATTGGTATTGCAACTCCAATCCTTTCGTGCCAAATCTCGGGCTCTTTTCAGACTCTCACACTTCCTCATGGTAGCATCGATGGACATCACATCATATGGACCCCAGAACAGTGGGCAAGACCTGCCACACTACGCTGTTCATATGGGACCAGAGAGTTCCCATGATCCTTACCTGCTGAGCAGCCACAAGATTGTTGATTCCTGGCTCTGAGGCCCCTCTGGAATAATCCCTGGTACTGAGTGGGGTTGGTGTAAATTTATAAGGCCTTTGTGAAAGGTGAGTTACAAATCATACCACGAGCTGGCATGGAAGTATTTACTCCCAGGTCCATCGGGGGATGCCTCTAGTCATCCTTGTTTTCATTTTCCCTTTTTAAAAATGGTCTCACTCATGCTTTTATTTTTACAGATCAATCCTTGGAAAAACAAAATAACAAAAAAATACTAAACTAAATACCCAACCCCTTCTCCCCCACCCCCACTCCCAACTTCAGAATACCACACCTTTAGCTAGTCCAGAGACACTGTCCTCACCTTTAGGGCTGTGTTATTGGGGGAGGGGATTTAAGAAGAGGGAGGGGATAAGAAAATGAATGCTGACAGACAGGCTGCCCCAATCCGTGTAAGTCAGACTGAAGAAAAACCCAAATTCCCAATAGCCCCGGCCAGATTCCTCGGCTGTCCTCTAGTGACTCGGGGAGGATAGTTGATGGATGGGAAGCGCCTGGTTTCCCGAGTCCTTGCTGTGTTTTGTGATAACTCATTATATTTCTTTCTTTATAAATAGCCCCATTAGCGCTCCTGAATCGAGCAGACTCATAAAGCTGCGACTGGCCCCCTCCCGCTGGGAGGCCAGCTCCCATGAATTACCTGAGAACCCCATTCTGGGGGAACAGCAGGCAGGTGGGTGCCTCAGTGGACATACCATAGCATAAGAGAAAATACTGGGCAACTTAAAAAAACAACCGAAGATTAGAAAAAAAGTCAAACCTCAGGCTGGCTTTATTTAAAGGGAATTAGCCATGCCTAAACCAAATCTTTTCTCATTGGCACCCCTGAGCTGGTTGGTGAGAAACAGGGAGGCTCTGATTTGGGGGTTAAACTCTAACCTCCCCCCTTTAAACCATTTACAGAAAACTGATAAAACAGAAGGGACCCCCTGCCACTAGTCCCCTCCTTGGGCCCACCGTCTCAGTGGCCTTTCTAAACCCCGGGATATTCTGAAATTGGATGTCACTCTTAGTCAGATGATTCTGAACAAGACGGGCATAATCCCCTCTGTTAGAGAGAATGTTTATTTTTGTCTGAAGAACTTCAAAGAGCCCCATGACAGATAATCAAAATCAAAATTAGCATTCCAATGAGGATCTTTGGGGAAAAAAAAGGAAAAAAAATAATTCTTATAGTTCTGCCAGGGATAGCAACCAATTGGTCTTGAGCTTGGTAGGAGGTGGGGGCAACATTAATCTGCTCTGACTGCTGGGATCTTTTTTGCATTGGCCCTGAGCGTCTGCCACCCTTAGTCTCAACCCTCCCTTCCACCACACTCACACATACACACACACACACACACACACACACACACACACACACACACACACACACAGAAATTCAGACTTGGGACAGACTTTAGAACATCAGAACTAGGAGAGAACATAGAATATAGAATGTCAGGGCTACAGAGTCTTTTAAAACAGAGAATATGGGAAGTCAGAGCTAGAAGGAAGGCCTGGAATATGGAACATAGACTATTGGTTCTCAGAGGGGAACTTGGAATATAGTAATACACACCTGAGATCTCACCAATATGGGTATTCCCTCCATCAGTGCAGATTTCAACTTGTGTAATCTGTGTCCAGATTCTTCCCAAGAACCTTCACAAAGAATCTACTCAACATTTTGGAAACCTTCCTCTAAGTTGTGTTATGATTTATGGTTCCTAGAGCATTCCGTGGGCTGTCCATCTATAACTCCTTATTTTCACATCATGACTGACTTTTTCCTTTTCTAATAGTTCATTTCCTTACCAAGACCCGCTCATACCACTTGTCACTCATGGATAGTGTATATCCCCCTGAGCCTGAGGGTTCCAATCTATTTAATAAACACATATTCATATGCCTCCCAGGAAAAAGAAGTCCAAAGGGAGATAAGGTTAAAACCAATGAATGAACAAATTCTCTGGGAGTCTCAAGAGCTCCCCACCTGAATCTTGGTGATAACTTACAGGCCTCCTTGCCCACAAGGGCCCATAGCTAGCTCCTAGATCAATCTACCCAGGGGCAAAGTCATCTCAAATTACCTTTGACATGATGCCTCTTTTCCAAGGGCCCATGATTTCTCCTAACCCCATAGAGCAAAAGGTTGGACTGCTCCCCTCCCAGTGGGACTGCTCCCTTAGCTGTTATGTTCTCTTTCCCATGCCCACCATTCTTTCACTTAGCCCTCTCCCTTCTCAATATGTTTGATTCAAGGTAGGACCCAGATAATTAGAGGAGCTGTTCTCTATTAGCATGTCCTTTTCTAAGGAGAAAATACCTCTTTGTTCTGCAGCTCCCAGGTATCCAACCTGCCCCTCGCCCACCTTCCAGCCTTTCCTCTTGCTTTTTCCCCCCAGCCTTAGTTGTGAGTCAGGGGAAAGAGTCAGTAGACTTTTGAGCTGGAGGTCCTAGCTTCAAATCAGGTCTGTGCTGATTACTTAGGTGACCTGGGACAAGTCACATGACTTCTCTGTGCCTCAGTTTCCTCAGCTGTGAAATAAAGGGTCTCTGCTTTCAGCTCTAGATCTATGACCACTATGAGACTCCTAGCCTATGAGCCTGGGGTCACTGAGGGCCCTGGATGCCTCAGCCTAGGGAGGAAGGAGCTTTTGTAGCTCATATTTGAATGAATAAATATTTCAGTGAACTCTGCCAGAACTGGAAGGAAGTATCCAAAAGCCCCACTCTAAACTAAGGGTAAGGAGAGAGACATATGTCCATAAGTACTCAAAGAACTGTCATGTTGAAGACAAATTCAACCTTGTTCCTTCTGGGCAGAACTGGGTGGAAATTGCAAAGAGGAAGATTTGGGCTCGATAGCTTAAAAAATCCTAATAATTTGAGCTCTGCCCAAATGGAATGGGCTGTCTTGGATAGCATTAAGTTCTCTACCCAAGTGGAAGTCTCTGAGAGAAAGCCACTTCTCAGTGGATTCTGTCTGTAGAGGGGATTTGCATTCTGGTGTGGGTCAAACTAGATCACAGACTCTCAATCCACTGATCCCAGCCCATGTCTGAGTGAGAATACTCTCAAAAATATCCCTGAAGAGAATTTCAAGACCTTCAGTTGGTTGATTGGCTTGTTGTCCTTTGTTCTAGAAGAGGACCAAAATGGCGTCACTATGTTGGGGTCAAGGTACTGTGTATACGATTGTGGCTGATCAGACCAATAGGGGCTTGGAAGACTCTACCACAGGCCAGATGTGAACATTTGGAGTGGAGATGTCTCTCCCATTTCCTTTGAATGTGCAATTCTGCTTTGCTCATAGAGCACAGTGTCTTGTTTGACCTAGGCATACCATGCTGGGCAGCCCCATGCCAGTGTCTCCCATGTCACATAATCAATCCCAAAGTTCTTCAGGGACCTCTAGTACTGGAGGAATGGGAGTAAGGATAAGGAAGAGACTTTGCCACTTCCTAAAGCATCTCATTCCACCCTTAGACAATTTTAATTGTTAGGAGGGATCTCTTTACATCAAGCCCAAATTCCTTTTAGCCCTGTCCTTTGGGTCCAAACAGCTGTCCAGACGTACCTGAAGTCAGCTGTCACATTCCTGCCATTCCCTCCCCCCTCCACCTCCTCCTTCCCTCCAAGTTTCCTCTCCATCAGGCTAAGCATCATCCCTGGTTTCTTCATATGAGCCTCATATGGCACGATCTCAAGGTCTTTCACTATCCTGGTGGGTCTCCTCTGGGTGCTCTTCAGATTATTGATGCTCTCTATGGTTATTGACCAGCATCGGCCTGGAGATGCCTCTGGGACCATAAGATGATTAAGACGCTCTCGGAGGTCCCCTGCAGCTCAGAGAAGCTGTGATCCTCTCTTCTCTGTGCTGCTGTGTTGAATACCTTCAATAGGGCTCACGTGGCACATTGCAGGCCCTTAATAAATGTTTGCTGAATTTCACAGAATAGACCAGGGCTAGAAAGACAGGCAGAAGGAGCTGCTCCCATCCCCACCCCACCCTCATTCTTCTCAGTAGCTTTGGTAACTAAAGGTGGAGCATGGCTGAGTGAAAGAAAAAGTGGAAACATCCAGGTGGGATCAAGTCTGGCTGGTATCAGTCTCTGCCTGGGGTCCCACCTCTTCACATGCCCCCGGCTTCCTCAGTGTCCTGGGCCCACAGGCCAGCCGGTAATGAGAGCTCATGGCTACCTGCCGCCCTCAGAGAAAGGCTTGCGGGCCTCCCTCCCCTTCTTTGTCATCATGTCCCGCTCCCAAATCCTTGAAACTCGTTTTTCTCACTAGCGATCAATGAGGGCTTCGGTGAGATGGCACGGTCCTTTTATCTTTTCTTAAAACACAATTTTTTGAACTTTTCAACACGGCCTTCCCAAATAGGTTAGGTCTTCTAAGACAGCATCAAATCTCCTTTTCCTTGCTTCCCGGAGAAGGCCGGATCCTGATAGTTATGAAGCTTTAAAAAAAAAAAAAGCCAGTTCAAAGTCATATATAAATTACCATCCTCTTCAAACACGAGCAGAAGTCTTATTAAGTCTCCAGTGCTTGAATCACGTCCTGTGTCTGTTCTTTAGACCTTTCTTCCTTTGTGAGGCATAAATGGACACATCTTATTGATTTTCTTTCAACCCGGATCACCTCGATGGCTGTGAATCTGGCAGACAAATCCGACTCCTTCCCCCCGCGGGGCCGGGGGAAGAATGCCTTCGCATGGACCTGGCCGGCCTTCGCACAGTGGGGTACCACAGTCATTACGAGAGCCCAGCTCCAAGCTTGCGGGCAGGCCTCACCCTGCCAGCTCTGCAGCACCCGAGAAAACAAAAAGAAAGGCCCAGAGAGCTTTCTTAAAGGTGCCACGAATCCCTCCTAGACCCTGGATCCACAGGGGAAAAGGGAATTGAAGGAGGGGAAGAGAGGCTAGCAGAGGGGATGAGCTGAGAGGCAGATAGCTGGCTAAGCAGAACTGCCCAGAACAGCTGAGAAGACCATGGCAGAGGCAACAAAAGTGTGTGGCAAAGCTTCAGGGGAATAGAGGCTTTGTCAACTTCTTCCTTTTACCTTGACTCATCTTCCCCTTGCTGCTTTGATAGATTTTCCTGCCTCCCTTTCTTTGCATATGTCAGTGACCTTTCTCTCCCAAAGGGTTGCCAGGTGCCAAGAGAGATGGCATTCCGAAGGAGGTGCGATGTGTGTATTATCACCCCCTACCCCTCCTACTGGACACCCAAAGCATCCCAGAAGTTTGGGAAAGCTCGTTTGGCAGCAGTCAGGCAAAAATCAGGAGACTGAAACTCCTTCTGGAGAGAGCCTCATTCCTCCCTCTCCTCCTGCCCCCGCCCCGCCCTCCCTGAAAAACAATAGATCAGGTCAGGAAAAGCCCATCTGTTCTTCTGTGTAAGAAATGACAGGACTCGGCCCTAGGCCCTAAAGCTGGTGCCTAGTACAGGGTGGGTGATTTACGAGTGTCTGTGGTTGGGTGATGGCTGGGCATTGCTGACCCCTGTACTCAGCTTCTTGGGTCCTAACTGCTTTGCCTGAAGCCCATTCAGGGAACTTTGCTTCTAGGCCACGACTTTTTTACTTTTTATTACACCCCGACTTCAGCCCTGCCCAGAGAAGAATTACTTTCAGCTTTAGTGTTGGCTCATGTCTAGAGTTTCTCAAAAGTCAGGATACCATAGTCTGGACTCTCTATAGACTCCACCTTGCCTGCCACATGGCCACACTGGGAAACCTCCTCCCCGGGGTCCTCTTCTTCTCAATGGTGACTCTGTTCTTTTCCCTTCTTTCTAGCCTTATATGTGTTGTCTTCCCCCCTTAGAATGTAAGTGTCTTGATGGTAGGCATTATATTTATATCTCTAGCGCTTAGCACTGTGCCTGGCATGTAGTAAGCACTTAATAAATACGTTATAATTTATCTCTCTATCTATCTATCCATCTTTCTATCCACTTCAATATCTATCTATTCATCTATCCCTCCCTCCCTCCCTCCATCCATCTATCTATCTATCCATACATTTATACATTTCTCTCTCTGTCTCTGTCTCTGTCTCTGTCTCTCTGTCTCTCCATTCATCCGTCTATCCATCCATCCATCTATCACCTATCTATTCAATGTACAATACGAATCAGGTAAGGACAGGCATTCATTTCTTACACACAAAAAGAAATGCAAAAATTCACAGAAGACTCAAATTGACAAGAATGCAAGAGTAAGTAACATAACTTCTGTTATGACCTTCCAGGAGGCTGAGTTACAAATATCAAAATATGAAGCAGTTTGCAGGATTACTAGATAGGAATGACCACATTTTACCTGAGGCCCTTTCTGTCTAAACACCCATTTTTCCACATCTTCTGGTAAAAGGGGCTGGCCTTGGGCCAGTCACCTTGGTGGTGGTCATCTCCTGGCGTAGTTACTAGAAACTCCTCTCTTTGCCACCAGGCAGCTTCAGCCCAAAGCACTAAGGTCCTCCATACTTCTGAATTCACAAGATGGGCTTCATGCCTTCATTGGCACACCCATCTTAGGTTGGATACTAATTTGCCTAACATCGAAAAATAACAAAAGGCAGCCCCCAGATTTGCCTCAGATTTGCCTAGGCAGAGTGTGTATATGCTTTAGATGTCATGTGCTAGTGACCTCATGGTGGCCAGGTTAGGAAATAAGGCAAGCTGTCCCTCCCCTCCCCTCCCAGGAAAATAGTCTTGACAAATTCCAAGTCACGTAAGTTGATCAGTGCAGAGCCAGCAGGAGTTCAGAGATTAACTCGATGAATTTATCGGATGGTGAGCCATGGGTTACAATGAAAAGTCTGACAGTTCCAATGACCCACATGGCTGTGGAATGGACAGAGAAGGCTGCTGACCAAAGGTCTGAAGATAAAGCCTATAAATTATTTGGGGGAGAAGAGCTCATTTCTAAACAGGAGCTCCTAGACCCAGGGAAGCTCTCCGCCCCCCCTTAAAAACCCCCCTTCAAATTTAGCCAAAGGAATGCTTTCGAAGGTGTGAGGGCTCAGTGGGATTTATTAATCCTCCCTCAAGAGGCTCTTCTTCACACGGTCTAAGCCTTGCGTTAGCACTGGCTTCCAGATTATATTTAATTGGACAATTATTCAAAGGGAAGAAGCGCCAGAGTAAACTGAGGCGGCCTTTAATAAACACCTTGTCTCCACAGCCCCAAACAGGCAAGTCATTTCCTGACCCAAGAGGCCCCATTTTGTCTTTGGTAAATTTATTTTGAAGTAATTGCTGGCTCCAGGAGTACCCATTTTTTAAAGGAAGCCTCAGCTCTCCGAAGCAGAGTAATAAATTGCTCTTTGCCCTGTGCAAAGGCCTAATCACATTAGAAAGATGTATATTGAGTCAGTGGCGGCAAACAGAGGGTGTAGCTCACAGGGTGCCCTGGTTCAGGGAATCCAGGGCCAGAGTAGCCCGTGGCTTTCTCCAGGCTTCAAATCAGGCCAGAAGGGCATGCAATTCGACCTGATGCCTGACGGAACTGGAGCCCCACCAACCCAATCTTCATCTGTCTCCTCCACACAGATCACTTGTGACTCATAACCCTTTGTGGCAACTGGGGATTCTATCATGACTGTGTAGCAGGCAAGTAGGTAGTGTCATGCAGTGGAAAGGATACTGACTCTGGAGTCAAAAGATTTGGGTTCAAATGGCACCTCTGATTTTTTTCTACCTTAGGCAAATCTCTCAGCCTCCCTAGGGCTCAGTTTTCTCCCATGCAAAATGAGAGAGTTAGACTAGATGATCTTGGAGGTTAAGGTCAATATACATGATCCTATTATCCCTGGAAAAGACTGTTAAAGCACAGAGAAGAGAAAAGAATGTTGAACTGAGGCAGAAGAGTTGTAGTCTAGTCTCTGCTCAAGCCTTGGTGACCCTAGGCAAGTTGCTGAATCTCTGTGAGTCTAAGTTTCTTCATCTGTAAAATGAAATGATCTTTAAGGGTCCCTCTAACTCTAACCATGTAGGAATCTTCATGAATGATTTCTTTTGTATCCAGGAGCAGATAGGCAAGGAAAGGGGAAAAGGGCAAGACGGGAGGAGTTGCCATCCTGCATAGGGGCAAGGCGGGGGGGTACGGTAACAAATGCCAGACCATGAAGACCATTGGACCCTCAGGGCTGGCAAAATTGAAAACAACACAGCATAAAGGAAATAGCACTGTGCAGATATCCTGATTGCAATTTCTGCTGCTTCTTAAGTTGGGCAAATCTCCTCTTTTCCCTTAACCTTATTTTACTTCTCTATAAAATAAGGGAATTGAACTAGAGGAGGTCTGTGACCCCTTTCAACTCTGAGAATTTATGATGGCACATGGAGAGGCAGCAAGAAATATACTTGCCCAGAATTACCCAATTAATAAGCATGGGATGTAGACCACATTCCATGCTTATTAATTGGGTAATTCTAGACAAGTAAATCAACCTTTTTGATCCTTAGTTCCCTTATCTATAAAGTGGCAATTAATTCCATCCAACCCAGATACCTTCCAAGCTTTCTAAATGAGATCTAATCTTTCAAAAGTGTTGGACCAACCTATCCATACAAGATAAGCCAAGTGGATGAAGAATGCCTATTTTATTGAATATGATATGCCATTGAATGGACATCCCAAAGGGCTGGTCCATCCATATCTATATATTATACAGGCATTGGTGGTGGTTGATGAACTGAACCCAGAATTGCAAAGAAAGGGAATAGCTGGCTATTTTTGGAAAATTGCAGTGCTCTTCGTGACCACCAAGCTTCTTCCTGAAACAAACGCTGGTATTTTTTTTTAACATCAATATTCTTCAGGTTATTCTATAGGACTGTGAATCATGGAATATCATAGTCTCTGAGGAATTCAAGTTGTAGGTCACCCAAAGGGCAACAGAGAGACACATAGTGGGTGCAAGCAGGCCACAGCATATTACGAATGAAAAATTGTACAAGAGAAGCTGTGTGGAATACATTACCAAAGAAATGAATTCTGGGAAAAGAGATGATCTAGGTACATAGAGAAAGCAAAGGACGACCTGTGGGCTCTATTGGTAATCATGCAATGTCGGCAAATCATGAGCAGCGTCCCTTGAGTGTTGAACGGATCTCCCATGGAAGACTCAAGGGGAGATGAAGACAAGAGATGGTGTGCTTGGGTTGTTTGAAGGGCTGTCATATGGAAGGGAGATTAAGACTTGTCTCGTTTATCCCCAAAGGCCAGAATCAGGGTCAATGGATGGAAGTTTCAAAGAGGCTAATACAAGCTGGATAGAAGGAAATCTTTCCTAAAAATTAGGGTTACAGGGAATGTAGTCTATACAGATGAGGTTAAGTTCTCCTCTCTTAGACAACTGCAAGTAGAAGCTAAGTGAACACTTTCCAAGTCGGTTGGTGCCTGCATAAGAGGAAAGGCAGCTATCGTCATCAACCATGCTACTACTTGACTTTCTCCGTGACTGGCTAACACTGACATATCTCCTCTCCTCTCCTCTCCTCCCAGTTTCTAACTCTATCTCTGAGAACAGTAATCAAATTGATGCTAGTATTCCCGAAAAGGATGTGTCAATTATTTGTCCTAAGACTCCAATCACCATTCCTATGGTGCCTCTATCCAAAACACATCTTCCTGGCCACCATTCCTCTGTGTTAGCTGTCTTCCTTTTCTGAAATGTGAGTTCCTTGAGATCAGGGATTTTATAATTGTTCTGTATGTCTTATGTTTCTAGCCCCGGGTTTAGTATAGTAACTGGCACATAGTGAGCACTGAAGACCTACTTTATAATTCATACACTGGTTGTTTTTTTCCCTATTCAGCAGAAATATGGGTATTTGGAAGCGGGGCTGGTTTGGTGGCAAATATGACTTCTGTTGTGAATATATTGAGTTTGAGATACTGACAGGATATCCAGGTGAGATTGTCCAGCACAGACAGAATCAGCCTAGAGTGTGGGAGAGAAAAGGAATAGAGATCCCGATTTGGTAATCATTTGAGTAAAGAGGATAACTGAACCAATGGCAGATCACACAATCATGAAAGAAACAGAATGTAGACAGAACAGGGACAAGAGCCAGGGACAGTCTTGGGAAGTCGATCATATTTAGTGCTAGGAGACAGATGAACATCCAGCAAAGAAGATAAGTAGTAAGACAGAAAGGAGAACCAGGAGATCTCATGTATCTTTGGTTACTGATTGGTTACTGAATTTCAGATTTCCAGGTGAGATTTGGCAGGGTTATCCTATGAAAGAATCAGGGCCAGAAGTTGCTGAGTCTTAAGGCTAGAATGATCCCTTGGAGTCATGTAGGTTGGTCCTCTGCCTCTAGGAAGAATGCAAAGGAGGAAGGCTAAGGATATGTCACTGGGAGAAGAGTGCCATCTCTTCATCTACAAAATAAGGGGGTTGGACTGATTAGATTAGGCTTTCTTTACCATTTTTATCATGAATCCTTTTGGTAGGCTGGGGAAGTCTAGGGGCTCCTCAGACTAATGCTCATCGACTAAATTCATAATTGAAGGAAATGCTAAATTTCTGTTAGAATAGTGAAATAAAGATAGACTTTTTCTTCCATTCAAGCACAGGCTCCCCTCCGAAATCTATCCACGGATCCCTTGGGTGTTGTGGACCCCAGATTAAGAACCTCTAGTTTAAATGATCTCTGAAGTCCCTCCAATCTTTTCTTTACTAAGCCCTGGTCAATGAGCGTGACATGGTAGAAAGCACACTCAATTTGAAGTTCTAGGCTCCAGGTTTGAATTCAGGCTGTGCCTCTTACCACCTGTACAGCTTTGGACAAGTCATTTAACATTTCTTAGCCTCAGCCTCCTCACCTGTAAAAAGATGAAATGATCGTTAGGTCCCGTGATCTCTAAGGCACCTTCTTGCTCTAAAGTTCCACAAAGTCCGGGTTCTGCACAAATTGAATTGCCAGCCCCAAACTTCCCACCATACTCCTCTGCTGCCTCTGATGCTGTGATACTGCTCACTCTTGGCTCTCCTTCTACCTAGCTGGCCACTCCTTCCCCTAAGTGTCGAGTGTTGGTCAAGATTTTCTCCTGAATATTCTATTCTCTTTATCTCTCACCCCTCCTTGATTTTGAATCCTCATCTATTTATCATTTCATCTCAGCCAGTAATTTAAAATGGCATGCAGTGTATATTGCAACTTTGGAAGACTTAAGAGCTCTGATCAATAGTCAGCGACCAGCCGTAATTCCAGATGTTTGACGATAGAAGCCTGCTAGCCACCTCGTGATGGAGAGTCACAGATACAGGGCATAGAATGAGAAGTAGAGATTTAGGCGTGGCCAATGTGGAAATTCACTTTGCTTGACTGTGTGATTGTTAAAAGGGCCCAGGTTTTCTTTCTTTCTTTCCCAGTGGAAGGGAGAGATAATAGGTTTTTGTAATTGAAAAAATTAAAATTAAGAAAAAAAGAGAATGGCATATTAGAGACCAACAATTTAATGCAGAGAGGACATGTGCTCATCTTTTTCTCTTTTCCTCTTTTTAAATGGTACTTTATCAGGGATGAAGGAGAGTCAACCATGTTATTCATTCACTCCTTTTCTAGCATCCCTCCACATTCATCTCTAAAGCCAGGAGGAACCGATTGGATCTCCCACATAGGGACCAGTCTTGTTTTCCCAATGATAGGATTGGCCTTGCCTACCCCAAGAAGGGAGATGTACTGGGTGTATCTTGTGACAGACCAAGGCTCAAACATGCGCACACACACACACACACACACACACACACACACACACACACTAGAACAGGGAGAGAGGAGAGGAGTCAGGTAGACAAAGAAAAGATGGAGAGGCAGCTGATCCTTGGGAGCATTCCCTCGCTCATCTCCAATTTCTCCTCATATCCCCTCTGCTTATAAACCTGTACAGGCCTTCACCTTTAAAACAAGCAAACAAAAAACAAAACAAAACAGAAAAAAACCCTTCACCTGACCCTGCCATCCCCTCAAGTTATCATTCTTTATCTTTTCTCTCTTTTGCGGCTAAATTTCTAGAAAGAATTACCTACATTCATTGTGCTGCTTCTCAGCCTTTTGCAATTCAATCCAACAGGCCTTTATTAAGCCGTAATATGCCTGGGACTGTGCTGGTACTGAGACTGCAAAGATAAAAATGAAAACAATTCCTCCCCTTAAAGAGATTATATTCTACTGGAATCTGACTTTTGATCTCACTAATGAACTAAACTGCTCTCCCTAAGCTACCAGAGCAATATTAACTATTAAATCCAATGGCTTTTTTTCATAGCCCTCATCCTACTTGACCTGTCTGCAGCTTTTGATACTCTTAATCATCCTCACCCCCAACCCCCTCCACTGGACAATATCTCTTACCTCTGATGCCATGATACTGCTCACTCCTGCCTCATCTTACCTAGCTGGCCACTCCTTTCTCTAAGTGGGGAGTGTTGCCCAAGATTTTCTCCCGAATATTCTTTCCTCTTTACCTCTCACCAACTTTTACGAGTTCAATGATCATTTCTATGAAAATAACTCCCAATTTATGTATCCAACCCTCTTCTCTCTCCTGAGCTCCAGACTTGTATCACCACCAGCTGGGGGTCTCCACCTAGATATACCATGAGCCTCATAAACTCAACATGTCCAAAATGGAACTTGTCTGCTCCCTTAAACCTTCCTCTCCTCCAAACTTCCTTACATCTGTTGAGGACACTACATCCTTTCGATCCCTTGGGCCTGCTTCATCTCTTGACTCCAATTATTTTCACTGGCGACTGTCTCCCATGCCTGAAACTCTCTTCCTCCTCATCTCAACCTTTGGTTTTCCTGGCTTCCTTCAAGTCTCAACTAATTTACAAGAAGTTTTTCTCAGTCCTCCTTAACTATAGTCCCTTCCCTATGAGACTCCTCCATTCTGTCTCTCTCTCTCTCTCTCTCTCTCTCTCTCTCTCTCTCCATGATGTATACATATATACACACATGTGCATATGTATGTGTATATATCTGTATCTATTTATCTATCTATCTATCATTTGTACATAAGTGTTAACATATTGTCTCCCAATTAGACCATGAACTCCTTGGGCACAGGTACATTTTTTGCCTTTCTTTGTATCCCTAGGGCTTAGTACAGTGCCTGGTGCATAGTAGGTGCTAGTTGATAACTGATTCTGCATCACTTTGCCTCCTTCCTTTCCCTCACCTCCAACTACATATCTGGTCCCTTGCCAAGTCTTTCTGATTCTATTTGTACTCATCTTTCCTCGAACCCCTTTTCTTTACTCATATCATCAATACTCTCAACATTCCTCATTTCTCTCCTGGACTAAAAAATACCTTCCTTATTTTTTTCCCTATTTCCAGATTCTCCCCTTCCCCAATTCACTCTCCACCCAGGAATCTTTCAAAGGTAGAGGCACGGCCAGATCACTCCCTGCCGAAAAAATCATCAGTGGCTCCCCGTTACCTCTAGGGTAAAATGCAAACTCCTCAGCCTGCTACATTATGTTTAAAGCCCTTGAAGATCTGACGTCCACCTCCCTTTCCAGACTTTCTTCATGTTAATACCCACCATATGCTCTTCATTACAGCCAAACTGGACTCTAGGTGTTTTATGAAGTCCACACTCTATTTGCCTCTGTGTATTTCTGCTGATTCTCCACCATGCCTGGAAAACACTCCCCATCTTTACCACCTGAATTCCTTGTCTTCCTTGGTCTCAACACAGTTGTTGTGACCCGGGTAGCCTTCCTTAATCTCTCTGTTGTAAGCACCCTTTTCCTTATCAAATATCTTGAATTCATTTATCTATATACCTGTTCACTTAGTTATATCCCTCAGGAAAATAGAAGCTCTTTGGGGGCAGGGATCATTTTTTTTTTCTTTGTATCCCCAGGACCTGACACATACTTATTGAATTGAATTGAGTTGAGCTGAGTCCCCTGGCTATGGCAGGATATGAGCTGTTAGGGGTAGGGAAACTTGTTCTTATTCTAAGGTTCAGTACATACAAGCCTTTCTCCCTTTCCAGGGTGTGTGAGGCCTCTTTCTAGATGACACAATTGGCTTATCTAGATGTGAGGCATCAGGCTTCCTCCCCACCCTGTATTCTATATTAGCTCCTTGTCATGATCAGAGCTTGGAGGTGCCAAAGAGAGCTGTACTTGCAGTCAAGAGATCCCAGTTATCATACTTATTGAAAGTCTTTCTTTTTCTCTGAACCTCAGTTTCCTGATCTATAAAACAGGGATAAAAATGCTTACATTGCCCAATTATTAGGATTTTGAAGAAAATACTATGTGAATCACAAAGTCTTATGGAAATGGAAATTAGGTTGATAATCACTCTATCCCCAAAGTAAAGCTCAATATATACCTGAAGACATCTTCCTCCCCTCCAAACTCTCACATTCTCCCCCAAACACCTCTCTTCTTTTAAAGAAGATTGTTGCTATTAAATCCAGCTAGTGCTATATGTTACAAAAAAATTCAATTATCTTCATAGTTCTGGAGGTGAGAGTGGGATGAATGTGTGGGCATGATCCTAGCACGGCCGCCTTTGGAACATGGGACAATCGGTCTCTATGATTCTCAGAGAAGTACACGGGGACTGAGTCCCAGGGCAGATGTGTGTAAGCATCTCTGCTTACTAGTCATAGCATTGACCAAATCATCTCACCCCTACAGATCTCAGTTTCCCCATCTACAAAACAAAGAAGTTGGATTATATGGTACAGTGGAAAAGGCATTTATTCTGGTGACAGAGGATTTGGATTCAAACCTTGCCCCCGCTGTTTGTTATTTTGTGACCTTGGGCAAGTAACCTAAATGCCCTGTGCCTCACTTTCTTCATCTGTAAAAATTAGATTACATGGCTTCTGAAGTCCTTTCTAGTCCTAGATCTAGGATTCATAGACCTAGGATTCTATGACCAGCTGACCCCTCAGGTCCTTCCCCACCCTGAAATTCTATTCTCTGCCGTTTGGAGACCGGAAAGAATTCGAAGGAAAAACCAGGCCTTTCATTGGCTCCAGGGTCAGGTCAAAGCCCCATTCTCAGGTCAATATTCTAGGGGACAGAGAATATGTCAAAATTTAAAAAGGTTCTTCCATTACAGCTCCTCTTTCTCAGACTGGTAGGATGTATTTAACGGAATGAGACCAAGCCAAATTGCAGTCACCCCCTCCCAAGCCATTCTGGGGCCCCAGATCCAGTAGCCTGGCCTGGGGCAGCCAAAATCAGGGCCCGCCACTGTTCCTGGGCCACATTTTTCTAATAGCTTTGCTCCCTTCCCTGGCATTTTCCTTCTAATAAAAGTTAAGCAGCCAATACAAACACGAATCATCTAAACTGTAGGGAAAACCCAACGGGCTGTGAAAGCCGAGCTCATGCTGGGAAAATGATAGCAAATGGGATATAAAAAGTACAATCCATTGGAAGGCACTGGAGGTTTGCATTGGTTCCCCTCCCTACCCTTGGTGGCTCTCTTGGCATTGATTTCAAATAACCATTCCGAAAGCTGAGCTCCAGGTTTATGGGGAGGGGGTCTGCCAAGCACATCCCCCTCTTCTGATAGCCTTCAACCCCCAGCATCACTGAATGACTGCACCATAATCCCTGCCTGGAAAACTAGGAAATCATGGCCACTGAAGGCCTGGCCTTCCTTCTTCAGCTCCTTGAGGGAAAGATGGCTAGAATTTACTGAGCTGTCAGAGCCTTAGAGCTAGACTAGACTACAGACTGAGAGATAGATATTAACCCCCTCCATTGACAGATGGGGAAATGGAGGCTTAGGAAAGAGAAGGGAATCTGGGCCTCACACCTTTTTTTTTTTACAGCTTTATCCCCCACTGATTCCTTCCACATACTCTATCCACCATTGCCCAAAATGGACCACTCCCCGTTCCCTGGACAGCCCCCTTACTCTTCTGCCTATGCGTCTTTGCTCCCCGCTCCCTTGTTCTCTCTGTTGAAATTTCTCCAATCCTTCAAAGTCCAGCTAAAATGCCACCTCATCTAGGAAGTCTTCCTTGTCCCTCTCCCAGCCCTGTGGCCCAAGGTAATTTCTCCCTAGCTTGTGTATCCACAAAGCTTTGTTTGTATTCTTTCTAGGCACCTATCATAGAATGCCGCATAGTTTTTTGTACCTTCCTTCTTGACTATGAATTCCTTAAAGATAGGAGCTCTCTCTTACTTATCATCTTACCTCCTAAAGCCTAATGTAGGGCCTTATACGTATGATGAATATACATACAAATAAGGTAATACAAATAATATAATAATATAGATAGAAATAATGAATGAATGAGTAAGAATGAATGAATAAAACCCCCACTCTCATTCCAACTTCCCTATTACTATCGAGGGCACCACTGTCCTCCTAGTCACCTCACCTCACAACCTAGATGGAATCCTTGACCCTCACTCTCTCTCAAGCCCCTTTATCCAATCTATTGCCACATCCTATTGATTCTACCTCTTCTATGCATCCCCTTCTCTCCTCTGACACTGCCACCATCCCACCGTGGTGCAAGCCTTCATCACCTCACACCTGGACTATTGCAATAGCCTACCGGTTGTTCTTCCCTCAAGTTTCTCCTCACTCCAACCCTGGTGGCTCCCCAGCGCCTCTAGGATAAAATATAAAATCCTCTGTTTGTATTTTAATGCCCTTCATGACTTTGTCCCTTCTTACCTTTCCAGTCTTCTTATATTTACCCCCTCCCCAACATACTTATCCTTAAGGTCCGTGATTCTGGGCTTCTTGATGGTCTTCACCCATGATATTCCATCTCCCACTTTCACTTCCTGTCCCCCTGGTCTGGAATGCTCTCCCTCCTGTTCCTTCCTCTTGGCTTCCCTGGCTTTCTTCAAGTCCCAGGTAAAATCCCACTTTCTGCAAGAAGCCTTTCTTCAATCCCCTATAGTGTTCAAACCTTCTCTTTGAGATTCCTTCCAGTTTATCTTGTGTATATGTATGTATGTATGTGTATACACACATATACATGTGTATATACATACACATATTATATATGTACATACATACATACATAATTCTTTGCATGCTGTCTCCTTCTTTAGGCTGTGAGCTTCTTGAGAGCAGGGACTGTTTTTGCCTTTGTTTCTCTCTCCAGAGCTCAGTGCAGCACCTGGCGCAGTGTAAGCGCTTAATACATGCCTGTTGATTTGACTTGACTTGACAAATGAATGAATGGATATGCCTTCCCCAAGATCACACCACAGATCGGCGAATGAATAAATATGCCTTGCCCCAGATCACCACAGAGATCAGTTAATGAATGAATGTGCCTTGCCTAAATGTGTTCAAGATTGGTAAACGAATGAAGAAATGAACAAACGACTCAAGATCACACAGCAAATCAGAAAATGGATGAAAGATTGAACATAGATTGTCCAAGGTCAGAGGAGAGAAGTGAATAAAAGATGATCCTTTACCCAAGGTCATACAACAGATAATGAATGAATGAATGAATGAACAAATGAATGAATGAATATGCCTTGTCCCAGATCGCACAGTAAATCAGAGAATGGAAAGATTGAGCATAGATTGTCCAAGGTCAGAGTAGAGAAGTGAATGAAAGAATATCCTTTACCCAAGGTCATATAACAGATAATGAATGAATGAATGAACAAATGAATGAACGAACAAATGAATGAATGAATATGCCTTGTCCCAGAACACATAGCTGATCAGTGGCAGAACAGGAGCTAAAAGTAATGCCTCCCTTTAGGGTTTACAAAGGGGATTCCAAAGACAGTGGAGAGAATCCAGGAAGTTGCCTGAGCTCTCCCCAGTTTCCCTCAGAAATAATGCTAAATCAAGCCCCTAAAAGAACTCTGGAGTAACAGAATCCACAAAAAGATGGAGTGAAACAATTTTCCAGCCCAAGATAACTTAGAAGGACTTCAGGAAAGGTCTGTCTCACTTGGGCAAAAGGGGAG
Source organism: Phalanger gymnotis (assembly GCA_028646595.1). Classification (NCBI taxonomy): domain Eukaryota; kingdom Metazoa; phylum Chordata; class Mammalia; order Diprotodontia; family Phalangeridae; genus Phalanger; species Phalanger gymnotis. The sequence goes on from CM053623.1 coordinate 420,014,265, forward strand.
GACGATGTCATCAGTCTCGTTCTCTCTTCCAGACTCATTGGAGTCCAGTGGCAAGACATAAGTCAAGACGACTGGTGATGGTGCAGCAGGCTCTCTATCACACCAAGCAAAGTGAGAGAAAAGGGACATTGAATGCTATGCAGACATCTAAACCTAGATGGGCTAAGAATACTCTCTTCGGGAAGGCTGTGAATCTGATGTCTCCAGGAGAGGGCTACATTCTCAGGTCTCAGCCAGACTCCCCTGCTGGTCCAAATGGCTACACTTCACTTTCATGTCATGGCATCACCTCTCTGATGTCATGCTCTTCTTCAAGAATGAAGGACAAACCACCACCACAACAACAACCTCGGGCTCCTCCCATGTCTTTGTTTCCTATATCTAAGTTCTGAGTTTGAGGGAGGAGAGTATGAGTGGAAAAAAGATGCCAAGATCTTCTAGGTTGAAATAAGTGCATGCCATCAATTGTTCCTCTGTGGAAAGATCATTGTTTAACTGTTTGAAAATCTGGATTTTAATCCTCTCTCTTTCCCTAACTTGCTGAGTGACCTAGAGGAAGTTATTGCCTCTTTCTGAGCTTCAATTTTCTGCTTTGGAAAAGGAGGAGAATGGACTTGATCATCAGTGAGGTCTCTCTTAGACCCACCATTTTATGTTCTGCAGTTTAAGATTCCTCCCAGCTCTGCCATAATGGACTTTGCTTTGGCAGCATCTGAGAGATATTCTTATTTAAATAGCCCCGTACTCATCACCTACTATTTGTGAGACCCTGTGCTAGAAGCTGGGGATCCAAAGAAAAACCAAAACTAGCCCTACCCTCAAGGAGCTTATAGTTTGCCAGGGAAAATACAGTACCTGCTGTACTCTTTTATCAGATGGTCTGAATCTATTCCCAAAAAATATTTTATGGCCTGGAAGCAAGATTTTGGAATACTGTAATTTGTCTCAGTCATTATTTCTTTCTCTTCAACCTTGTTCCCATCTCCATGTCTTTGTGCCTTCCATGTGGCATCTGAAGTGATACCCGGCCCCTCTCTCAGGTCACCTGGTGAAATACTTCCTTCCCTTCCAGGGCCAGCTCAGGCGCCAATTTTTCCATGAAACCTTCCTGAATATTCCTGGCTAGACACGATGACTTCCTTCCTCCCAGTCAGTCAATTAGCATTTATTAATTATTTACTAAATGTCAGGCACTAGGTTAAGCATCAGGGACCAAAAGAAGGACCGAAAAATAAACAAACAACCCAGTTCCTGCTCTCAAGAAACTCATATTCTAATGGAGTGACGACATGAAAACACTGTACAAATAAGATTTATGCAGGGGAAAACTGGGAGTGGTAGCAGAGGGGAAGCACAAAGATTAAGAGACACTAGAAAAAGCTTCTTGCAGAAGATGAGGCTTTAGTTGAGATTTAACAGAAACCAGGGACACTAGGAGACAGAAATGAGGAGGGAAAGAGATCCAGGAATGGAGAAACAGTCAGTGAAAATGCTCAGGGCTGGGAGATGGAGTGTCGTATGGGATGAACAGCAAGAAGCCCAGGGTTCCTGGACTGTACTTTAAGTATGTTTCAGGGAGTAAGGTATAAAAAGGCTGGAAAGGTCAGAAAGCTGTAAAAGTCAAACAGAGGATTTTCTATTTGATCCTGGAGATAGTAGAGAGCCACTAGAGTTTATCGAATAAGAAGGTGACATGGTTATACCCGAACCTTAGGAAGAACAATTTGACACCTGAGTGGAGGATGTATTGGAATGGGGAGAGACCTGAGGCAGGAGGACCAACCAGCAAGTTACTACAAACTTTATTTGAATAGTTCTATCTTAATCATGCTCTAACTTGTAGAATAGTTCTTGATGTTTGTCTCTCTCTTTTCCTTTCTCCTCCACTAGCCTGGGAATTTCTTGAGGGCAGGGACCATTCCTTATTTTTCTTTGTATCTCTAGCACTATCAGTGCCCAGCACTGTGGGGTCTTCACAGAATAGATGTTAACTCAGCATTTATTGGATGGATGGATGAATGGATGGGTGGATGGATGGATGGATGGATGGATGGATGGATGGATGGATGGATAGAGGACAGGTCTAGCTAGACCCAAGATTGGGTCAGCCTAAAGCACTAGAAACTATCTTCACAATGTTGATATATAAACAACCCAACCCCACCTAACAGGGAGGGCGGAAATGATTGAGAGCAAAGCAGTGGAATGGAATGGAAGGAGTCCCAAGGTTAGATTCAGAAGTTCTGGGGCCAAATCTCACCCAGGACTTTTACTAGATCTTTTAGCTCTCTGAGTCTCAGTTTGCCATTGGTAGAATTGTGTTGGTGTTCAATCATTTCAGTCATGTCTGACTCTTGGTGACCCCATTTGGGGTCTTCTTGGCAAAGATATTGGAGTGTTTGCCATTTCCTTCTACAGTTCATTTTACAGGTGGGGAAACTGCGGTAGACAGGGTTAAGTGACTTACCCAGGGTCACATAGCCAGTAAATGTCTGAGGTCAGATTTGAATTCAGGTGGAGGAGTCTTCCTGGCTACAGGTCCATCCCCTGCCATGCCACCAAGCTGCCTGATTGGTAGAATGGGGATAATAAATTATTGTACCACTTACATCACAGGAGCCTAGGATCTTAAATATGGGAAGAAGGAGATCCGGAGATCATCTAGACTAGGGGTTCTTAATCTTTTTTGAGTATTATGGGTTCCTTTGTCAGTCTGGAGAAGCCTTGAGATCCCTTCACAGAATCATATTTTTAAATAACTGAAGGAAATGCTAAATTTCAGCTAAAGCTTAGTGAAGAAAATGTATTTTCCCCCATCCAAGTTCAAGGACCCCCACAGACCACTCTGTGGATACCAGATTAAGAAGCGCTGATCTTGTCCTTTCCTCTTCATCTTACAGATGAGGGGACCGAGGCCCAGAGATGCCACTGTACTTGCCCAAGGTCATAGATAGGTGCCAAGGGGCAGATTCTAAGGGGAGCTTCTCAGCCTACAAATAACCTGCTCTTCCCATTAGGTCATCGCCTTCATCCTGGCAAGCAAAGTGCTTTGTAAGTCTGAAAGTGTTCTAGCAAGGGGAGTTATTATCAGTACAAAGGGTGGCTGAACAAAGGTAGTCCATCCTTTGGCACTTGCACAGGACCCCCACCTCCCCACTCCAGTCAGTCCTGGACAGTTTCCTCGGCCTGCCTCTGAAGGTTGATGCCTCTCTGTTGGCAAGGTCGAGCAGTAATGAGCTACGAGTCCTCTCTGTGCGCCCTGTGGCTCCTGGGGAATAGCTGTCCCCACTGTCTCGTCCACCATCCCTGGCCCAATTGTCAGGATGATCCACGGCTCCCGGCCCTGGCCCCACAGCCCATTATGAAGGTGCGTCCTAATCGATGGGAGCATTTTTAACGAGGTGCCCCTTGTGATTCTTCCATCCTGATTATCTGGCAGATGAGGTAGGCTGGAAGGCGGGTGTCAGAGCTGTCGGAGCCTCTGACCGATGGCAGCCTCCTGACTCCCCTGGGCCCTCGTGGGCAAGAGAGAGAGAGAGAGAGAGAGACAGAGACAGAGAGAGAGAGGGAGAGAGATAGAGACAGAGGCAGAGAGATAGAGAGAGAGACAGAGAGAGTGTGTGTGAGAGAGAGACAGAGACAGATAGAGAGACAGACAGAGACAGAGACAGAGAGACAGAGACAAAGAAAGAGACAGACAGAGAGAGACAGAGAGACAGAGACAGAGAAACAGAGAGAGACAGAGACAAAGAGACACAGAGAGACACACACACAGAGACAGACAGATAGAAAGACAGAGACAGACAGACAGAAAGAGAAAGACAGACAGAGACAGACAAACAGAAGTTCAGTAGGAGTTAGCATGGTGAAGAGGCCATCTTCTTTGTAACACCTCCCTGTGAAGTTCCTAACCCCATCTCCATTTTATAGAGAAGAAAACAAACAGAAAGCCACAGGATAAGAGAAGTGCCCAAGAAGTCACTTAATCCAACCCCCTAATTTTAAAAATTAAAACAAACAAACACAAGGCCTCGGGAGGGGAAAGAAGAAAGCCAAGGTCAAACCAACAGGCATTTATTATGCACCTGTTATGTTCCAGGCCCTGTGCTAAGCAAAGCAAAGCAAAATAATCCAACCCCCGGCGGCAAAGAGTTCACAATCTGATGGGAGAGACAGCTTGCAGATAGTTGTGTACAGTTATGTACAAGCGAGCTCGAGATGGAGGACTTGAGGGTCATACAAATTTAAACCCATGCGATCATGAGACCTTAGGTATCCTCTGCTCTCATCCTCTTACTTTACAAATGAGGAAACTGATGCCTCAGAGACTTGCCCAGCATCAATGGAGTTATAAGAGTCAACATAGGGATCCAAACCCAGGTCCTGTGACTTCAAATCTAGCATTTTTTCTACTTCATCATTCTCCCTCTCAAGTCTGGGGCAGGCCAACTACACCATGTTAGTTATTCTTAGAATGCAGAACAAGGAAGGTGACAAACTTTTTGTCTTGTGCCATGGTTAGAACCCATCTTGAGTACTGGGGTTAGAAAGAAGCATTTATTAAATACCTACTATGTGGGGTAGCTGGGTGGTGCAGTGGATAGAGCACTGGGCCTGGAGTCAGGAAGATCTGAGGTCCAATCTGGCCTCAGACACTTACTAGCTGGGTGACCCTGGGAAAGCCATTTAACACCACCTGCCTCAATTCCTCATTGCTAAAATGGGAAGATCAGAGAAGGAAATGGCAAACCTGACCACAGTATCTTTGCCAAGAAAACTCCGTGGACAAAGTCCATGTGGTCATGTAGAGACAGATATAACTGAACCGCAAAATGTGACCTGGCATTGCGCTGAGTACATTACAAATATTATCTCATCTAACACTGTCCAGTTCTGGGTACCATATTTTAGGGGAGGCATTGATACATAGGGGACTGGATCAGGAGGTCATGGGCGCCTTCTCATTGGAGGCCTTGTCATATAGCTTGAGGATGGGGATCTTGTCAGCTATAGGTTGAGACCCCTTCCACCTCTGACATTCTGCCGTATTCCCTCCATTTGTCTTTCTCCTTATCCCTGTGCTTCTATTTTCTTGCAGAGGCAGAAGTGATGCCTAGTAAAGATTTGCTCTCTTCTCTCCCATGGGGTGGGATCATTTTCCCTCCCATAGCCTCTTTGGGAGTCTGTTTGGGGCTCAGGTTGGTGCCATCCAAATTCCAAAGGATTGTGTGGTTTTGCCAGACAGGAAGAGACCGGAGGAGAGTGCTGACTCTTATTTGGTCTCATGTCAGAAAACCAGCATGGTCGTAGCCATTGGCAGGCATTGCCTTCAGGAGTCCTGGACTCCATAAAAATAGAGAAAAGGTTTGGGTGATGGGGCCAAGGATTTTGCATTTTAAAATTTTGGCCTTCATGGCTTTAGCCTCTGTCCCTTACTGCTTGAATCCCTCCAGTGATGGTTAGCCTACTACCTCCCCAGGCGGCCCATTCCACTCCCAGATAGTGATTATTACAAAGGGTTTTCCTGATATCAGATCTAACTCTGTCTCTCTGCAGGTTTTACCCATGACTTCCAGGTCTGCCCTCTGGTTAAAAACAGAGCTCTCTTGAAAACTCTAGCCTGCCCACCACCTGTTTCAGTACAGGCCATGAGCTAAGAAACCATTCTGTAAAAAAATAGAATGTAGTTTGCTGATTCATGCTCCATTCTTTGCCAAAATTGTTAATAACAATTGCAAGGTTACCTAAGAGTTTTGTTAAAAGAAGTTCCCCAAGAGAGTAGCCCAGGGTCTTTTAGGCAATAAGATACATTGTGGGTAAATTCTACCCAGAGGAGGGGGCATGGAGAGACAGAGAAACAGGCAGAGGCAGAGGCAGAGACAGAGAGGTAGATACAAAGAGAGAGACAGAGAGATTTAATGAGAATGACTCAGCACATGAATATCAACAGTGACTTTGATAAATTGAGAATATAATTTTTTAACAGTAACCTTAAAGATAGAGACACATAAGCATTCCTGTAAATAAGAATGGAATTCGATGAACCAATCAATACCTGTCCAAGGTCAAAGCAGGCCTCTCACACAGCCAGCAGAGAAGAGTAGAAGTAAGAAAGAACAGATACTTCTGGAAGGGAATAAGGAGGGGGGGAAGGAGGGAGGGAGAGACAGGAGAAAGAAAGGGAGAGAGAGAGGGAGAGAGAGAGAGAGAGAGAGAGAGAGAGAGAGAGAGAGAGAGAGAGAGAGAGAGAGAGATGTATCTTTAAACTCTTCTCCCCACTTACCTACTGTCATCAGGTCATATATATTGCCTGTTCCTCAGGCACCCTGAAAGTTGGAGTCAGTAATACATCCTCTGCATTCCAAGTGCCATGCCAGATGTGAGAGCCAAAGGAGGAATCCTCCTACCATCTTTTCAGGAACAAGTCAGTTTTGAATCAAGGAGGTCCCTCCCTATTGACAATAGAAATCTACCTTAACTGAACAAGTATTTATTAAGTGCCTACTGTGTGCCAAGCACCGTTCTAGGTATTAGAGAAAAAAAAGATAACGGCAATTAGGAAAACAATCCCTACCCTCCGGGAGCTTGTGATCTATCGTTCCTTAGCTCAGTCACACAACTCATTGGTCCCACTTGCCTAGAACCTATTGTTATGTCTAGGGCTGAATTGGGGAGAGGTCTGATTCATGGCTAAGAAGTAGTGGGACTAGAATTCTCCTGACCCTAAGAACAGTAAACTTCCCACTGTGCCACACTGCTCACTCAGGCACAAATACTGAGCCTGGGGATATGTAGGGAGGAGGTGCCCTCTGGCAGGGCCTCCCTTGTAATTTAGAGGGATATGCCATCTTTGCTTTACAAGCAAACAACCTCAGGGTCCTTCTCTGTAAAATGGTAGGATTGGCCTAGGTGTTACCTAAGGTCCCTTTCCATCTGGAAAGCCACGGTCCTATGGAAGAAGCATGTTGTGTGGCAAATATTTTGTAAAAATTAAAGGTGTTGATGAAATGAGTGGTTACTTTACTATTTTCTCTTTCCTCTCCATGTCTGTCTGTCTTTATGCCTGCCTGTCCTTCAATCTGTCTCTGTCTCTCTGACTCTGTCTTTGTCTTTCTGTCTCTGATTCTCTCCTTGTCTCTGTCTCTCTCGGTCTCTCTGACTCCCTCGCTATCTCTCTTTCTCATCCATCTCTCTATCTCTGTCTCTCTAACTCTAATTATCTTTTTTCCTCCTCTGTCTCTTTGTCTCTGTCTCTATCGCCATCTCTCTATGTCTTTCTCTCTCTTCCCTCTGTCTCTGTCTGTCACTTTCTCTCTTTCCTGCAAACATGTGGGCAGGGAATGAATCATCCGAACTCCATCCAGGAGCCAACCAGCCAGAGACCAATGGGATAGTCATAGAATGATGGCATCTCAGAGATGGGTCACACCTCAGAGGTCACCTAATCCAACCACCAGCAGCAGCTGAATTACATTTGTTTGTGGATGGTACGGCATGCAGAGCTCTTATGAACCAGGCCCAAGCCTCTTATCCTTGAAGAACAGCTAAATTTGTGCTGGGAAATGGCTGGCTCCAGTGGGCAGACCCCCAGCAAGAAGCTCAGGGTGCAGGCAAGAGGAGGGCCAAGGAACACTTTAAAGACCCTTGCTTGGCTTTTTCCCAGCGAGGTCAAAGGAAATCCTGGAGGCTGGTGTCTGGGGACTCCTGACAGCTCTCTCCCTTTCTCCCCTTCATCTCCTGAGTGATTAATGAGGACATTTGAAAGGCAATTAGCAGAAGCAGGTTTGGCTACCTTGAAGCATATTCATCAGAGTCCTTAATTCAGGGGGTCAGGGCCAGAATGGAGCCCTAGCTCAGGGCACACCAGCCTGTGGTACGTACGTTCTGTCTGCCATGCTCCTAGGATGGGGAGTTCAGAGTGGAAAGTCCCACCACAGAATTGGGTAGGGGGAGGAAGAGACCGCAAAGCCGTTAGCTCCAAAAGTCTGGCACTCAGGGGACCTGGGTCATAGCCCCCATCTGTGCTGCATAAAGTTGAGCAACTCAGTTATCTTCTCTTGGCCTAAGTTTACCCATGTATAATGATGGGGCTGCCTTTGATCTCTAAGGACCCTCCTAATTTAACAATAGATACTCCATACCTCCGATTTTTATGGTGATTTATGGTCACAACAAGAAGGACTTACCTGGTGAGACAAGCCCAGCTCATATTTGTTATTGCTGTTCAGTTGTTTCAGCTGTGTCCAACTCTCTGTGACCTCATTTGGTGCTTCTTTGGCAAAGATTCTGGAGAGATTTGCCATTCCCTTCTCTAGCTCATTTTACAGATGAGGAAGCTGAGGCAAGCAGAGCGAAATGACTTGCCCAGGGTCACATAGTTAATGTATCTGAGGCCAGATTTGAACTCAGGTCTTCTTCATTCCAGACCTGTTACTCTATCCACTGCACAACACTTCTATTTGATAGCTGAAGAAACAGAAGCCCAAAGTGATTAAGGGACTTGGCCAAGGTCACATAGCTAGTGAAGGACAGAGCTGGGAACAGGACCCAGGTCTTCTGCCTCCTGGCCAAGCACTTTTCCTTTCTTTCCTTTTTAAACGTAAAATTTTATTGATATCTTTTGTTTTCACAAGGTCAAAATTTGCCAAGTACTTTTTTTCCACCTAAGCTGCTTAACCTTGCCCCCCCATTCATTCTATGAGTCTGTGGTTCAGCGAACTTGGCAGAGGCTTCCTGGCTGAGAGAAGAGAAAGGAAGACTTAGAGGTGTGTGACCATGGGACATTTGAGTTAGAGAAGTCCTTAGAACAAGGTACCATGGAACTTCTGAGCTGGAAGGCACCTTAGAACTCAAAACCATAGGATGTTTGAGCTGGAAGAAATCTTAAGACGCGTAATCATAGAATGTCTAAGATACAAGGGTCTGCGAGACGTGGCACGTCACAGTTGGAATGGACCTCAGATCTCCTAGTTCAATCTCTTTATTATATAAGTGAGAAACCTGAGTCTCAGAGAGGGCTTTCACCTCTTCCCAGATCCTATAGTTGGGCTGTGGCAGAACAACAGGAAAACTTTGTTTACCAAAACTTCAGCACAGCGATTCCAGGCTGGTGGGGTGGCGCCTGGGAATCCAAATTGTTACAGGTCTGCTATTGATTCTTACCTATCACCATAGTCCCCAGTCAGGCAGGAAGGGAGAAGAGAACAAAACTGCGCTTTTTACCTGTGCAGAAGGGAAGGGATTAAATGTCTTTCTGTTTCTAAAACAAAAAAATTACATTAAATATCTGTTTGTTTATGGACTTTACATAATATTGGTAAGCCTCATCAGTAATAAGGCATAATTACTCCATTTTCCTGACGCAAATACATTTATTGCTCCACAGTGAACTGCAATTAATATAAAAGCAGCTTAGGTAAGTCATTAACAAGGTTTAATGGGTTTTAAAAATATTAATTAATATGTTAATAAACAGCCATTTGTTAAGTCTCTAACTGTGGCCCAGAAGGGGCCACAAGAAAAGCACACAGAGTAGGGAGACCACAGATCATAGGAGGCTACAGAAGGCGAGCTGAGGTCCACAGGTTGGCTGCCATGGGAACCCCAAGACCTAAGAACATTGGGGAGCCAAGAAAGTCTCTGGAAAAATGTGAAACCCTCAAATTTAGTCCCCTTGTCTTGGCATCAATGTTCCCATCTCATCCCCTCAACCTGGGGGCTTGAGCAATTGCTAAGATACAGAGTGCTGAAAGTCAGGAGATCTGAGTTCAAGTTCTGATTCTTAGATGACCTTGAACATATCTTTTTCCCTTCTGTGGATTTCATTTCCCCATGTGGGAAGAGAGGGGAAATGATTTCTTGGGACCTTTCTAGGTCTAAATCCTATGCTTCTATAGGGTCATAGATGTAGAGTTGGAAGGGACCTTAGAGTCCATCAAATTCATCCCTTTCATTTTACAAGTAAGGAAACTGAGGCACACTGAGCTTAAATGCCTGGCCCAGGGTCCCACAACTAACAAGTATCTGAATCAGGATTTGAACTCAGGTCTCATTTTACAAATGAGGAAACAGAGACTAAGAGTGGTTAAGTGACTTTGCCAGGGTCACACAGCTAGTAAAGTGTCTGAGCAAGGATTCGAATTCCTGACCCTACTCTCAGTGCTCTGTCCACCGAATGCCCAGCTGTCTCCTCCTCTTCCTCCCATTACCTTCTACCACAGGGCCTAGCCTGGGGCTGAGCACCCACACCCCTAGGAAATCCAACTTATGGAACTGACTGGAATCAAAGGAAATCCAGGTCTGTTTGTAATGGTTTGGAATCATTAAAGCTCTCTTGGAGCTCAGTTCATGTCTCCAGCCCCTGTGCAGTTGCATACTTCTGCATTTAAACAGTGGTTTTGAAGCAAATAATGATAGCATACACTATCAATTGGGGGTTTTATTTGTGTTTAAGATTTAAAGCAGTGACAGTGTCAACTGCAGGGCGCAATATTTTTATTTGTTAAGTTCCATTTTTCATAAGTGAAATATTTTACTCAATTTGAATAATATCTTTAAAATGGAAATTTATCCTTTTTAATTTTTTAAAAAATTGATTTAAAAATAAAGAATGAATCAAGAAAATAAAATCTTACATCAGTGGTAGGATTAAGTGGTAGCCAATGACTTCAGTTTTAATTAAAATACTCATGTGAAATGGGATTTTTATGAATCTCTGCCAAACTTACCTTCATAATTAAAACTTTTCCTAACTATTTGCATCTGTTGTTTTATGTGAAAGGAAAACTTTTAAATTAAAATGAATGAAAAGTGTCCTCCAATCGACTATGAGAAAATCCATCAATAGATGGACAAATTTGGCTATATGGGTCTATTAAATATGAATATGTAAAGATCAATTTTGATGAAGTCGCTGACAAATTTGCGAAGCTAAGGCCTGAAGTCAGAAACTGTAATATTATTATTAATTACTTCAATGGACCGATTTTAGGTTTAAGTTTTCTTCTTTTTTTTTTTGGTCGAGGCAATCGGGGTTAAGTGATTTGCCCAGGGTCACACAGCTAGTAAGTGTCAAGAGTTTTCCTCCTTTTAAAAAAAAATACATTAATGTAATTAAAAAGATTCGATTTTTTTACTGTAATTTTTTTATACTGGCAGGATTACATAAACAATTTTTAACAAAAGAACACTTTCACTGTCTGCATTTCTTTTCTGGCCGTTATTGTTACTTGTTTCATTTTATGATTTTTACTAAAAATAATTTTGTTGCAGGAAGAGGGGAATATCAAAAACTATCTGCTCTGGGTGTCACTGCTCCTGAGGGAGCTCAAACTTGGTTAATGGTTTATATAAGTAATGACAGTGCTACTGTTGACCTCTATCTTCTGATGGTGATTGGAGGTGATTCTGGAAGGCAAAGCCAGTGGGACACAGTTCCTGGCAGATCTTACCTACCCAGAAAGGCTTCAAGTACGGAGTGACAGTAGTCTCGGATGTTTGTTGCACAAAGGCCAACTTAGCTAAATCAAGAAAAACTCAGTACAAGCTTGGTTGTGAGGTCATTGAGGATTGGTGGAGGATGTACTAACTCCAATGAAATCGAGCTGGGTTACCTCTCTAGGCTGCCATTTTTCTCATCTGTAAAAGGAGGGAGTTGACCTCAGTAGGTTCTAAGGTGCCTTCGAAGTCTATGATTCTCTCCTTCTCCCTCCAGCTCCCTCTCTTTCTTCCTTCCTCCTTCTTTCTCTCCTCTTCTCCCTCCCTCCCTCACCTCCCCTTTTTTTCCCTCCCTTCCCCTCTATCTCTCTCTGTGTGTCTGTCTCTGTCTCTCTGTCTCTGTCTTTCTGTCTCTTTGTCTGTCTCTGTCTGTCTCTGTCTCTCTCCTCTTCTCCCTCCCTCACTTCCCCTTTTCCTCCCTCCTTCCCTCTGTCTTTCTGTCTCTGTGTGTGTCTGTCTCTGTCTGTCTCTGTGTCTGTCTCTCTGTCTCTGTCTCTCTCTCCCTCTCTCTCTCTCTCTCTCATTTTTGTATACTCAGTGCCTAGTATAGCTCCTGACACATAGTAGGAACTTAAATGATAGTGAATTGGTTGAAGGTTTCATAATCCTTAGCAATGGGTTGTGATTCTTTGTGGTAGTATTATTTATACTCACATGAATTGCCATAATCGGTAGTACTAGAAGGGTGCTGGTAAATGTTTAACATCTAGCTGACCAAAAGAAAACACACACTGGACACGCTTTTAAGTTTAATCTACATTAATAATATTTTCTCCACCACTTTCTTATGCTCAATCAACAAAACAATAAATCAAGTCCACATTTGTAGCTTTTGCTATTTTCTATAGTGTTTATGATCACCTGAAAATTTAACAACTGGCTCTCTGGAGCTAGTTCAAGTTGGCTCCCCCACTCTCTGGTAGGAATCAGGTTTCATAAGTCTTGGGAGATTCTCCACCACATCCTAGATACACACCCCAGGAAGACAGTCCCAGGACCAAAGAGGTTGTCAGATCTTTCCATTGTTAATATTGGGTCACCATAGCATTGCCTCATTGACCCTTAGCAGGGGAGTCACCAATACTGTGACTCATCTCTTCTTCCTCTGACCTTTATTGAATGATCTGATCATTCCCATTCCCAGCTCCTATATGGTGCTCTCTCCTGACTCACACAGGCGGAGAGGTCTGTTGTTTAGCATTCTGGCTAAAAATCAGAAAACCTCAGTTCTTGGCCATTTCTGAGGCACCTCCCTGCAGCTGAGATTCAGTTTCACCATTTATAAGATGGTCAAAACTATTCCTGCTCCCATGCAAGTTCTGCCAAGTTGTGGGTAGCTTCAGCTCTGATATACCTGAAGACTGGGAGAGGTGAGAAAACAAAGCCCACATTTTTGATGTGCTACTCTAGGCACCATGTTTTGGGAAGCACAGACATCAAAGTAATTTTCTTAAATTTCAGGTCTAATCATGGGACCGTTCTGCTCAACAAACTCCAGTGGCTCCCTGTTGCCTTAAGGATCAAATCTAAATTCCTCTATTAGGAAGGCCTTCTATTCTTCATTACAGTCTTCTTACACATTATCTTCTCCTTGTATGAAGCCATATTAGCCTACCCATAACTTTGCACATGAGACACTTCATCTCCCCACAATGTGACATTGCAATGGTGCCCTTCCTCTTTACCTCTGTCTCTTGCAATCCTTGGTTTATTTTAAGGCTCAACTCAAGTTCTACCTTCTCCATGAACCCTTTCCTGATCCCTCCAGTTATTAGTTCCCTGACCTTACCCCATAGGCACCTTGTATTGATTGTGTATATTTGTATATAGCTTTATATGTATACATGTCATCTTCTCCATTTGAATGTAAGCCCCTTGAGGCCAGGGACAGTTTCACTTTTGTCTTGATCTCCCTAGCACTTAGCCTGGCACGTGGTAAGCCCTTAACAAATGCTTGTTGATTGGTCAATGCTCAAGAGAAAACTGATCTTTCAAGTCATAAGACCCGGAAATGGGTCCCAGATCTGTCACATATTAGCTTTGTGATCCAAAACAAGTCATGTAACCTTCCTGAACTTCAATTTCCTCATCTCTCAAATGGGGATAATAACAATTGCCTTCCTTGCTTCCAGGGAAAGTACTTTGTCAATCTTTAGAGGTCACATCTATGTGTAATTATTATTGTCATTAATTAATTACGGAGGTGGGAATTTGCCATTTCCACCCCCCCCCAAATAAAGCAAGAAGAAAAGGCTCAGATATTAAAATGAATCCATTGGAAATTTCTATTTTTTAGTTTTTTCTCAAATTTATTTTTCAAAAAGATGTGTCACATTTTGAAGGGTCACAGGGCTTTTGGTTGTTCAATGAAAGCAGATGATATTACAAACGGACTATTATGTAAATAAGTTCAATGAGAAGGTGTATGTAGAACTATATCAGATTATATGCTATCTTGGGGAGGAGAAGGAGGGAGAGAGAATTTGAAACTCAAAAACTTGTGGAACTGAGTATTGTAAACTAAAAATAAAAATAAATTAAAAAAAGAAAGCAGATGATACCACATAAAATCAGCTTGTTATTGACTGAATCAGACACTGCTCCAGGCCTGTGTAGAACATAGCCAGGCAGTTTGGAATCACATATTCTAATAATAGGCCAGTCAAGTAGTGGTCAAATCCAGGTGTAAAGGACTCCTGAGAAGGAATTTTCATGACCCAGTAATGGTTTTGTGAACCCTGAAAGATCAGAAGATCTGGAGTCCCCATCAGTACTGGTGGCAGTATCTACTGGAGCTGGTGGCAGTGAGCTTGGAGCAGCGCTAGCTATCAGCAGTGTTTGTATCAGAAGGTAGGAGGTACAATTCAATCAAATTAAACAAACTGAGGAAAGGCAGCTTCAGGACTCTACAAAAACACTGACTCTGAGGCCCCAGTAGAAAGATATACCTTACGGGAGCTTCTTGAGGACTCACAAAATGAGAAAAGAACTTCTAATAACCAGGAGCTATGTTATCTCTTTGCCACAGAGTTTCCCCATATGTGCGCCTCACTGTCTTTGTATTGTATGTTTGAACCTATTTTCCCTATGAACTTTGTGTTTGTAAGGAGAGAGTGTGTCCCTAGTGTGAGGGGATTGTTTCTATACAAACATAAAATCCTTTTCTAGAAGCTAATTTACAATGGCTGATAATTAGTGACAAGCTCACTAGTGGGGGCTTGTGAGCAATAGTACTAGAAAATCCCAGTGATCCTTAGGGTTACTGAAGGTAGTAATAGTCAACCTTTCTCTGGGAACCCAACCTGTCAGTTGGAACATAGCTGGATGTGGGATGGGGCTATATTATTATAAAATACAGGAGTCCAGGAAAGCAAGGATTAAAAGAACAAATAAGCAAGTAGGACTTAAGAAGACCCGGATAGCTAAGATAAGGTAAGGGCAAGGTAGCAAGTCAAAATTCAAGCAAACAGCTAACCACCCTGGATGCTACGAATGGAAGAAGGAAGATGGGGAGGGGGTTGGTATCAGCCTAGCAGCACCGATACCAAGGACAGGTGGCTCATGTTGGGGCAGCTCCTGTCCTGGTGTCTATAACCTGTGCTATAAGCCCCTGGTGAGAGCCAATCAATGCCTAGTGATCCTAGCCTAGGGTCAGCAGGGGCTGATACAAGAATCATCTGGCTAGAGAGTGAGTTAGGGAATGTCTGGGTGTTGCAGGGCCTAGTCTAACCCCAGGCAGTGGCCTCCAGGCTCATTTCATATATAAGCTGCTCAAGAAAAGTGAGTATTAACCTGTTTTATAACCTGGGGTCCCCAAAATTGTTTTTTATGTTTTGATAATAGTATTTCAATGTAATTGGTTTCTTTTGTGTGTGTATGTGTGTGTATATACACATATATAGATACACATATACACAAATATGTACATTTATACATAGATAGCATGTATATGATACATACACACACACACATATATATATAATATGTATGTATATATAATTTTATATATTTAGAAACATGGTTCTGGGAGGGTGTCCCTAGGCTTCTCCAGACTGCCCTAGGAGTTTATGACACAAAATGATGAAGAACCCCCTCCCATTTTGGAGTCTAGAGACCAAGCTTTGAGTTTCCCCATCTTTCAGACGAAGGGTAGGACAGAATGATCTCTACGATCCCTTCCATCTCTGACATTCTGTGCTTCTATGAACCTGTGTGTTATTTGGGAATGTGCCCAGGACCTGTGGCTCCCTGAGGCATCCCTTCTTCCCCAGGCCTCTCCAGTGACTCCAGCACCTGGTGGCCAATTGCCTGTTGCAGATAATTAAGCCTTCAATTAGCAGCAGTTAGTTTTCACCTGTCCCTCTCTTCAGACCCAGCTAATTAGTAGGACTGGGGCCTCCTTCTCCCCCTAGTCCCACCCTCCCCTGCAAATAAGGGGAGATCCACTCTTTAATCACCAGCCGGCTAATCAGCCAAGATGAGGCATGTCTTTGACCCCAGCTAAGGGCTGTTAAAAGCTGATAAAGGAGCTGGTAGTTGGGCTGAGGGTCCCCTCAAACCCTGACTACAGAGCTACCCTATTTGTGCTTCCTACTGTCTCTCTAGAAAACTGGTGATGGTGTATTGAATCTGGACCTTCACAGAAACTGAAACATTTTTATTTGCATTGGTGGCCCAGCCTTGGGAGAGTGCTACAGGAATGCATTGCTTTTTAGACTGGCTGTAAACTTTAACTTAGCTTTGAGTATTACAATACCTGTAATGTGGGATGTGCTGTAGAATGTTTATCAGATTATTACATTACATGGAGGGCCTAGAAGAGGCAGGCAACAAGTATCCTTTAAACACTTATTATGTCACAGGGGCTGGGCATATAAGTACATCCTCCCCCTCCATCCATAAAAAGACCTTCTCTGTCCGCAAGAAGTTTAATAGGGGAACACAACACACCAAAGCTGGAAGGATGGGGAAGGGATCTGGTGCCAAGGTCAGACCCAGGGCAGAGCTGTCAGGGAAATGAAGGCTGGCTGGCCTGGGCCCTTTCCCTAAATGGGGGCCCTGGGAGGAACTCACCAGGGAAGAAGGGGGTCACAGGGATGTTCCAGGATGAGAAGGCTCTAGGCATTTAGGAAAATTCCAGACTGAGAAGGCAGCAGAGAAACGATGAAGTCTGGAAAATCTGAATCAGAACCAGGAGGGGAAAGAGGTGTAGGGTGTGTGAGATAGGACATGCAGAATGTGAA
The DNA here is from genome assembly GCA_028646595.1 of Phalanger gymnotis. Classification (NCBI taxonomy): domain Eukaryota; kingdom Metazoa; phylum Chordata; class Mammalia; order Diprotodontia; family Phalangeridae; genus Phalanger; species Phalanger gymnotis. The sequence continues at coordinate 420,031,004 of CM053623.1, forward strand.
GAGTGACTCCCTGCAGGGTGCTGGTGTTGTTGGGCTCTTCCATGTAGAACTCAACTATTATGGGCCCCTGCCTCTCTCCTCTCTTCTCTCCCTCTCTCTATCACAGCCTCCTCCTTTGTCTATGCCTGCCTCAGCCTTTCTTCCAGAATATTGAGGGCAGGGGCTAGCTCTGTGGAACTTCAGCCACAGTCCTCAGGGAATGGGTGCAACATCTTATTACCAATATTGGGGGAACCAGGGTCCCCGAGGAGCTGCTTTATGCTCTGCCATGCCTTGGGCACTGAGTGAGGCAGGTGACAGAAAAGATACTAGGACTGTGTGTCCACAGTGGGTGCTGATGGGGCCTGAAGATCATTCCATCAGTACTTAGGTCAGTACTTAAGAAGGCTTCCATTTGGGGGAGGGCACCATTGAGGGAGTGCTTCTAAACACCTTATTATGGCAGATTCAGCCCTTGTCCTGAGGAAGTCAATCTAATATCCAGCCAGGGAGATAAAAACCCCCTGAAACCTTTAGGGGAGATGATAGTTATAATCCCGTAGCTCATCCACACACAAAGGAAAGCCGGGCACAGATACCAGAGGGGGCAACGAGTTGTGTCGGAGCCAATAAGAAATGCTTCCTGCTGAAGTGAGTTTTGAGTCTGCAGGGATGGTTGGGTCAAGAATGAAGAATCTGGGAAAGGAGACTAACAAGGAATTACACAAAGACAGAAGGAGAACCAAGAGAGAGCTGGTTCATGAAAATTCAGGGAGAAGAATGCGTCTCTAATGAGCAGTACTCAACAGTGTCAAATGTGGCAGGAGGTTAAGAGGGATGAGGGCTGGGAAAAGACCATCAATTGGCAACAACTAGATCATTGATGACGTTGGAGGTAGCTAGTTCAGTTGAGTGGTGAGGTTGAAAGACAGATGACAAAGTGTTGAGGAGTCAGTGGAAAGTGGGGCAGGGGGGCTAGCTAAGGTAAAATTCAAGGATGGAAGGAAACAAATGAACCGGTTCCATCGGGATCAATATTTTGAAAGGAGGAGAGTTGAGCCTGAACAGTGATGATGGACTGGAACAAACAGGAAGGGGTGGAGTGACTGGATGCTGCAGTAGAGATAGAAAACAGGTTTAGGGGAAATGGAGCTAGGTGACATAGCAGACAGTTCAGTGTACTTGGAATTAGGAAGATCTGAGTTTGAATCCTGTCTCAGACACTTCACTAGTTGTGTGACTCTGGGTGAGTCCCTTAAACTTCTTATAAGCCTGTGCCGCCTCATCTGTAAAATGGGCATTACAATGGTCTCTAGAATCATAGATTTGGTGCCAGCATCATATGAGGTAGCGTGTGTAGAGTGCTGTTCAAAGTGGGAAATGCTATACGAATGCTATTAAAATTATTCAGTGGAGATTATTGTCAGATGGGGAATATCGAAATTGGAGCTAATGGAGATAGAATATTTGTGGGTGATATATATATGTGGGTGGGGGCATCCCTGCCTGTGTCTGTACTGAAGTGGAGGGGGAGATCATGGGCACTGAGAAGGTTGGCAAAGTGGGAAGCCAGAATATTTAAAGTGGCATCAATATGGAAATTCAAGTCCCCAAGTATTAAGGATTAGGATTGAGGTCCTAATAACTCTAGTTATTAGGATGGAGAGGAAGACCTTGAATCAAGGTCCCAAACTCCTTGAGAAAAGAGACAATAACCTGGAAAGGTTGGGAGATAATAGTCATAGGATATGGGCAGGGATTTTGTTGTTGAGTTGTTTCAGCCGTGTCTGATTCTCTGTGACCCCATTTGGGGTTTTCTTGGCGAAGATTCTGGAGTGGTTTCCCTTTTCCTTCTCCATCTCATTTTACAGATGAGGAAAATGAGGCAGACAGGGTTAGGTGACTTGCTTAGGGTCACACAGCAGGTAAATGTCTGAGGCTGGATTTGAACTCGGGTCCTCCTGACTCCAAGGCTGGCACTCTATCCACAGCTGCCCCTATGGGCATGGATAGTGTGATACGTCTAGATGGGTGGAACTTCAAAAGCGGACCAGTCACTGGGTGATGGTGGTAGGGTATCAGTATCGGAGTGGCTATGAGGAGCAAGAGCAAGCCTACCTAGCCCTCCTCCTGGCATGGCCACCTCAAAGCCAGAGATTCGGTGTCTTCTGAAGGAAGCCAAGTTTCCCTGATTGCAAGGAGATGGAAAAGAGCCACAGAGAAACTGGTTTAATATGAAAGACAATCTGTTATAATTGGAATGGGAGTGGAATCCACACTCAATTAATGGGGAAGGATGTGGTAGGGATAGTGCTGACATGGATAGCTGTGAGACCATGAGGAGTGGTTATCAGGGAGGGATGCTTCCCACTAGAGAGCTGGTGGCCCCAAATCGCTGGGGTCTTGAGTGGACCCCCAAGATGAGGGATCATCATATCATTTACATCCTCCCTCCTAGTATCCCCTATCTGTTCTCCCAACCCCAGCCAAGGGCATGGCACAGATCCATGGGAACACTCCAGAGCCCTGATCTACATTGGCTAGACACTAACCTTTGTTCTTATTCCCAGTTCACAGTAGGTAATGTGGTCATTAACATTTAAAAAAAGATTTAGATGTATGTATTAGTTAATTGGGTGAGTTAAAGAGAAGAAATTACATATTTCTACAACAAAGAGAGCAACTCCAACACTCTACACATTTTCTAGGGCACTTCTTTTGCTGCTCTGTGGAAATGAATTTTTTTTTAATATATAGAATATGGCGCCCAACTCTGGGCCACATTTTTGGAAGGACAAGGATTAACTGCAGTAATCCAAAGAGAGGTGAATGAAATAGGAGAGGGACTTGAAATCTTACCCTAAGAGGATGATTTAAACAATTTGAGATGTTTAGCCTAAAAAAAAGAAGTGCTGGGAAGGTTAGAGGGGAGAAGGAAAAGGGGAACATACCTGTTTTCAAATATTTGAAAAAATAAAACTTTCTCTTCTCCAAGTGAGAGGTTACTGCCCTTTGAGGCCTCTCTCCAGCCCCTGAGGGAAAGAAGCAGTGTGGTTGAGTAGCTGATGAACTGGCCTCAAATGACAGAGGTCTTGGCTCCAGTCTGGCCTCTGTTGGCTACATTACTTTTTGTGGTTGTTGTGCAGTCATTTTTCTGTCGTGCTTGACTCTTCATGAACCCATTTTAGTATTATCTTGGCAGTAATACTGGAGTGGTTTGCCACTTTCTTCTCTAGCTCATTTTACAGATGAGGAAACTGAGGCAAATAGGGTTAAGTGACTTGCCCTGGGCGGTACAGTTAGTAAGTGCCTGAGGCTGGATTTAAACTCAGGTCTTCCTGACTCTAGGCCTGGTGCTCTATCCACTGAGCCACCTAAAAATTTAACCAGTTACTCAGTACTCTAGTGCTTTCAATAAATGGCAGAGGAGCTGACTTGTACTGGCAGACAGAGTTTTCTTTCCCAGAAATTCCCTATTACAGTGAGATTGCATTTCCACTCCTTATCTCTATTCCTTCCTGGTTTCAGAAAGCAAAACTAGAAGCAATTAGTGTAAGTCGCAAAGAGGAACATTTAGGCTCAATATAAGGAAAAACTTTCACCATTTAGAGCTGTCCAAAAGTGAACTGGGCTGCTTTAAGAGGTATTGAGGTTCCTGTCACTTCATAGAATCACAGCATTTTTTATTTGGAAGGGACTTCAGCAGACATCTAGTATGATTCATACTCAATGAAATAATCCCCACTCTAACATACCCAACAACTAGTCATCCAGTGTGCGCTTGAAGACCTCCAGTGAGTGGAAACCCCACTGCCATTCCATTTTTGGACTAAAATTGTTCTAATTGTTACAAGGGGCAGCTGGGTGGCTCAGTGGACAGAGCACTGGGTCTGGAGTCAGGAAGACTCATCTTCCCGAGTTCAATTCTGGCCTCAGACACTTACTAGCTGTGTGACCCTAAGTAAGTCACTTACCCCTGTTTGCCTCAGTTTCCTCATCGGTAAAATGAGCTGGAGAAGGAAGTGACAAACCGATCCATTTGGGGTCTCGGAGAGTCAGACACAACTGAAAAATGACTGAATGACAAATTCTTAGGAAGTTGGTTTTTTTTCTGATATCAATCTCAAATTTGCCACTTTGCGTTGTTAACCTGATGCTCCCGGTTCTTTCCTCTGAGATTGAACAGCCCATCCAATCCCTTTTTCATGCGCCAGGCCTTCGGATGCTTGAACAGAGCTATCTCCACTCCCACTCCCTACTTCCAGATCCTGAGTCTTCTCTCTTCTAGGCTGTACATCCCCAGTCACTTCAACCTCAGGTGGAGGGTGGATGACCAGTAGTCAATGACAGTGTACATTCTGGAATAGCTGTCCTTGAAGGGATCCTTTCCTCTTAAACATTTCGTGATTCTAGACCCCTCCTTGATTTTCTGAAGGTCTCATTTCTAGCCATGGTATGTCCTCGCTAATCTGTATGACTGAGTTTCAAGTCCCCCTACCTATCCCGGGCCCTCTCCTCTGGATGCACCCTCTCCCACCCCCACCCCCATTCCCTCTTCAAGAAAGTGGCCTCTCTGAGTGAATGTGGCCCCGCCACCCGGTATAATTGTGATTAGACTCATTTGCTCCCAAGTTCCGAAATGAACTCTGTGCCCAAGTAATTAAATCTCTGAAAGTTTCCAGTCCTTTGTTTAAAGAATTCGTCCTTGTGCTCTCTCCGCCCCATCAGCTACCTAATTAGCAGAGCTTTGGCGTGATTAAAAATTCTCCCAGAGATCCGGCCGGGTATCTGCCTCTCCTAATGAGTGTTTGTGGACAGCTGGGAGCGGGCGCAGGCTCCCTCCTCCCAGGACCTCCGATGAATTCCGCAGACCTCTGTCAGGGCCCAGGAGTGAGAGCTGTCAGCCCAGTGATGGGGATGGAAATTGGTCAAAAGCACCGCGGGTCCTTGAGGAATGAAAGGCCTTGAAATATAAATGAAGATGAATATTCATATTTGGTTCAATAAGTGCCAACGATTAATATACATGTCTGTCAGGGAGAAGAATCGGGACTTATTCAATTGTGCCTGGCATAACCTGGCTTCTCGCTCACAATTAGCCTCCCGTCCCTCCCTTTGCTCTCTGCCCACTCCTGCAAGTTCAAAATTCACTGGGGGGGAGACTTCTGACTCAATGAAAAGGAAGTTTTTCTTTTTCTTCTTCTTTCTCTCTCTAGCCACCCTCCCCCTCTTCACCTTCTCAGCCACCTCGTTCTCATGCTAGGTGCCCACTCCTCTTCCCACCCAAACTCTTCATGTCATAGGATCATAGACTGCAAGCTGCAAGGGAACTTTGGGGTCATCTGGTCCAACCTCCTTGTTTTACAGAAGAAGAAACTGAGACCCGGAAACTAGGCAAGATCACGCAGGAAATCGTGGATTTGAACCCCAGATCTTCTCCTTGAAAAGCCAGGGGATCTTGCTACTGTATCATACTACCTATCCTCGTTGAATGCCAGAACTGGAAGGGACCTGAGCATTCATTGAGTCCACCCTTATATTTTACATCTGGGGAAACTGAGGAGGGGAATACACTTGTGTAAGGGTACACAGCAAGAGCTAAAACTTGAATCACAGGCTTCTGACTCTCAGATACTTTTAGGGAGCTATCAAGCCTTCAATCTTGAGTTTCATCTAACTCCCAAAGAGACCAGTATCTATCTAAGAAAAGGGGGACCAGGTATATGCTGGGATTTGAGGGGTGCCCAGAAGGAACCCCATGATGGTTGGCCCAGGGTTGCCCATAAAGTGTCCTTAATTTAGCTGTGTTTTGAAGGAAGTGAGAGATTCTATAAAGCAGAGATGAAGCATGCGAGACAGCCTAGGCAAAAGCAGAGCGATGGGAGATGAGAATGGGTCAGTTTGGCTAGAATATAGACTGTGGGAAGGACAGTAATGAGCATGGAAGAAAGCATGGAAAGGCGAGCTGGAAGCAGATAGTGAAGGACTATAAAGCCAAACAGGTATTTGTATTTTATCTTAGAAGCAAGAGGAAAACTCAAAATCTTCTTGAATCTGGTCTGATCAGACACATGCTCATATCACACAGACCATTGAATCTATTGGGTTTGTACATGTACTGGTTGGCCAAGTTAGGTTATATGTGTCCACATGTATTCAGGGAGATGTGAAAAGATATCTCTAGAGTCTCCTCCATCTACCGTTCTCCAAGGGAGACATTGATTCCAGCCAAGATGGGAAGGAAGAGATGGGGCCATAAACCGGCCATTGTTTTCTCCTCACAGAAATGATACTGGGCTACAATTATACCTATCTGTTCTCTTAAATATTGTCAGTCTGGGGGAAATTCTATTATTAGCCCTTAGATGATAAGGGTTATAATAAGTGATCATATACTCTACCCTCTAGCCAACTTTTACCACTCCAGATCTTTAGAATCTTGAAGATCACCAGGCAGGATAAGATACCAGACACTGAGGTCCTTACTCGAACTGAACTGCCAAGCATTCAAACTCTGCTTCAGAGAGCACAACTCCGATGGGCTGGCCACGTTGTTTGAATACGAAACGTACACTTGCAAAAAGACTATTTTATGGAGAACTCACACAGGGCAAGCGTTCATATGGTAGTCAGAAGAAGCAATACAAGGACGCTCTCAAGGTCTCTCTCAAGAACTTTGGAACTGTGTGACATGAGAGACATGGCATTCCCACATCAAACAAGGCGCTGTGCTCTATTAGCAAAGCAGAATTGAAATGGCTCAAAGGAAACTTGAGATGCTCAAATTTAGAATATCCACCCCAAATGTTCACATGAGCTATTTGTGCGTTACCTGTGGTAGAGCATTCCGAGCTCATATTGGTCTGATCAGCCATGGTTGGACACACTGAAACTTGACTCTAGCATAGTGATGTCATTTTGGTCCTCTTCAAGAACTAAGGACAACAACCAACCAACCAACCAATCAGTCACTCCAGAATATATTCCTTGGCTCTCTATCTCTGTGCCTTTGATTACATTAATCCTTTTACAGAGAATGCCTCCCCCTTCTCTTCATCTTGACTTTGTTCATACCCCTGGAAAGATTCTTCTTCCTACTCTCTATCTCTGCCTTTTGACGCTATCAAATCAAGGATAAGACAGAGATGGCTGAGGGAGTAGCCAGTCATCTTGACTTTTTGTCTTGCCAGTGGACTTCAATGACTCTGGAGGAGAGAGTGAGGCTGATGACTCTGTGTAGTTCTGCCTCACTTAAACCCAATTCACTCTCAAGTCAAGTCATCACCCTGTGATGTCATTGGTCCTCTCTGAGAATGATGGCCAAACAACAATAGCATTTTTAGGTCCAAGCTGAGGTCCTGATCGCCATCCCTTCATGGGAAGGAGGATCTCAAGCTATATACTCAAGCCTTGACCAAATACCAGTTCCACAAAAACCACACATAGTGAATAACAAATAAACTGATTTATCCAACTGGATAGCAAACAGACATCAGAGAAAGTCTATAGATGAAAATATATCAGAAAATACAGAGTGAATGAGCTTTCCCACTGGGAGTGAGAGATCTTAGCCAGAGAGAGAGAGAGAGAGAGAGAGAGAGAGAGAGAGAGAGAGAGAGAGAGAGAGAAATCCCCAGATATCACTCATGAGGAAATTCCCTGAATTAGTGTAGTCTGGTAGAGGAGAGATCTTTCAGAGAGAAGAGGGGGGGCTATCTCTGTGTTGTGAGATCCCACCACTACCACCGCCACTGTGGGCACAGGCTCTACAAGAATAAGAGGATTTCTCCCTCCTCAGATTTCCTTTGCCCCTTTTCCCTAGACACAGTCTATTTTGCATCATACTTATTGTTATATCCACTCCTCATTAGATTGTAAGCTCCCTGAAGGCAAGTCCTGTGCCATTTTTTTTCATCTTTGTATTCCCAGCTCTGAGCATTATTGGTGCTAAAAACATTTATGGAATGAACTGAATTGAGGTGAGTAGGGGTAGGATCGAGGGATAGGTAGGAACGGATAGCCTCTATAGCTAAGAAGCCCCTGGAGGGACCAGCATGAATATCTGAAGAGGGGGGTTTTCTCTTTAATGAGAAGAGTAACTTGAAAAACAAGTGAACAAGTTGGGTGAAACTCTAAACAGTCTGAACTTAGAGAGGTGAGTGATTGTCATCTGAAGGCATTGCCAAATCATCCCAGGGGCCAAAAGTACCTTTTAAGACTCACCAAACCCTCTTAGGCTGGGTCCCCAGGCCTCCCAGCCTTCTTACAACCCATTCCCCCTCCTTCTCCATAGCTGTTTCTTGGGTGCCTCAGCAGCCCTCTGTCCTGGAGCCTCAGTCACCACCAGCCATTTCCGTCCCTGTCATATCTGGCCATCTCTGTCACCACTCTGTGACAATCATCTGTCATAGTGCCTCTGTCTGTGACACCTAAGTGACTCACCTGTGTTTCTGCCACTATCTGACCGTTGTCTGAAACAATGTGTGGCCTGTGCTTCTGTCTTCTATGTTTGTGTAGTCAATGTTTCCATGGGCCCTGGGTGTTGGACTGTGTTCTTACCAGGGCTTAGCAGGCAGAATTCCTTCAAGATGTGGCTCACTGTACTGCTGACCTTCCCCCCACCCCGCCCCCACACCTTGTGAGTCAAGGGGCCCTCCCATTAGGAAAGACTCCATTGCCACTTTTCCTTGTCCTTCTTATGATCACCAGCTAGCATTTATGAGACAGGGTCAAACATTTTAATGAGCAAAGTGCCATACTCCTGACAGGTAAAACCATTCCTCTTGGCATTAAGCCTCTAAAAACCCTGCTTCCAGACAAGCAAAGGGCATTGAGGGGCCAGGGCCCTGGAGTCCTTGGGGGGTCTCATCAAAACCAACCTCCTGCCCTGCCTTGTCCCTTTGAGACCACCCACTCTGAGGGTCAGCCCTCAGCTTCCTGATCAAATAGCAAAATCCATCTGAGTAACTGCCGGTCAGAGAGGAGACCCATTTGTGTACCTGAGTGCACCAGCCCCACCTGAGTCCCAGGCTTATTCCCACATTCGGCAATTCCCAAATTAGCCAGTCCCTAAAACTGTAGCATCAAAGAATCAACTGGTGCTGTTCAGCCAGGAGAAGAGGAGACTGGGGAGAGGGCTTGGCATACTCTCTCTGAGTATTTGAGGACAGATGGAAGAGGGATTAGTCTTATTCTGCTTTGAAGGACTGAGAGCAATGGACAGAGGTTATTCTCTCTCTTTTTTATGTGCCACTGCCCCCTGCCCTTGCTTAACCTGGTCTGGAAGCAAGACTGTGCTGGTAAACCTTTAACAACCAGCTTTCTAGGGAAAAAAATGTGCACAGGACACACTTGTAAATATAACCCACATTATTAATGTTTTTCCACCACTTTCTTAAGTCTAGACAACCAACAAAACAATCGCAGTATCTGACAGTTTCCAAGGTGTAAATGATCACACAAAAAATTTAACAATCTGCTCTCCGGAGAGCGCAGCACACCCTTGGGCACAGGAGTCCCCATTCACAGAATCATAAAATCTCAAGGTGGAAAAAGACTGCAGATTTTACTGAGTGCTTCCATCATATCCCTGCCCCTACCTTTCAAAGCCAGCCCCTTTCACTTTGGCATCTAGATGGCACAATGTACTAAACCTAGAGTCAGGAAGACCTGAGTTCAAATCTACTATGACCAGGGGCAAATCATTTAACCTCATTATCTACCTCAATTGCTTCATCTGCAAAATGGGGACAATAATAGCACCTATCTTCCCATGGTTGTTGTGAGGATAAAATGAGATAAGTTAGGGAAAGTACTTTGCAAACCTTAAAATGCTATATAGAAATTCCAGCTAGCTATCACTCTAATTATCAGAATGTTCTCCCTAATGTGGAACCCCATTGCTCCTAGTTTTAATATCTGGGTCAAGCAGGGCAGTCATAAGAACAATGACTCACATTTATATAGCTTAAGGTTTGCAAAACCATATCATATCATATCATATCATATCATATCATATCATATCATATCATATCATTTCATATCATATCATGTCACATCAGGCCACATCATATCATATCATATTATGTTATTATATTGTGTTGTGTTGTTATATTGCATCATATTATATTATATGTGTATATATGTATACATATATGCATGTATATGTGTGCACATGTGTATGTGTTGTGTGTGTATATATATACATATATGCATATGTGTGTATGTGGTTGTATGCACACACACATAAATCTCATTTAATCTTCACACTATCCAGGGAGGTAGGTGCTATTATCCCCATTTTACATATGAGGAAACCTAGAAAGAGAGAGGTGAGTTGAAGAGTCTGAGAAAGGATTTGAACTCAGGTTTTCCTGACTCCCAGTCTAGGCCTCCATCTGCTACCTAGCTGCCTCAAATGCAAACCTACTTCTTATTCCATGTGACAATTCTACAAATGCTTGAAGACAATGATTGTGTCTCCACCCCTCCCTCACATTCCTCCTCACCTATGCACACACTCATCTTTTTTTCCATCAAAGTTTGCCTTTTCCTTCTCCAGCTCAGTTTACAGATGGGGAGACTGAGGCAAACAGGGTTAAGTGACTTGCCTAGGGTCACCCAGCTAGTAAGTGTCTGAGGCCAGATTTGAACTCAAGAAGATGAGTCTTCCTGTCTCCAGGCCCGGCACTCTATGCACTATGGCACCACCATAATTTCTTCAGTCAATCCTCATATGGCATTCATGTGCTGTGGATTGTCAGTGTTTTTCAATCAATCAACAAGCCTTGCTTAAGCACCTACTATGTGTCAGGCACGGCGCTAAAAGAAAAAAGAAATAAATACAAATACAAAGAATACAAAGAAATCCACATTCCTACTCCTAAGAAGTCTAATTGGGGAGAGGAGGAGCCAGCAAGTACATAGACAAAGACACCTAGAATAAATATAAGGAAAATAAACACAAAGGAATATAAAGCTGCTACATACAAGAAGGTTTGGTAGCAGGTGGGGGAATCAGGAAAAGCCTCACGTAGAAGATTATGGTGCATGAGCTCTGACCTGAAGGAAGATGGGATTCCAGAGAGAGGGAAGGAGGGAGGGCATTTCAAGCATGGAGATAGCTGAGGCAAAGACTAGAAGAAATCGGAGCTAAAGTCACATGAGGAACAGAGAGAAAGCTACTCTGGCTGGATTATGGAGTGTGGAAGACAGTGATGTTCAAGGGGATAGAAATTCTAGGTTGGGGCCAGGATGTGAAGGGCTTTAAAAGATAAACAGAGGAATTCATATTTTATCCTAGGGACAATTAGGGAGGCATTGGAGTTGATTGAGTAGGGAAATGACGTGGTCAGATCTACACTTAAGGACAGTCTATTCGGCAAAAGCTTGAGAAAGATAGACTCAAGTAAGGAAAGATCCAAGGCAGAGAGACTAATTAGGAGGTTGTTAAAATGATCTAGACCAGAAATGATTACAGCCTAGATGGTGTGGTGGTAGAAACAACAAGCTTCGGCAATTGATTAGAGATATGGGATGATGCTGAGTGAGAAGTTGGGGCTAATGGTGAAATTATGAACGTGGGAGAAAGGAAAGATAGTGGTGCTTTCAATAGAAATAGGGAAGAGAGGAGGGTTTGGGATACCCACAACTGAACATGGTACCACCAGTATGGTCTGACCAGGGTCAAAGATGGTAGAACTGCCGCCTCTCTTTCTTTCTTTTTAACTGACCCGAAGACAGAAGTGTTTTCCTCAAAAGGTTTTTCCTGGCAATTAAAAGAAAAACAGTGAAATGAGACCAGTTCACAGGGAAAACGATCATGTTATAGGACACAGAAATTTAATTTTGAGATACCTCTAGACTAGCCAGTCTGACCCAAGGTTCCTGCATGACCAAACTCCTCCCTCATCTAGGTAATATTTGCTCTCTCAATGGCTCCTTCTCTACTCCTTCCATGCATCTTTCCCCAAGATTTTCCACCATTCAAATCCCCTTTCTTTTCCCCAGTCAAAGCTGGGAATGACCACATCCTAAACACAAGGCATGGAGTCTCCTTCCTACTTTCCTGTTCTGGGGACTGTGTGGGGGAACCAGATACATATGTCAAGTAACATATATACTTCTCTACATGAAATATCCATTATTCATCTCTGCAGATACTTCTGGAAGAGCAATAAAAATCTCAACCTCTCCCTTGTTGCCTTAGTAGATGGTCTTCATGAGTTGTTAGGACCAAAACAATTCATCACTCAGTGACTAATCTAGAGATGAGACTCCCTAAATTTGCCTAAGCTTGTCCTTGGACTGAAGAGATCCAATTTTCTTATCAGCCTCCACTGGAAGCCTTTCACAGGTTCATAGATTAGGCTCACAGATTTAAAACTAAAAGGGTGCTCAGAGGTGCCCTAGTCTAAACCTTTTATTTTACAAATGAGGAAACAGAGGTCAGAGAGGCTAAGTAAATTGCTTAAGCTCATCCAGGTAGTAAGTGGCAGAACCAGAGTTTAAATCCAGGCACTCTTCCCCAACATCACACAGCACAGTTCTCAAGCTCTTCAGCTTGGGAACACCTAAGAAAGCTTGTGTTTCCCTGGTAGTCTTTAAGAAGCCAGGGTCACGGGGTGGGGGGAGGGGAGGCAGACCCAAGATGGCAGCTGGAAAGCAGGGACTAGCGTGAGCCAAGTCCCTCCAAAAAACCTATAAAAATGGCTCTGAACCAATTCTAGAACTGTAGAACCCACAAATTAGCAGAGCGAAGCAGGGCTCTAGCCCAGGACAGGCTGGATGGTCTCTGGGTAAGGTCTATTCTGCACGGAGCTGGGAGCAGAGCAGAACCCAGTGTGGGCGGTACAGACCAACCAGACCAGGAGCCAGGTGGAGCATGCCCTAGCACCCTGAATCAGTGAGCTGCAGCAGTTACCAGACCTCTCAACCCACAAACACCAAAGACAACAGAGAAGGTTAATGGGAAAAGCTGCGGGAGTGGAAGGAGTTCGAGAGTTTGGCCACCGCCCAGGGGCAGTGGAGGTGGGGCAGCTACAGAACTACAGCTGCAGTTGCTTCTGGCCCCAGGCCCACCTGGTGGGAGGAATTAAGTGGCGAATCAGAGCAGGAGTAAAGAGCCTGCTGAAGATCTAAGTCCAGTCCGGTTTGGGGGTTGTTGGGGAATGAGGAATGCTGGTGTGGCAGAGCTGGCGCATCCCCACCAAGCTTGGAACATAGTTATCTTAACTCTACAAGCAGTCATACCCAGCTGAAAAACTCAAGGGTCAAATTAGTTGGCTTGGAACATGGCCAGGCAACAAAAACACACCCAGATTCAGTCTCAGACTTTGGAATATTTCTTTGGTGACAAAGAAGACCAAAATGTACAGCCAGAAGAAGTCAACAAAGTCAAAGAAGCTACAACAAAAGCCTCCAAGAAAAACATGAACTGGTCTCAGGCCGTGGAAGAGCTCAAAAAGCATTTGGAAAAGCAAGTTAGAGAAGTAGAGGAAAAATTGGGAAGAGAAATGAGAAGGATGCAAGAAAACCATGAAAAACAAGTCAATGACTTGCTAAAGGAGACCCCAAAAAATACTGAAAAATATACTGAAGAAAACAACACCTTAAAAAATAGACTAACTCAAATGGCAAAAGAGCTCCAAAAAGCCAATGAGGAGAAGAATGCCTTGAAAGGCAGAATTGGCCAAATGGAAAAGGAGGCCCAAAAGACCACTGAAGAAAATACTACCTTAAAAATTAGATTGGAGC
>CM053623.1:420045237-420088879 GCA_028646595.1 Phalanger gymnotis
GGGAAGGTTTCTTTGCCAATGGCAAAGAAAGAAGAAAGATAGTGGAGGCTGAAACACCTATGTACCCTGGATAGCCTCGCTCATGGTGAATATGGCTTGTGTTCCCCTCCACCCACATGTACCCTGGATACTCATGCACACACCTACCCCTCACCCTACAATCTTGCTCACGCAACTCTCTGAGCACACCTGCCCCGGTGCACCCATGTGCATTGTACAGTCATTCTTCCTTCGGCAACCACTATCTAGGTATAGGCACCATTAGCGCCTCTGCCATTTTTCCAGAGCAGGCCGTGGGGGATGGAGGAGAGTAGACCCAAAGGCTTGGAGCGAGTCTCCTCAAACTGACAGCTCAGAGACCGGGCAGGGGAGGAACAAAGGTTTGAGGGGGCTTACCGAACAAGGTCACATCCCAGCAGCCTGAAAGGAGCTGAACGCCTTTCATCAAGTTTTTAACTAGAAAAATAGTGTGCCCATTCCTCTGTAATACACCTCTGGGCTTTTTTATTATGACTTCATTCCGCGTGTAATATCGGGACGTCTCTATAATTGTAAAAGTGTAATAGAATCTAATGGAATTTCATTTGGCGCCCGGAATGGTCTGGGCCGAGGCTGCTCATTCTCGGGGAAAATAATGACGCCTAATGCCCACACATGGCTTCCCATGACCTTATTCAATCTTGGGGCTGATCGGGAAATATATTGATTCAATTACCTCCTGATGACAAATGAACTCAAAGGAGAAGGAAAAAAGGTCAGCATATATTTGAAAATGTAAATCTTAGCAATGTCTTTGGGATTTGCCCAAAAAAAAAAAAGAAAGAAAGAAAAGAAAAAAAAAAAGGAAAGAAGCCATTTCAGAATGCCATTCGTGGCTAATAGCATGGAGTCCCTGGTTCTCTCATTATAATCGGCCTTGGTGCCTCTCTGCTGCCTTGATCTCCTGGATCCTCATTCAGGCTGAGGGTGATCTCCCCTCTCCCTTCCAATGAGATCATGCAGGTAAATTACCATAGATGTGAAATATTATGATTTTCTGATTTTCCCCTTTGATTTTTTTGGGTGGTGGTGTTAGAGGAAGTGGGGAGCAAGAAATGAGCATGTTAGCTCCATTTTGGAGGCAGCCCATGTATCTCCCTGAATAGCTCTATTGGAGTATTTTCTCAGAAGCTTGCATAGACACAAAGTATTTCAGTGCCAAGTAGAAGATACAAAAAGTCCACAATCTTTAGCCTGGCATTCAAGGCTTTGGTCTTGAACTTATCTGTCTGGTCTTGAGTAGGATTCTTTCCTTCTCTGTACCCCATACTCCAGCTCAAACCAAACTGCTATTTTCCAAATGTCCTGGCACTCATTACTCCTGAATCTTTGTTCATTTCATTCCCTCCCCATCCTCTCAATATTTCTGCTTGTTGAAATCTTAACCAATTAATGCCCCTAATTCCAGCACTTAAAAGCTACACCTTTCTCACTCCTATCCAATATCCATTCCATCGCCAAACCTTGTTTCTACCATGATGATATTTCTCCCAGAAGCCCCCTTCTCTTCATTCACACAAACCTAGTTCCAAGTTCAGGTCCTCATCACCCCTCACCTGAGCTCTTGCAGGTGAGACTAATTAATCTTTTGCCTCAGGTCTCTCCCTATTCCAACCCAATCTCCACTCAGCTGCTACAGTAAGCTTCCTAAAGCACACATCTGGCCATGTCACCCTTCCTCTTCACTAAATTCCAGTGGTTCCCTATTACCTCCAGGATCAAATAGAAAACCTTCTAGCATTTAAAGCTCCTTACAATCCTGTCTCTTCCTATTTTTGCAGCCTCATCCCCATCCCACACACTACAATCCAGTTTCCTCCACTTACTTGCTGTTCCTCACACATGATGTATCTATACTTTTGTGATGGCTGTCCCCTATGCCTGGAATCATCTCACTCCTCACCTCTGCTTCTGTTTCCTGGGATTCCTTCTAGACTCAGTTCAAATTTTACCTTCTCTAAGGGGCCCTTCTCAACTCCTTAGGTGCCCTCCCCTTTGAAATTACTTTCTATCCACTCTCTGTGTATGTACCCAGTTATTTCCATGTTTGTGTCTCCCACTAGAATGTGTGCTCTTGGAGGCAGAGGCTATTCTTGTCCACTTGGCCCAGTGCCAGGCAGACAATAAGTACTAAATAAATGCTTGTTGTCTGACTGCTCCGAGATCTCTGTACCAATGGGAAATTGGTTCAATCAATACCGAGATATCTAGACAAACTTTGAAGGTGGACACTCAGCTACCTTAAGTAGGAGGAAGATGGTGGACTAGGTTGCATATGGGAAATAGTGCGGTGCTTTCAGAGATCTGAACCTGAAAATCCCAGCTCTTTAACACTGATATAATCTCTGGGCCATGCTCTAGGGTCAGGACTTCTAGACAGCTACAACCTTCAACGACCCAGAATGGAAGGTCAAAGGAAAGATGCAAAAATGAGCTAGAGCATCCTATTAATGGACAAAGGTATCTATAATCAGAAAAGAGGTTGGAAGGGCCATTTGCTGCTATGACTCTCTAAATCTTAAAAGCTGAAGAAAAGATGAATCTGATTTCTTTTGTCAGGTCATTTCAGTCTCTGGTTGGAAGACTATTCGAAAGCTCAAGTTTGCTTTTCCATGTAATGGGTACATTTTTAACACTGAAAATTATTTTCCTAATGTGGGGTAGTAGCTCTTACCAACTGAGATACTATAAGTAAATAATGTAATATTATATTATAATATAATTATGTAATATATAACACCATTATACATATATTTGTAAGTATATAAGTAAAGAATATGAGATAATATAAGTAAACAATATATTATAATTATATAATATATAACACCATTATAATGTAAATATACTTACAAGTATGACATAAATAAATAATATGATAGGATATAATATAAATAAAGCACTTTGAAAACCTTTATGTAACTGTGAGTACTCAGCATTGTTGTCTGTATGTTGCACTCTCTCCCTTAGTAGAATGCAAACTGCTTGAGGGAGGAACTGTTTGACTTTTCCTCCTCCTTTCTCCAAAGATGAAGTCTGGTTTAGGGGATTGAGAGTTCAGGGCCTGGATTCAGGTCCTCCTTTCTGACACACACACTGGATGTGCGACCCTGGGCCAGTCACTGCTCAACCTCTCCGTGCCCCAGGCAGCTCTCTGTGACTATAAGCTACAAACCAAGTTGGAAGTGTTCTTTCCATCTGAGAAGCTTCCTATATCAAAGTAAAGTCCAGATCAAAGAATAAAATTTAAATAAAAATTAAAATCCAAGGTGCCTTGCACAGAGTAAATGCTTAATGATGGGTGTCTTTGAAATGAAATAAAGCAGGAAAATGGGGAATATCCAAAGAACTAGACTGAGAAGGCTTCCTCCAACATGTCTATGGGATACTGAAGATGCTTTTTGGAGGTTTTATGGAGACTTACAGGCCAAGGTGATCCAAAGTCTGGCCTGATTTGGGATTTGCCCTGAGGCCCGGGGGCCCAGACTGCTTCTGCCTGTCCCTCCAGCCCTGAAGTAGCAGCAGCAGCAGTCTCTAGTTCTAAAGCAGTAGCAGCAGCAGCAGCAGCAGCAGCAGCCTTCTCCCCTGTTATTGGCTTGCCGAGTGCCCTGTCCTGGAGCAGCAGGTGGTGGAGAAGTCTGAGCCATGTACCACAGCTGTTGGCCACTGCCTGGCAGAGGCTCATGTTTTATGGATCTCAGCTCTTGTCCAGCCTGGGTACCTTTCCTTGGAGGTGATTTGTGTGGAATTTCACAAATTGGTAGAGGAGAGTCCCAGTGAGGAGGGGCTGACAAGAAGGGCCTAAATAAATGAAGAGAAATATCACCACCCACCCCTCAGGCTCCAGCCAAGTGATGGCAGCCAAATCTCCACCCTCCTCAAGGGGCCCAGGAACTGCCCGCAGCTGCCCAGGGCTCATTTGCTTGTGTTTTTTACCAATTAAAATGACCATTCAGAAGCAGCCTCAGACTCAAAGCATTTGTTATTCACAAGATGAGGATGTGAAAAAGGTCCAGGTGTGCAGAGGGCAGAAACTGATGACAAACTGAGCCCCTCCAGGCCTGGCAAAAGACACAGACCCCAGGCAGGAGGGAAGAGAATTGGGGACCAAGGCACAGGGCAAAGAAAGAAGGGCTGGATTTGGAGTCAAAGGTTCCGTGTTAGAATCTCCAGCTTTGCCATTGGCCACCTTTGAGATTCCCAGTAAGTCAGTTCACCTTTGATCTTCAGTTACTTTGTGTTTTTAAAAAAGAGGGGACTGGACTCTGAGATTCTTTCCTTCTCTAAATCTAAAATCCCCTCCTCCTGCAAATAGCATCTGGTCCTATATGTTCCAGTCTTCCTTCTCCTCCAGTGCAGACATAGTATAGTAGAAAACACTAACTCTGTTTCTAGTGTTTAGCACTGGGTGACCTCAGGCAAGTCATTTGACCCCCCAGGCTTCAGTTTCCTCCTCTGTAAATTAAGGGTTTACACTAAGTGGTCTTCCAGCTCTGCATCTGTAATTCTAAGAGGCAGTTCCCCAAGAAGAAGTGGGGCAGGATGGGGAGTGTCCTATCGGTGGCTATTGTCCCACTCTGGGTTATAGGGGGGTTACATGCTGCCTAAGAGAAACATGTAAGGTATCATCTTAGAAACATCAAAGGAAAGGTCAGGAAGCATGATGCAATGGAAACAAGACTGAAATTCAGAATTAGAACCACTGACCAGCCCCCCCGGGTGACCTCGTGCAAGTCACTTAACTTCTCTGGTCTTCGGTTTTCTCATTTATAGAGTAAGGGAGGGGTTGGATTGAATGCCCTCTAAGCCCTCTTCCACCTTTAAATGCTGATGAGATCCTATGAATAGAGAAAGAGGGAAGAGCCACAGAAAGAGGAGAGAAGGAAGAAGAAAAGGAGGAAGAGAGAAGGAAGAAGAAAAGGAGGAGGAGGAAAAAGAGGAGAGAAGGAAGGAAAAGGAGGAAGAGGAAAAGGATGAAAAGGAAGACGAAGAGGATTGGGCTGAAGATCTTAAATGAGACAAGAACAAGAAGACTCTTTAGCTGGAGGACATGAGCTAAGAATGCCATCTCCTGCTCTTGCCTTCTTGGACTTCTCATTCCTTACTCTTCTGGCTTCTCCTAAAAAACCTATCTCCCTTCAGTTACCTGCAGGAAAGACCTACCCTTGAGCTTGATTAAGAGAGAGCAGAAAGAGGAGAAGGAAAAAATATGCATTTACTAAGCTCCTACTATATCTATATCTATATTTATATCTATATCTCCATATCTATATCTATCCATATGTATATATCTATATCTATCTCTCTCTCTTCATATATATGTATATATATGAAGAGAGGGAGATATAGATATAGATATAGATATAGATATAGATATAGATATAGATATAGATATAGATATAGATATAGATATAGATATAGATATAGATATAGATATAGATATAGATATAGATGTAGATATAGATGTAGATATAGATGTAGATGTAGATATATGCAGCAGATGCTCTGCTAAGGCCTGTGGTCCTGATGGTTGTGTGAATGAAAGTGAGGGTCTCACCATGTCTGGACAGCAATGCTGCCCTCTCTCCAGAGTACTTTTATCCTCCAAAAGCTGGATGCCAAAACATCTCATGAGAAATGATCGTTAATAACTAATATCTTGGGGGAGATGCAGAGCTTCCCCCTCTTCTTCCAAAGTCCAGACTTTAAGTCCAGTTTTGTTTTTTGTGGGACCTTATTGATAATGAGATTGCATGGACTCTCCTTGACCTAGGTCAGACCCCACCCAACTTTGCCAGGAATTTAGTCTAGGATGGGCAAGCCCCTCGTGTTCTACTCAAACTAGGGCAGAGATAGATCCTTTTGTCTATCTAGCCCAAGGCTGGGGGCAGTCACTCTCAGCCCCATTGACCACCTACTGTTTCAAAGGGCATGTAAACTGTGAGCGCACCACCATGATTGTCTTTGTTCTAAAAAAGATGGCCAAATGATGATCCTTTTATTAATAACCTGCTGGCCTCACAAATAAAATGATGTCTCTCAAACTTTTTTAAACGTCACAATCTCCTGGAAATCACTCAAGCGATTGTCAAAACACAACATTCGTAGATTGGGGGTAAGAGTCTTTGGGTGGCCTAGCTCTGGACCCTCGGCCTTCTCTATTTTTACATGGCCAACTTCCCACTGTACTGTTGACCCAGGGGACACTTCCCTATCTCAATTATGTGTAAACAGCTAGGACTTAGTGTGTAATTCCTCCTCTCCCCAGGAGGAGCTTAATTTCCCCATTTTACAGATGCGGAAACTAAAGCTCAGAAGATGGACCTTTAAGACCAATGCTCTATCAGTGTTTCATCTTTTTTCCTTTCATTAAATTGTAAGCCCCTTGAGGGGCTTTTGCATGGATAGCCCGAAGCCTCCACAGGGCCTGGCCCATGGGAGTCACTTGATAAATCCTTGTTTGTTGATTCTCTCCCCAAATTGACTCAATGAGCTCAGGGGCAGCAGGGACCTCTCCCACTGGTATCAGAACCAAAGAAGTAGGAAATCTGCTGGTTTTGCAAAGTCTTCTCTAAAGTGGGTTCTCTTTTCTCGACATCGGAGATGTCCTTGAAAATCCGGGTTATAGGATTGATGTGCTTGGAGATGGCCTAGCATTATTTTACAGATGAGGAAACTGAGACCCAGGACTGACTTACCCAAAGGTCACCCACCCATCAGTTGGAGCTGATCCGGAACAGGAATCCAAGCCTCTTGAGTCCCTGCTCCCTTGTCTCCCCACTACACTCTTCACCAGGTACGAAGGGGCTGGAGGTTAACCCGCTGGAAGAGCCTCAAAGCAGAAAGGGACCTCAGAACCGTCAGGCTGAACAGCAAGGATCTCTCGCAAATCCCCCAGGAGGTGGACACCTCTACTCTCAGACATCCAGAGGAGGGGCGCTCACGGTCTCTCGAGGAATCCCACTGAACTCAGAATTAGGAAGTTTTCTCTGGTATCGGGCCTAAATCTACCACTCTGCGCCTCCCACATGGATTCTGCCATTCCTCTTCTTGCACCCAACACTCGAAAATCACAAGACTGAGATCTCAGATCTTCTCTTCTAGGGGTCGAACATCCTTTGTGCCTTCAGCCTATTCACTGGTCTTACCTCGGACACTCACTCGATGCACTGGTTATGGGCATTGAGCATTTTTGTGCATTTCGGGTCTCGGTTGCTTCATCTGTAAAATGGAGACAGTTGTTGCTTCCCTCCCCCGCACCCTCCCCTAAGGCAGAGGGCGGAGGATCAGGAAATAGCAGAACAAATTGGAGCTAGAGAAGAGGATCCTGTTATGTTTTTTTCCCTTTCTCCTGACACCCTGAGGAAGCAGCAGCTCCACCAGCCTCCCCCACTCAATTTGCATAATTAGCTGACAGCTCATTAACAGCTCATTAGGAACTTGGAAAAATGTGTGACAAGAACAAATTCAGCCCAGCTAGAGGAGCCAGGTGGGAGGGGCGGGGGTTCCCTGGGCTAGGTCGGGGAATGAGTAGAGAGTGGCCATGATGTGTGACATTGGGCGAGTCATTTTCCCTCTTCTGTCACCCCTGTGGCCTCCGGATCAGAGTCGGAGGGGAAGTGGCTGGTTTGGGAGTCCAGGAGGGCTTTAGGGGAGGGAGGAAACTGGCGGGACCAAAGAAAATGCCAGCCCTAATTTTTGAGCCCCGGGGGGTGGAGGCGTGGTGGAGGAATGGAATAGGGTCCCTCTCCAGCCTTCGGCTCATCCTTGAAATTCCATTTAGTTAGATCTTCACGCCGCGAGCCTAGCTGAAGGCTCTGTCCCCAGTGAACAAACAAACCTCTCATTTGTGAAGCCTTAATAGTCATCCCGCCTGAGTGTGATTTCTCATCCAGGCAGCAGGTTTCATTGTCGGGGACAGGAGTGAAAAAGAGCGCATTGGACCTGAGAACAGAAGTGTAACTCGGTTTGAACGGCTGGAGCTTTGCCCCAGGGAGCTGGATTTAGAGGGAGATGACAGTACCGGCAGTTCTTTAAGCATCCTAGGAAAAAAAAAAACCCAGAGTTTTAGCACCCGGTTAACAGGAATAATTGCCTAAAACAAGAAGTTCCCTGTGCTTGCCCCGGGTATGATTTGTGGTCTTTGCTTTGATTTGTGGAGGATCACGGGACACATCAGCAAGGGGAAGGAGGCTCGGAAAATCCCATGAAGTCGTGCTCCTATTGTTAGTAATATTTCATAGATAGTGGAACAGAAGTGGAGAGAAGAGAAATGATTTGGCCAAAGTCACAATTCAGCAGCGTGGTGGGAGACCGAGCTCAGAATTTCTGGTTCCTCCTTGCCCTGACACTCTTTAACAAATCATTAAAAGGCTTGGAAAAATCTATTGTCTACCACTTCTTAGCTGTATGACTTTGGGAGCGTAATTGAGCCTCCGTCTCCTCATCTGTAAAGTGGGGATCCTTGTCCTATCTTTCCCCGAACTTTCGTTGTGAGCAACAAACTGTAGTTGTTCAGACGTTTCAGTTCTGTCCGACTCCTCGTGACCCCATTTGGTCTCGGCAAAGACATTGGAGTGGTTTTTCATTTCCTTCTCCAGCTCATTTTACAGATGAGGAAACTGAAGCAAACAGGGTTGAGTGTCTTTCCCAGGGTCACAAAATTAGTGTCTGAAGCCAGATTTGAACTCAGGAAGATAAGCCTTCATGACTCCATGCTCTGAGCTCTACATAAATGAGAATTGTTAGCAGCACTCACAGTATGTAGTATTACAATCCACAAACTGGATAAGCAGCCTGTGGATAACTATTTAGAAGCTTTAGGCACTTTCTCACATGAGGCTTTCCGTGCTCCATTTTCCTGTCTCTGTATCTTTGCCTTGGCTGTGCCTCATACCTGGGATGCTTTCTCTTTCCCTCTCTCCCTAGCTTGACTCAGCTCAAAGGCTGCCTCCTGCAGGAGACTTTTCCTGATCTCTCCAGTTTTTAACAACCCCACTCCCAATACTTTTTATTTACTTTGAATATGGTATGTATACATGCATGCATGTATGTATGTGTATGTATTTATCTCAATTTCTATTGTTTCTGCAGTTATTTTTGGCTTTGTAAGCCCCATCCCTAGCATAGTGACCAGCACATAATAAATGCTTGTTGAACTGGGTATTTCTAAGTTTGAAACCAGCCGTGGGGGAAGGGGAGGTGCAGAGGGGTCTGATAGAGGGAAGCTGGGCTTAGAGGAGGGGTGGAGAACTTGGGATCCTAATCTCAGAGGGTCTATCCCAGTGGTCCCCTGGTGGGAGCCACAATCCCCACAGTTCTACTTTCATTAGTACTGGGATCACATGTGCTGAAGGGGAGTGGGCACCGGGGCAGCCACTGAGTTAAAAGAAGGTCACAGAGACCCTTACAGAGGTAGGGGTCAGGCCCTAGATTCTCAGGGGAGCTTCACCTACCTGCCCCCCCATCCTCTGGATCAATTCTGGCCTTTACATAAAGTATCGATTAGAAGTGGTTATAATCACCAAATGTTAATGGCACCAATTAATTCCCAATCAGTTGGTCCCAGGCCTGGCCCTTTAGCAACAGTGAAGGTTAAAGGGAAATGGAATGGGGCTGAGGACCTAGTAAGGGCTTGGGCTAGATAGGTCCCATTATCCTGAGGTGATATATACAGGGCCCAAAGGTGCATTCTGTGCCCACTGGGTTTGGGCAGCACGAGTGTGTGCTAATTACTGGGTGTTTGACAGTGGTCCACCTCCAGGCCTTCCTCCTCCTCACCCACCCACTCAGACGCTCATCAAATCATAGAAGCTTCAAGCGTCCCAGCTTCGAGAGGCCTCACAGGTCACACTGTCTCCCTTTGACAACATCTGGAACGAGTGGTCATCCAGTCTCTGCTTTGAGGCCTCCAGTGCAAGGGACACCAAGAACCCTAAAGCTGGACCCTCAGGGTGGTCAGGCTGGGGAAGCCCATGGATGAACCCCTTCTCAGAACCTGGTTATTAAAGGGATCAAATAAAACACGTAGGGTTTCAAAGGAAACCAGTTAGATTGAAAAAGTTATCAAAATATATTTTAAAATATGTTTAATATTTTAAATACATATTTTATATCTTAATATAAATATATTTCATATATTTAATATGCTCTAGAGGGAGGCCAAACAATATTTTGATAAAGATAGGTATATGTAGGCATATAGATAGATAGGTAGATAGATGGGTATATAGATAGATATATAGATGGACATGTTATATATAGGTATATATGTATGTACACACATATACATATTAACATCTATATCTTATATGATATACAGTGTGCATATATGTGTGTGTAAATGCACATATACATGTAATACATCTATATACCCTATAATATACAACATGTATATATCATGTGTATATAAATATGCCTATACATGTATGTACACATATATACATATGCCCTATATATCGTACACATATTATGTGTATTTATAAGAATGTGCATATGCTATATATATAAACACATATATACACATGTACATATCCATATATGCATATATTTGCATATATCTTTATCCATACATGTCCCTTTGCACCCAGTGTTCCTAGCCCTGACCTCTGGGGCCAAGCAGACCCAGCCTAATCCCTCTTACTCATGACAGTCTTTCAAACACTGGAAAGTTCCAACCCCCAGGCCCACCCCTCTTCCCCTAATGTTCTTTTCCAGGCTAAACCTCCCTTCAAAAGACCCTAGAACAGCATATTCTCCACTTCCTGGTTTGTCATTAGGGTCCACCTCTTCGGAACATTTTCCAAATTATCAACGTATTTTCTAAAATGAGGCAACTAGAACAGGACACAATCTTCCCGATGGGCTCTGAGCAGGGGCAGGGGGAGGGGCAGTGGGATCCTGTCCTGGGGGTGGATGCAGGGCTCTGTTAACATAAGCGAGGTAGAAGGTGGGGCAGCCCAGACCCTTTCCCTAGGGAAGATGGCAGATGGAGACACAGGCTGAGACCCCTGGCTAGCTTCATTTTGTTGCCCTTTCCACATGTATTACAAATGTCTAGCCCAGTCTGAAGCTCTGGCCTGAGTGCCTGAGGCCTGGGGAGCTGTCCCTTTTGTCTGACTCGAGAAGGGCCAAGGGGTCATGAAGACATCGGTTGGTGTATCTTTATCCTAGGAAGAGAAAAAGAGGAGGAAGAGGAAACAGAGGTGGGGAAGAGACAGTGTTGTCTTCTTTCCTTCCCAACAGCCACAGCAGCACACACTCCCAGCAAAATCTCCCAAGCAAAGGGTGTCTGAGGAATCCTAATAGCCAGCTTTGATCATGGTGTTCCCCGGGGGCTACCCATTACCCATAAGCTCCTTAGCCTGAAACTGAAGGCCCTCTGCTCTCTGGTTCCAACCTACCTTTCCGGCATTACTTTACCTTTCTCCCCTTCACTTACTCCATTCTCACCTTTCTTTCTCACCTCCAAGTAAGTCCCCTGGAGCTTAAGACATGCTCTTCCCCATCTCCTCCTGGTGAAATCTTCTTCAAGGCTCAATTCAGGTGCCCTTTCTTCCAGGAAGTCCTTTACTATTCCCCAAAGTGGAGCCCTCCTCCCCAGCCCCCATCTCATCCTTCTTGTTTCTCTTACCCACTAATCAGATTCGGACTTGTGTTGTATAGTTATCCCTCTGGAGAGGGGGGTGGGAGTGCAGTGGTGGTGGTAGGGCATGGCATCCCCACGACATGGAAAATCTGCCTAAAATTTTTGGGTCCTCCATATCAGAGAAGTCTGAGTCTTTTTCTTTTATGGGATGTTTACAGTAACTTATTGTAAAATTAGGGTTGATATCATACAATACTATGCATATATTTTATTCATTTCTGAGTTTTTAAACTTTTGTTGTGTCCTCTGCTGGCCTTTGCATGTCATCTCTGGCTTCTACAAAACTCTCCCAAAATTCTCATATTCCCATATTCCTGCCCACACCTCCAGCCCAATGTTAGTTCTCTGAAGGCAGAGACTGTCTCTAGTTTCATCTTTGTATTGCAAATACAGTTGTGGACAGTTCACTGTATTAGGGTATGCATCAAAGGAATTCTTTCTTTCCTTCTTTCTTTCTTTCCTTCCTTCCTTCCTTGCTCCCTCCCTCCCCCTTCTCTCTTTCTTTCTCTCTTCCTTATGTTCTTTCTTCTGTTCTTCCTTCCTTCCTCACTTCCTCCCTTCCTTCCTCCCTCCCTCCCTTCCTTCCTTTCTTCTTCCCTCCCTCCTTCCTTCCTTCCTTTCTTCCTTCCTTCCTTCCTTCCTTTCTCTCTCTCTCTCTCTCTCTCTCTCTCTCTCTCTCTCTCTCTTTCTTTCTTTCTTTGCCTCTCTCCTTCTTCTGGAATAAACAATTCAATTCAATTCAACACATATTTCTTAAACACTTATTGTAAATCAGGCACCAGGGATACAAAGACAAAGATTAAACAGTATAACTAGGACCTTCCATTCTACTGGAATAGGTGGAAGTGTGGAGATGCTATCCTAAGTCACACAAACATAGGTTGAGTCTCAGTTACACACACACACACACACACACACACACACACACACACACACACACACACGACAGGTAGCTTCGAGCAGTGGAAAGCAGCCCATAGGGAGTTAGGAGGTCTGTATTCTAGGTCCAACTCTGTCACTGTTTGGCCTTGGATGCACCATGTCCCACAATGGCAGAATCTCAGAGGTCCTAGAATACCATCTGTACCTGAGCAGGAGTCGCTTCTCCAGCTCATTACATCCTGTCCCACTTTCAGAAATTTCTTCCTCCACTCTAGTTCTGCACTCTGAAGCCAGGCATGAGACCAGTGTCTCTTTGTCCTCACTTGAAGACAGGTATCAATCAGGTCCCTAGGGGCAGCTAAGTGGCCCAGTGGTTAGAGCACTGAGTCAGAAGTCAGGAATAGAGGAGTTTAAATTTGGTCTCAGATACTTACTAGTTGTATGACCCTAGGCAAGCACTTAATCTTTTGTCTGACTCAATTTCTTCAACTGTGAAAGGGTGAAAATAGCAGCAGCTACCTCCCAGGGTTGTTGGATGAGCAAATGAGGTAATGTTTGTAACAACGCTTAGCATAGTTCCTGGCACATGGTAGGGGCTAAATAAATGCTTGCTCCCTTTGGAACTTCCTTGGCCCTCAGTTTCTCCATCTGTTAAAAAGGGGGGAGAGAGTTGAATGAGATTCTTTTTAAGGGTTCTTCCAGATTTAAGCTCATAGAATTCCTTTCTGCCCCTGCTTTTTACTTCCAAAGATTTTCTCCTTCTAAATAAGGGTCCTTCAGGTCAGTCTCTGTTTCTCAGGAAGGGTACTTACCAGGTTCTCAGCTCATTTCCTTCCATTGGCATTTTCATTCTCCCCCACTTCATGTCTAAAGATTTTGAATGAGCCCTTCTGAGGCTTCAGAGGCTCATGCAGCAGGTGGCTCCCCAGCCAGGTCTAAAGTAGGCTTCTAGCTGCTAACTTGGGTGGGGGGAAGGAAAAATAAGAGGAGACGGAAGGGGGGCGCTGTCTGGCTTGGGCCTCAAATAGGCAGAAGGCCTTATCTACACATTGGCTGCTTTTGTCCTCAGCATCTCTCCTCTGGCTCCCCCTTCACTTCTTAATTAACAGAAAACAGTTATGAATATTAAAAGAGAAATTAACAACAGTGTAAATAATTTCTTCATGTTTGCAGATTCCACATTTGGTTCTTAATTAACCCCTGCTGGTTTCAAACGCCTGCCTGAAAAAGCAAAGCTACTTTTTTTGATCTAGACGTGAGCAGTCGAAGTAGCTCACCAACATGGCTGCCTAGACTCCCAGCAGCCAGAGGTGGGTTCTCATTGTACATCCAAGGAGGGACCATTATGATCCTTTATTCCTCTGAAGCTGACTAAAAAGCAATGTCCGCACTAGCCCAAGGCAGATGGCCTTCAAAGTGCACAGGCCTTCAGAACTAAAAGGGACCTTAGAGATATATCATCTAATCTGATATTTCCTAAACTAAGTCATGAAATACCTTGGGTCTTGCTGGAATCCATAAATACTGGTCCAGGGAGTGGGGGGCAGCACGGGGAGTGACAGTTAGGTGCAGGTAAGAGAACACTGGATACTACCAACTATCAATGTCCTCCCTCACAAACTACCTTTTATCTATTTATTCACTTTATGTTGTCTATATTTATAGATCTGCTTGTGCTGTGCAAGGGTTATTTTATTCTTTGGATTTGTATCCCGAGGGCGGCTAGGTGGCACAGTCCATAGAGCTCCGGGTTTAGAGTCAGGAAGGCTCATCTTTATGACTTCAAGTCCAGCCTCAGATACTTCCTAGCTATGTGACCTTGGGCAAGTCACTTAGCCCTGTTTGTCTCTGTTTCCTCTTCTGTAAAATGAGCTAGAGAAGGAAAAGGCAAACCACTCCAGTATCTCTGCCAAGAAAATCCTAAATGGGGTCACAGACAGTCGGATGCAACTGAAAAATTGACTGAATAACAATAACATTTGCCTCCCCAATGCCAAGCACATAGTAGGCTATTAATACATGCTTGTTGACTGGCGACCAACAGGGGCAGAGGATGCACGTCCAAATACTAGCTCTATTACTAAATACTCATGTAACCATGGGCAAGTCACCTAACTTCTCTAGGCTTCAGTTTTCTCATCTGTAAAGTCAATTTGGGTAGCGATGGGGCTGTAGACTGGATGATTTCTAAGAATTTAGCTCCTAGTCCTGGGATCATATAAATAGCCCTCTGATAAAGAGGAAAGAGGGACAAGAGAGAGAAAATGAAGGATGTTTTCAGACCCCCAAATTGCCAAAAATAATAAATATTTCTACATGATTTAATATTTTAATATTTTCATACATGATTTAATATTTTACTCAAATGGATTTGTGATATTGTTGATGTGCTACAGTGAGTGTCTGAATCATTGCTGTTCAGTTGTTTCTTACTCTCTGTGACCAAAAAGGTCCATTGAGTTTTCTTGGCAAAGAAACTGATTTGCCATTTCCTTCTCTATTGGATTAAGTCAAAGAGAGGTCAAGTGACTTGACTAGGGTCACACAGTTAGTAAGTGTCTGACGCTGGATTTGAAGTCAGATCTTCCTGACTCCAGGTCCAGAATTCTATCTGCTGAGCCACCTAGCTGCCTCTGAATCATAGTAGGCACTTAATAAATGCTTGTTGACTTGAACTCATCAGCACCTGCCATGGGACTCTTTCTCAGCCACCTCCTCTCGTGTGCTTGCTGCAATGTGCTAGGAGATTTCCTTGCTTTCTCCTGAAGCTGGTGGAATACTAGTGAAGCTCACAGACTAACGTGCTCCATGGTTATCTCTCACTCTCTCCACATGACCAGTTTGTCTTCCATCACACAGGACCCAGAACTGGAAGGGGCCACAGAGGCCATTTGGTCCAATCCTCTCATTTTACAGATGAGGAAACCAGAGCTAAGTGACTTGCCTACATGTGCACAGTTCTAAGCATCAGAGGCAAGATATGAACCCAGGTCCTTCATCTCAAGAACTTGTGCTTTGTCTACTGCACCACACTTCCCCATGGCTTTCCTTGATGCCATCCCTGACTCCAATTCTCTTTCCTAATTCTTCATTAGTGATGAGTTGCTGCCTTTTCACACCTACCATGTGTCTCTCCATTGCCCTTGGGGTGGTAATCATTTTCAAATCTTCGGAGAATGTAGCATGCTATTACTCATAGTCATATAGCAGTACCAGTAGAATATTGGCACTAAAATGAGAAGTGTGGGGTCATTAAAAGAATTTTTGTAATTTCCCAAAGGCAATTCAGCCTGCTCTCTTCCTCCTGTTCAGTGCTGGGACCAGCTCATTGTTCACTTTCTGTGTCTATGTAATACACCCACACACACCCACACCCACACCCACACACACACACCCACACACACACACACACACGGTGACTAATGTGACTAAGAAAGGAGGCATACATAAATGCATATATTTCTATGTATGGATATATGTGTGTGTACAGTACACATACTAGGCAGCTAGATGGTGCAATGGACAGAGCACTGGGTCTGGAGTCAGTAAGACTCATCTTTGTGAGCTCAAATCTGACTTCAGACACATACTAGTTGTGGGACCCTGGGCAAGTCACTTAACACTGTTTGCTTCCGTTTCTTCATCTGTAAAATGAGCTGGAGAAGAAAATGGCAAAAACCACTCCAGTATCTTTGCTAAGAAAACCCCAAATGGGGTCAGGAAGAGTTGGGCACAGCTGGAAATGACTCAACAACAACATAGTATACGTAAACACACGTATGTGTATATATCATATACATATAAGTGTGGGTATGTGTATATACACAAGCTGTCCCAAAACTCTTATTGTGGTTTTAATACCCTTTCTAATAATAGCTACTTGCTATTAAAGTTGAAAATTGCCCTAAAACTTTTGAGATACTTTGTATATCTACACAAATTGATGGATGGGTTCTGTGGGTTGTCTGACTACATATCCATCTAGATATTAGATGCTCTTCATCCACTTTATTTCTTCCTCTCTGCATATGGTTAGGTGGTTCTACAACACTCAAGCACAATGTCATCTGAAAACAGAAGGATTTGAAGGACCTCACCCCAATAGGGGCATCCCTCTTTGACTTGTGTTTCACGCTAGATTTTTTCCATGACAGGGGCAACCATTTAGTGACTTGACTTCTATGTGAGCAGTATAGCCTCAAGACATTTTGGGAGGGGAGAGCAGTAGCAGCTGGGGTAATCTAGCATTCTTTGACCTGCATCCTACTGTCCCCCTCCCCTCAATTGCCTAGACCAGAATTTATGGATTCCAGCAAGTCTCTGTTTTATAACTTGCCTTATAATGATCACTGAGTCATTGAATAAGATTCTCTCTGCTGTTCTATCTCTCAAGCGATCTTGTGTAATTTGGATGTACATACATAGGAGACAACTTGTTGGAGAAAAATCTTTGAGGAAGTTTTTTAATCTACCAAATTAAGGGGTTTTTTATAGTTAATAAACAATAACCATGGTGAGATCTTCTCTTCTTTACATCTTCCAGTCAATTATGCAATGGTAAAGATATGGTTGACTATGAAAGATTACTCACAAAATGCTCCCAGTTCCCTTCTATTTAATAACGCTCATCAAGGATGTCTTTGATATGTGTATAGAGTATTCCCATTAAATTGCTATTTGGATGGGAAAGTAAGCATGTATACCATTTGTTTTCTTAGTTGCTTCTTTTGTTATTAATAAAGTCTGATTTTTTTCGGTGTCTTTGCTAGCTTCCTCTCCTTCAGATACTCTGAGAATCCATCTCTTGATCCCCTGATTGTGTTGCCTTTCGCACAAGATCTCTGTTGTTTATACTCAGTGTAGTCCATCTGCTTTCCTTATTTCTGCTATTTTCAGTGTGATTTCTACCTCCTCTAAAAGCACATAGTAGACTGTAGTGGCTGTTTTGTACTTAACGGTGAAGAATGCTTATTATAAATTCTTCGCAGATCTTTTCCCTTTTTTTATCTGTTTGTTGTTCTTCTGTTTTCATTTTTAAAGGCACCCAGGATGTCTTTGCTTAGTTGAGTCTTTTGTCAGACTTTCTTTAAAATACTGTTATACTCCATTATTTCTTTCTGTCTTAGGAGCTGACACTGATCCTAATTTTCCTTAGAAAGATTTAATGTTCCAGGGTGGAAAATATCACAAGCATCAACATATCCTCACAGAACTGCTAATAGAACACATCTAATGGAATATCTAGATTTGGTAGAGTATAGTTTAGAAAACAGTGATCCACTTGAAATCCTTGATTTGACAGATAAGTAGATGGAAGCCCAGAGACAGAAGATGACTAATGCAAAGCCACACAAGTGATTCAAAGGAAAAAAAAACAAGGCCTAGAAGCCAAGTTTTCTCATCCTCATTTCAATATTCTTTCCATTGCATCATGCTATTACCTTTAAAAATGCCTTGAATATATTCCTTTGATTCCTCCCCAGCAATAAATGGTACAGAGGTAACTGAAGCTGTGTCAGTGGAGAGGGAAAACAACCATGAAGATACCTCCTCTTCAGGATGAATCTGCCTCAAAATCCATGTCTAAATCCACCAGAGCAAAGGGGACAAGATGACATTTCATAGGGATAAATGTCAAGTTCTGCAGTTGGATGCAAAATTTGTTGTTGTCCAAACATTTCAGTCGTGTCTGACTCTTCATGACCCCACTTGGGGTTTTCTTGTCAAAGAAATTGGAATGGTTTGCCATTTTCTTCTCCAGCTCATTTTATAGACAAGGAAACTGAGGCAAACAGCTAAGCAACTTGCCTCACAGAAGTCAGAGGTGAGACTTTCACCCAGGTCTTCATGATTCCAAGGTGCTAACAATCTGTGTTACCATGCTACGTCTCAGATAGATGATAATTTGTGTGTAAAAGATTTGGGGTTTTTCGTAGACTGTAAAGTCAAAATGATTCAAGATGACATAATATTTGCCCAAACTCATAACACCCTAGCTACATTGAGAAATTCATTGCCCATAACAAAGGGTGGTACTCTGCTGCCATACTCTGAACAGTGGGTCACATACTAAGTATGCCTTTGATTTTTAGATGTGTTTCATGTAAGCAATAGATTGTGCAGTTTTGTTGTCTTATCATTCCCTTCCATTTTATTGGATTGTTCAAGCAATTCATATGTAAAGTTATGGCAGTCAGGTTTATATTTTTCTCTATTTGTGTCTCTATTATTGTTTTAGGATTTTTTTGTTCCCTTCTTCTTATTTGTTAGCACTTTATCCCTATAATCAGTTTTGCCTAATCTATTTTAATTTAATCCTTTCCTCACATACTTTCTTCCCTCCACCCTCCTTCCCTAACTCCACCTCTGATTGGTCAACAGTTTTTCTAGTTTGGGAATTTTATGTAGGTATCCAGAAGGCAGATTTTGGCTAAATAGAAGAAAAAAATCCCCTAACAATCAAGCTGTCCAAGAATGGAATAGGTGGCTGAAGATCTCCAGCAGAGGTTCCGTGAGCTCTTTGGGCAAATGGTGTAGAAGGAGCTATTGGACCGATGGAGACAGGGCTGAATGTCCTTTGAGGTGTCCCCTAACTCTAAGGATCTGTCAGCATTCAGGAGCCAGGGCTGGAGCTTGACAGAGAAGAGAGTTCCCCAGTTATGAGTCTTAGGTCCCACGAAGAAACTCGTAGGCAAGCATTTGGTGTCTCACTTTCATAATCAGTTAACTGCTTAAGGCTCCTCTCCAAAAGATGGAAATATGAGAGAAGTTGTTCAGAGGGAAGGCTCTTAGAAACAAAAAAAGATTCTTTCTATGGCTTTCGAGTGTGAATCGAAGTGAGGGTTAGGGATTTGTTTTCTATATCCTGAAATAATAATAACTCACATTTACAAAGTGCTTTAAACCACTTTCCTTACAATAAACATGTGAGGCAGGTAGTATCAGCATTATGATTCCCATTTTTACAGATGAGAAATCTGAAACACAGAGAAGTTACATGACTTGTCCAAGGTCATGCAGCTAGAAAGCATTAGAGCTGGGATCTGTACCCAGGTTCTCTGGGTCATAAGGGACTTGTGCCCATTCCCACCAGCTCCAGACAGCCATAGATGGTACTGATTGTGTCAGATTCCTGCCCATATGCTGCCAGAGGAAGCTGTTGACTGGGTGGGCATTGGGGATTTGGTGGGATCAATACACTCTAACGATAATAACATTGCCACTTTTTATTTAGGAAGTGAGAGTAATTGAGAGACTCATTTTTCCTCTGTCATCATGATTGTATTCTCTCTGGGTGGTTGGGATAGCCCATCATTGGGCATTAATATTGCATTCATGGATGTCAATTACTTTTTCATTCTTAATTGGCACTTAAAACTTCCCTCTAGTGAAAATACAGATGAATTTGGTGCTTAATGAACTCGTTTATGACAATTAGCAGAGCTGAGCTGACATTTCTTTGGCATTCAAGGTTTACAAAGCACTCGACATATTTTACCTAATTTGATCCATGAAACATGCCTGTAATATAAGTAGACTAATATCATTATTCCCATTTTACAGTTAAGAAAATTGAGTCTCGTAGAAGGGAATTGCCCATAGTCACACAGTTAGTAAGTGGCAGAGATAGCCTTCAAGTGCTTATCCTCTGGCACTTAGTACAGTGGTCTTTCCAGCAAACCATAGTCGCCTCCATCCACTGATATGATGATGTGAAAGGGTGTTAGGAAGTCTCTAACAATTTCCCAGGTGGAGTTCTGCTTGACTCATGAGGTTTACAGGCTGAGCTAGGGTAGAGTACAAGGGGTCAGGACCCAGAGCCAGGCTGGTGGGGAAAGGAATGACATGGTAGGGCAAACTGACCTTGTCTGAAGGTAAGAGACCATCATATTCAGAGGTCAGTTAACATATAAAGGAGTATATCGGTACCATGAATTCAGAGTGGGAAGGTAAGGCGGGAACCTTTGGTTTGGAGCCAAAGCCAGGCTGCTGAGTTCAGGTAGGCTGGCCAAGCCGGTTTCCCAAGGCTCAGGCCAAAATGGAAATAAGTGAGGCAGAGATTCTAGTAGGGAAGCCAGGATCAATGTTCAGAGATCAGTAGCACGTCTTATCTTGGGCCTGCTTAGGATGGAGTCAGAGTAGAAGCGAGAGGCAGAATAAAGTCCAATAATCAGAAGGGAGGGAGCCATTTAACTCAATAATTCAATTTAATGAACATTCTCTGCTATGAGAAAGGACATTGTCCTCAATACTCTCCGGGATACAAAAATTAAAAATGGCACAGTTCACCCTCCCCAAAGCAGTTTATAGCATAATAAGGTAGGTATAGGACACATAAACAAATAAACACATGAGGTCAAATCTGGGAGGAGCAAAGGAGAGTGAAGCAGAGCACTAGGAGGAAATTTGAGAAGAGAGGGGATACCTTTCTTCTTGGATGAGGGATGAGGGAAGGAACATTAAAGAAGTCTTCATTGAAAAGGGGGTACTTGAGTTAGGCCTTGAAGGAATGGGAAAATTTAACAGATGAAGATGGAGGAAAACATATTCTAAATATAGGGTGGGGAGGGTAGGGAATTAGGAGAGACTAAGATAAAAATGGTGGACAGAGATTATTCCAGTTTGGTTGGAATAGAAATCCGTGAAGGGAGTAGTAAGAGACAGAGTTGTTCGTGAAAATGTCACTAGGGATGTGAGCGAGCTCCATCTCTGAATGTCAGACATGCATCTCTCAGGCTGAATCTGCAACATAAATTGTGACTGCTCAGCCTTCCCTTTGGTGGCCTTTAAGTCTCGACTTTGGAGCAGTATAGTTAGTGTCTAGCTGTGCTGACCCATATACCCAAATCTGTTGAATTCTTATGATTTGTACAACTGAGACAAGATAAAAAGTCATAGGCCGAAGTTGGTTAAGGATAAACCATATAGGAATCTGTGGTGTCATTGAAAGAACATTAGAATGGGGATCACAATACCTGAGTTCAAATCTGGTTTTTGTTTCTCACCATGCAATATCAAACAAGTCCCTTCCCCTCTCTGGATCTCAAATTTCTCATCTGTCAGACAAGGGGATTCACATCTAAAGTACCTTCTAAGGTCTACTATGGTTTGAACTGAAAAGTCCAAGAACAGAGAACAGACAAATATGGCAAATAGTATCTCAATTTGGGGGGTTGATTTGAATATCTTTCATTGTGAAACTATTTCTGCTGTTCCTGGGTTATCTGAAGGTGGTCAAATCTTACACTTTTCAAGGAAGGAAAGAAGGCAGAGTTTTAAACTATAGGCTTTGATTCCACTATAGGAGTGATAGGAGTGACTCCAATCCGCAGCAACATTCTAACATGTACTATTAAATGGATAGTTTGGGAGCTAGTTAGTGGATCTAAAACTGAGATTCAAATCAGGTCTCCTAACTTTGGTTCAGGCAGTCAAAGAATCTGGATTGAAAGGGAACTCAGGGGCCACATAGCCTGACATCAAACCTGAATCCACTACTTTACAACTTCCCTTTCACTACAAGTTCTTCCCTCTGAAGCCAAGCAGAACAAGATTTATCCCTTCTCCAGGTGAGGGCACTTCAAATACTTAAAGGAGTGCTGAGCTCATCATTTGTAAACTCTTAGATTGATATCATGACAAATGATGATGAATGACAAGTAGATTCAATTTCATTTGACAATCATTTATTAACTGCCTCTTGTGTGTTAGGCACTGTACTGGCTGCTAAGGATATGAAGGTGAAAAAAATGTAGGCCCTGCCTGCAATGAGTTTACAATCTATTTGGATCAGGTAAACATGTATGCAAATGCCAAGGAGGCAGGGTAGAAATTTGGTAGAAGCCAAGGAGTTCTAGCAAAGTACTAGGAAAATTTTGGGAAGAAACAAGATTACTTTCACCTGAAGTAGTGGGGTTGGGGAAGGCTTCATAGAGGAGGTATCATCTGAGCTGAGCTGTGAAGAGAGGAAGGAAAGTGACTGGGAATGATCATTCATGTTTGGGTGATACTTCCATCACTGGACAACCCAAAACTCAACAGGGAATTTCACCCCTCAGAGGGAGATCCTGTAGTGTTTGCCTCTCTCCTGGTTCATAATCTAGCAGGAGTCACAGAGGCCTGCACAAGCCCATCTGCCCTTGGTCCCTTCAAATCAATTTATGAGGAGATAAGGCATTTAACACTAAAGCTCACTGATGCTATCTCTTCTCTTGTTACCATTTTCTTTTTTCTATAACTCATCTCAGTATGGCTTGGAAATCAGGAAGCACTGGCCAGTAAGCCTGGTGCCAAAAGCAACATGCCACAGTGGAGAGAATAATAGCTGTTCACTCTGGAATTCTGGCTTTAAATACCAATTCTGATGTTTAACACCTAGATGCCCTTGGCTATGTCATTACCCTTCTGAGCCTCAGTTCCCTCATCTGTAAAATGGAGCTAATAATGGAGCCTACCAGGCAAGGCTGCAATGAGAAAAGTGCTTTGTAATCTTTAAAGTGCTGTATAAATGTGTTGTTGCTACTATAGTAGAAAAAGTGATACCTTATTATTATGTACCCTTCCCCTCCCCCTCATAAGTCTCAAAGGTCAGTTTTCCCCTAAGCCAAGAAACTTTAATTTAGAAATAGTTCCTGAGCAGGGTCATAGATTTAGAGCTAGAAGGCCCTTAAAGGTCAACTAGTTCAATACCCTAATTTTGTAGATGAAGTAACTGAAGCTCAGAGGAAAAGAATGTACCCAAGGCCAGACAGGTAATAAATGGCACTGCCAGGATTTGAATTCAGGTTCTCTGACTCCAAATCCAGCCAGCTCTCTTTCCACTGCAATACAGTCACACACACACACACACACACACACACACACACACACATGCACACACACACACATACACACACACAGGTTGCAAAAGTAAATCTGACTGATAGGTGTAGTTCTCTTGATATTTATAAGTTTGATCTTTTCAGATTTTGGTCGATTGATGAAAAAAACCAAAAACCAACAACCCAATATTCTAAGAACTGAGTGAGTTTCTGAGTCCCTTGGATTCACAAAAGGTTAGGGCTAGAAGGTCATTCTCTCTCAGAGACAAAGAAAAGGCAAATGACTTCTCCAAGAGAGTGGCATAAAGAAGAAGACCACAAACCATGGCACCTTCTTCTTAGGCCAGTGCTCTCTTCTCTACATCAGGCTCTCTCTGTTGCAAATGTCCTTTATTGCAAGAACCATGATTTCATGGGCATAGGTGTTCCTTCCATAAAGGCAATTCGAAACCATTCCATCCCTTAAGGGATTGTCTTCAGAAGACTTTTGTTTTATATTGAGTCTAGACCTATGATTTCTTCTGTGCAGGGATTCCCAATATGGAAAATACCTCCATTAATAGAGACCAGCACCTTGTCTCTAATCTATAGTCTTAGAGAGTTGTTGGGGTATTAGAGTTTAAGTGTTTTGACTATAATCACAGAGATAGCATTCATGAGAGGTAAACTTAAAGACGGATCTTCCTGACTTCAAGGCTGACCTTCAAAGTGACTGTGCTGTACTATCTATTCTTTGTAAGTAGGAGTGGCCAACCCTCTAGGGATGGGCCTTTTTATGCTTCCTGAGGCTTGTCTGTACAATCCATAGCTCATTGTCTGACCCAAAAGATTTGGAGCCTTCCCAGCTTCTTCCCAGTAGGATCTACCAAGTCTTGTGCTTCATGGCGCTGATTTGTAGAGTACAGGTCCCGTCTGAACCATAATGAGGCATCAGAGATTGACATTAGTGGAAGTCTTTGTGTCAGACGTTTGCAAAAAATCCCCTGTGATTTTTTCTTTAGTTGCTGAACTGGAGCCTCAGACTTGGGGCAGCAGACTTTGCTATTTCTTCCTTGTGTGACCTTGGGTAATCCCCCTTCCCTCTATGGATCTTGGTTTCCTCATCTGTCCAATAAATGGTTGGAGTAAACCATCTTGAATCCTTCCTAACTCTAAATCCTATAATCCTGTGGCTTGCAAAACAAAGACCATCACACGCTCCAGACAATGTATATCTATGTAGGATGGAAAATGATGATTGTATAACAGATGCTGAAATGTTGTGGATTCTGTGGTGGCAGCAGCTGCTGTGCTCCTAGAGATGGATTGATGGTACATTTTAAAAAATCAATGATAATAATAATAACGATAACATAGCAAAAGCTTTCCAGCCTAATTACTGCTTGTACTTCATTTCTAATCTCCTAATCCCCAAGGGAAATTATAGGTACAATAAGACAACAGGAGTGATTTGTAAAAGACAATTCAAGAAGCTCAGCTCACCATGCCTTGAGCAGGTGGCTAATGTCCCTGCCACCATCACGTAGAGGGGTAGTGCAGGGCATCATTAGCACTCTGGTCAAGACTGAGACGCAGTGGTGATGGCCAGGCAGCAGGAAAAGGGATCCACAAGATTAAGCTCCAAGGCAGCTAGAAGACAACACTGCAATCCAGAGTGAATCAGAGAATTGTAGAATATCAGAGTTGGAAGGGCCCTTAGAGGTCATCTAGTCCAACATGGAGTGAGTGGGATTTTTTTTTACAACACTCTTGATAGCTTTAACTCGAAAACACTCAATGTCAGAGAACTCATTACCTTATGATGTGGCTCTTTTTATCTTTGGGCAGCTTTAATTATCAGAAGGTTTTTCTTTATTAAAACTGAAATCTGCCATTTCTACAATTTCCATCCAGTGCTCCTAACCTTTCACTTTGGGTCTAAGAATAATTCCTCTACCATAGGACAATTTTTTAAATACTTGAAAACAGCAATCATGTGCCACCCACCACCCACTCTGACCCCCCACCCCAAGAAAACCACATCCTTGGACAGTATGGTTTCCAGTCCCTTCACTCTGCTGGTAATTCACTACAACTGGTCAATGTATTTCCTACAAGATGGCACTCCAAAGTAAATACACCAAAGATATAGTCTGACCATAGGCACTGTACTGAAATTATTTGGTTTCCATGTTCACACTGTTGAATCATATGAAACTTATGGTCCATCGGAAGCCTTAAATTATGGCTCTGCCATTGATTTTTCAAGCCAAACATTAGAATTTTACATTTATCTCTTTGAGATTTCATTAGATTTGGCCCACTATTCTACCCTGAGCAAGATTTTTTAGATCTTATTTCTCTTGACCAACATGTGAGGCATTCCACATCACCATGTGTCATCCATAAATCTTACTAAAGTCATGGTTAACTTGCCCCAAATACTTAAGTTCTCCAGTCAGGACATAATTGTCATCTCATCGATATGTTTATAATTTTAAATATCCAAATACAAAGTAATATCATGAAGTAGGAAAAGCACTGAACTTGGAGTTAGGAGACCTGGGCCCAAGTTGAAGGTCTGCCACTAACTTACTGTGTGACCTTTGTGGGTATGGTATTTGCCCTTTCTAGATTTTTGAGTTCCTGTCCTGTAAATGATGGTATTAGAAACTAGGTTTGCTATTCTCTGTTCCAGGGTCATTTCCGGTTCAGGGATTCTGTGTTCTATGTGTTATTTTCTATATTCTGGAGTTCTCCCATCTCTGACATCGCATGTCCTTTGTTTTAAGTCTTTCCATCTCTGATTATCTATGACCGATCTTGTCCTATCACCGTATATCTATGCCAAGCTAAGCCTACAGTACATCCCATGAATTCTTTGATTCTATGAAATGTCTTCACCTTCTACTTAAAAGCAGGCCTTGAAGAAAGAAAGAAAAAAGCAGGCATTGGAATGGTGCGGTCTCTG
This sequence comes from Phalanger gymnotis, assembly GCA_028646595.1. Taxonomy (NCBI): domain Eukaryota; kingdom Metazoa; phylum Chordata; class Mammalia; order Diprotodontia; family Phalangeridae; genus Phalanger; species Phalanger gymnotis. Next base: position 420,071,573 of record CM053623.1, read on the forward strand.
TCTGGGTTAATAAAGTTCGGAGAATTTCCTCCCATTGCCCAGCTGGACCCCACATTCTTGCAAAACTGGTATGAATTCCTGCCTTTCCCCTCTGAGTCTAATTCCTCAGGCAGGGCCCTGCTGCTCTGTGCCACTGCCCTGCTGACTGCACAAGGGACACCAAAGGGATGACGTTAGCAACAGCACAACCCAGAGCTGTTGCCACATCCCTGCAGAGAGCAGAATCTGAAAGCTGAGATTGCATAGAAACACAGGATGGCTGGGAAAGACATTCACCATAATATAGGGAAGAATAATCCTCAACAATTCCTTCTTCCTCACCCCTACTTCAAACCAATTACAGAGTCATGGCAGATTCAGTATCAATCCTCCCACTCCCTCCTGCCCCAATGAGTCATTCCCACTGCCACTATCCTAACATGGACCACATTTTCTCCTAACTTTGATTACTGTGATAGACTCCTGGCTGGTCTTCATGCCTTCAGTAACTCTCCTACCTAATCCATTCTTTACACACTACCAAAATAATTTTCCTAATACAAAGTTCTAATGATATCACTCTCTTGCTCAAAGACTTTCAATTGTTACTGATTGTCATCAGAACAAAGTGCATGCTCTTCATCCTGGCAGTCAAGGTCCTACCTTACTAGTCTTATTTTGCACTATCCCCCTTCAGTTACTCTATACTTAGCTAAACTGGCTCACTCTTTTTGTCCCCAGCATCAAGAGGGACAGCATCATGTCTTCAAGAGCCTTCACATAGAAAGGGTATCAGACTTGTTCTGATTGGGCGCAAAGAGCAGAATTAGAAGCAATGGGCAGAGGTTGCAAAGGGGCAGGTTTAGGATTGATATAAGAAAAAACTTCATAGCAATTTTAGCTCACTAAAACGGAAGGTGTTACCTTGAGAGGTAGCAAGTTCCCTGTCACTGTAGACCTTCAAGGAAAAGGCTGACTGACCATTTGTAAGGAATGTTGCAAAGATCGTTGATTTGTGTTAGAGGACATGGGAACTGAAGTCCCTTCTGCGATTCTGCTCTTTTCGGGAAAGCTTTTTCTGATGACCTTTGCTAAAAGTCACCCCTCTACTACAGGAGAAGATGAGCAGGATGCTCTCGGAGAAACCTGCAAAGATTTATATGAGCTGATGCAAAGTGAAATGCACTGCATACAGAGTAACGGCAACATTGTAGGATGATCAGCTGTGAATGAAGTAGCTATTCTCAGCAGTATAACGATACAAGACAACTCTGAAGGACTTATGCCTAAAAATGCTATCCATCCCTAGACAAAGAACTGATGGTGTCTGAATGCAGATTAAAGCATAATTTTTTTTTTCTTTATTTTTCTTGAAGTTTTTTTTGGTCTATGTTTTCTTTCACAACATGACTATTATGGAAGTGTATTGCATGACTACACATGTATGACCTCTCAATTGGGGTGGGGGGAAGGGAGAAAATTTGGGACTCAAAGTTTTAAAATAAATATTAAAAATTGTTTTTACATGTAACTGGAGGAAAATTTTAAAAAATGATAAAAGAAATAAAAGTCACCTCTCCTTCCTTGAATTTCTCAAGCCATGCTTCCAGCCCATCTACACTTTAACTTGGATTTATGGGCCTGTCACCAGCTCCTTAAGGGCAGGGTTGAGATGCTTTTTGTCCCTCTTTGTATAATAAGAATCAAGTAAAAGTTTTTGAATAGAGCAAGTATTAGCTGATTTAATAGGAGAATTGAGGGCTGGAGAAGGGATAGGTCACATCACCTAGATCTCCTGTGCTTTTCCCACTAGTCTCCATGGTCGGTTCATCCCTCGCACACTGGGAGCTGGGCTGTCTCAAGTGGTTTTACTCTTCTAACCCAGGGCTCATTTCTTACCCAGACCAATCCAGTGAAGTCTCTCTTTTCCATGAGAAAGACATGGGGCTCCTGTCTATTAACTCCCCCACTTCCCAGTTTTATGTCTGCTGTAATCTTTCTTTCAGACTGCAACGGAATCAAATGAAAGAACCTTAGCTGTATGTTCCTGTGATTCCCCCACCCCATCCATCGTCATTCTTCTCAGCTGGAGGCACCTCCTGCTGCCAAGGTCGAGACTCACTAACCACTGGCACGGAGATGGGCCTCTAGGGCTCTGACCTCAATTATAGTGCCATTCAAAAGTTATTCCCTATTTCTATCATGTGCACCAACAATATCTTCCTTCCTCAGAAGCAACAGTCATTCCAGCACCACCTTTTTCCCTTACAGGAATTGCTACTCACATGTGGGCACACAGATTCATGTATGCACACATGTTCAGTGGAATGTTTGTACACAAATGTACTCTTACATGCCCGTAGTCATGTATACAATGCACACAGAGCATATATCTACATATCTACACAAGTGCTTATACACACATGCATTCACAGTGTTCCCGCACAACACCTATTTGCATATACAAGGTTTGTACTCATGTTCACCTGTGTACTCCCATATACATATTCCCACATGTCCTCACATATACAAGCCCCATTTTCTCTTTGTTGGATTGTATGTGGTACCGTACAATGTTTCCAATTCATTTCCTATTTTTCTTCTTGAAACGCCAGCGATAACTAGCTCCCTAATGCATTCTCTGGCAACCTCCCCTATAATTCAGTTTGCGCCTTCTCCTCTCTCCATATATCTCAATAGATAATTAGCAAGCCTGATACTTAGGAAAATGAGTCTTTCTTTCTCTGTAATCTCAGGACTCTGCTAATAAATGCAGACTTGGAGATATCTATATGTGCTCTTGTCTGTCCCCCCATTTCACTCCGATTGGAAGCAGGTTCTGCTGTGATCATCTATACCGTGTTACAGGAACACTGATATGAAAATAAACATGCTTCAGGGACCCATTTTAATTAAAGCTTGTCCTATTAAACTTGAATTAGATCTACCAAGAATACTTGCTAACAAGAAGGTGATCTTGGGCTGCATTTACAAAAGTCTACCATCCACAGCGAAGGAAGCGATAAGCCTGTAGTCTTCTGATCAGACCACATAGAGGACTATATTCAGTTATAGGGGTGCCACACTTCGAGAAGAATAGCAGGAACTGGAAAACTGGCAACCAGTCTGGGGCATGGTGCTAGAGCCCATGTCATGTGAAGAATAGCTAAAGAAATTAGGAATGTTTAACCTGGAAAAGATTTAGGAGTTGGAATGAGTGTGTGTGTGCGTGTGTGTGTATGTGTGTGTGTGTGTGTTGTGTGGGGGAGATGTTCATGATTACTGCCTTTAAGTATTTAATGAGCTGTCCCTCCAAGGATTACTGCTTGGTTCCAGAGGGCAGAAGTAGCAGTAAAGGGAGAAAGTTACAGGGAGGCATCTTTTAGCTCAAAACAGTGAGATCTTCCTAACTGCTCAAATTGTTTAAAAATTGAATGGACTGCCCTGTTATGTGTGTAGCTTGAAGTTGAAATCTCAGGCTGGATGATGTACCAAGTGTTCTTACACTAGGTGGCAGTTTGGACTAAATGTTCTCTGAGGTCCCTTCTAGCTCAGAGATTGTAGGATGCTGTGACCAGGTCTATGTCTGGTACTTGGTTAATTAAGGTGGCTGGTTTTGATTTGGGTGGGATGAAGAAAAACCGCACTGAGTCATATTGTTTTGGCTTATTGCTTGTTTGAAGATGTGGAACTATGTTGTGGAACAACTGTGGGCTCATCATGACTCAGGTATGGGAAACAGAGACTATGAGGCCAATTTCTATCTCCTTAGAGATATTCTCTCAAAACGGTTCTGGTGAAATCTTCCTCATTCCCATTCCCATCACTGTCATCATCACTGCCATCACTACTAGCCCCCTTTTATCTGGCCCTATGATCTGATGAATTTCTTGACTGCTGTTAAAGAAGGATACAGAAAACCATGTTACAGCCTCCTCGCCCAAACTCATCCTGAACCTCCCCTCCCACACTGAGTGTTTGTCCATCTTTCCCCACAAAGGAAAGCCCAAGGAAAATTCTATTCATCCTTCAAAACCCAACTTTTAGGGCACCTCCCAAGAAAGTCTTCTTTGAACACCGTGTTCTCTCTTTCCTCTGTGGTCTTATTAATCTTTAGGTCTGTGTTACTCATCTCATCACTTAATCACATGTAATGAGAATCTCTGTTGGAAGGGGCTTCAGAAGTCTCTTGAATTGTAAATTCCTTCTACGACATTCTCCACAAGGGGTCGCCACGACTGTCTTAGATTATCATGCAACTGACATCTATTAATTCAGTTAGTGCAATGGAAGTAAATGCTTTGACTTGGGAGGCTCCATTCTCAGCTCAGCTCCTGATGCTGTTTGTGATCCTGTGAGCGCATGCACAAAGCTGCTAGCTTCCGGAGGGCAGGGACTGCTTCCTTTGTAGCACTTTCAATGTGAAATACAATGCTGAATATGAAACAGGCCTTCAGTCATTATTTAATTGAACTGAAGCCCAAGGGGACATTTAGAGTAGCATGGTGCTGAGAACCCTGGATTTGGCCTCAGAAGACCTAAGTCTGATTCTTGGTTCTGTAGCTTCCTGTGACTGGGTGATATCCTTCATGAAACCTTTCGGCCTCATTGTCCTCATCCATAAAATGGGGGTAATACTCTCTCTTCCAGGATTGTTGCAAAGAAAGGGCTTCATAAACCTTAAAGAGTTATAAAATCATGATTTATCTTATATGCATACATATTTATGTGTAGATGTGAATATTTGTGTGTTTATATGTAGATAGATAAAACTCATTTCTATGGTACTTTGTTTATGAAGCATTTTCCTCATACATGATATTACACACACGCACACAGCACATTGCTTACCACTAAGTAGTTGTGTAGAGAGAATCCAGTTCTTCAGCTATCCAATCACAATCTTTTTTTTATTCACGGTATCTCTAGGCAAAATGGTGGTCATTGCTATGAGTGACCTATAATTAGGGACCTCTACAGCTGCCAGATTATGAGACAGGACAAGACTCATAAAGTGAGCATTGGGCTCTTCTGACTGAGATGGTTATTATCACTATGATTCCTTTAGCCTAGATAGCTTTACCAGGTGGTCAACATAAGTATGCTCAGATATACACATTAAGCATAATTCTCCTTGCCTTCTGTGAGGTTTGTTATCCATGTAAGCTTATCTGATTTGCACTTGGAAAGAACTTTATAGATCATGTGATCCAACTGCCCCCTTTTATATGGCATGCTCTTCTAAGTTTTACCAGCTGGGAAATCCTCTAATAATGGCGAAGTTAGTTGGTGTAGAAAGAGAAAGTACAAACACCCAGGGGCCAGTCCTTGGATGCGGTGGCTTTGCTAACTTTCCCTTTCATTAGATTTTCTCTTATGACCTTAGGAGAAGCAGAATTCTATGGGTTGTGTATGTGGGGGAACTTCTCTCTCCTTCCAAGCAAACAGGAGAGTTTACTAGACATTTCTGGTTTTTATGAAGACTCTGATTCAAGCCTAGGCACAGGATGATGTATGGTGGAAGTCTGGGTATGACTATCCAGGGATTAGTAGGTAAGGAGGAGACACAAATGACCTAGATAACATGGCCTATTGCCAAGGATCAGACCTTTGAGGAAATCATTTCAAAAAGTAAATGTTGATCACAAATCTGCTATTTTGAACAAGTGCATGTCCAGATGAGGGTTTGGTGTTCCACTTCTGAAATTCTTCCTTACTCATGAACTCCCAACATGGGAACTAAGTTTTAAACCAGATGACAGGATTCTAAATTATGAATCATTTTCCTTCTCTGGGGACAAAAGTAAAGCAGGCAGTTATCTGATTGGGAGGGGCTGCTATATCAAACTTGGCTTGGCTATCTCACCAGCACCGAACGCTTTCCCCAATCTTGTACCATTTCTGTGTCTCTCAGAATGATCTACGCTCTCTAAAACAGGATGCTGTCTGCCTGATAAGGAAAACACCATCACTCCACTTAACACTATCCTACAGCAGTATCAACAGCTAGAGCTAAGAGGGAGAGGCAAGGACTCCAGCCATGGAGGTAGGTGGAGGAGGAGTGAAACGCTCCAGCAACTGGCCATAGATTCAGCTGCACAGCTTGCCCATGCTCCTCTGATGAGGAATTATAGGAAATAGGAATGTTACAGTGATTCTTCAACCCCCAGCTGACCTGTAAAGGCAATTACGACACTTTTCTTACTGCTAGCATCAATCTCCTGGAGCAGCACACGCATGAAGGCCCCCAGCTATGGAAATGCCTGACCAGGAAACAAGCTCCCTGTTCCCTCTTTGGTTGGGAGCGCATTCCAAGGTTGCTGGAGGCCTTATGCTTGCAAACGACTATCATGGCACCATGGATGGGATTTTAAAACATTTTCAAGTAGTCTTTATTATAAAATATTGTCATTCAAAGAGTACAGAATGCAGTAAACCAAATACAGAACTGAATTATATCCTGCTTTTGCTCTTTCTCACCTAAATTTCTCAGTGACTAAGAGGAATTAAAATTTACACCTTTTGTAAACCCCAGGGCCCAGAGACTACTCCAAGGAGCTTACTCCTGGTAGCAAGACCTGAGCTCTCCCGGGTGGATAGATGCAGGGCCTCCACAGGCTTAGAACATTGCTCAGCTTTTCAAAACTCTATGCCCAAACTCAGAAACAGTCAGTCACAAACCTAGACTGTGAGGGAGCAAAAATATCCAAGCCAAACAGAGCTGAGCTGGATGGGGACATTTCTTCAGAAATTTCCCAGACACCTTTTCACTAATAAATGCAAAAATGCAGTTTGTCAAAAACCTTCAATTTCCAGGGAGCTTAGTGCCAGCCAGCAGTTAGGCCCCCTTTCACTCAGCCTGGTCATTTGTAGGGTGGGGACGGAGAGGGTGGCACCAGTGGCTGGTCCAGGACAGGTCTGGGTGACTCAGAACAAGCACAATTAACTCTTCCACATGCAAACAGCTCAGGAGTGGAATTCATTGCATACAGCTAGAATATTCTTCATGTTCAAGAGAGGTCACGGGCGATGGCTCTAGATCCCACTAGATCCCATAGAAGGCATTGATGGGTCTTCGGCAGCATCTGTCCCTGCAAGAGGAAGTAGGATGCCAAGAGAGTGTGCAATTTTATGGGGAAAGGAAATAATAAGGGTTAGTAGGGCCTAAGATGCAGCAATGCCTTGGGGCAGGGAGTCCACAGAGCTAGCCCATGGATTACTAAGAATTCCTTGGGAGGGCACAGGGGTTGTGTAACTTCCTACAGAAGCCACAGTGATTACCCAAATCTTCAGATACCAATTACTTGTAGGCTAAGAGGGGACAAGGGGAGTTCTTTGGGACACCATCAACCTTCTACTTATCGAATATACCTAATAATTCCAGATAATAAAATATTCAGATTTTTTTGCTAGTGAGGTAGAAAAAAGTTTATTGTACTAGCTACTGAACAGAGCTGAGGAAGGTAACCACAAGAATATAAGACAAATACTGTATTACTTTGAAGGAAAAAAAAGGCAAAAAAACTGGCTTCACCAATAAGCACTGAAGTGATAATCATTTCCTAAACAGAAATCAAAATCAAATTTAAGTCCTGCTTACTGAAAAGAATTCAGGCTCCTGAAAGGGAAAATTTAAGTATGTGAGAACTATCTTGAATCGTGAATGACCAAGTAATTGCTTTTCTAAACAACTTCAGCACTTGTGCGTTGGGGTTGCAGGAAAAGTACAGGGAACTCAAAGTCTTTGTCTTTCTTTGTTACACACCATCCCAGCGCTAATGGCCGTAGCCACAAGCTGGCCTAGTGGGTCAGTGCCTAGTCTGGAAAGCCTGCAGGTGGAGAGATAGTAATGGTCAGCTTCTACCCCTGGCTGTCTCCATCTGCTGAAAGGTACTCATTGTGTCTTATTAGGTATTGAGGGGTCTTCTTGGCTCAGAGACCACAGTTCAAAAGACCTGAAGTATATGCCATCAAGGTTTTGGCATTCATGAATTTTGGTGTTTTGTACCTTGGTGGGCATGGGTTTGGTTCTCTAGTGACTTGTGACTTATGACTTATATCAGGGTCCTCAAGTGTCTTCTGCCTATAGTTCTGTCTTCTAGAAGCAAGAGCGGGGAGAATAGTTCTAAAAAGTCAGGTACATTGAAGCTGTATTTAAACAATTGGAAGTTATTCTTTTAGGTGCCTTTCTCTACTTTGGGTTTCCAAGGTACTATCAGAAGTGATGGGAAGGGCATAAAGAAGGGATCATTTCCTCCCCTCCAGAGACACATATTGATTTCCATCCAGAGAAGTTTTTGAGAACAAAACTTCTTTGGTCAATTCCAAAGTTTTACTTAATGATGAGAAAGCATGCCAGAACATAGCATTTAATTTGGATTCCCAAACCAGGTTTGGCTCTTGAAAAAAAATCCATATTAAAGAACAAATGCTTTGAATTCGCCTAACCTGGAGCTTCCATATAGAAGTCAAATAGAATTATTAAATTAATGTATTTCAAAAGCAAAGACATGCTCATCATTCACTCCATTTAAATATTCTTCTTTAAAATGGATGGAGGATTTGGCCACAAAGCAAGCCCATACATGGAAGTGTAAAGCTCCATTCTGCAGGTACTCATTGGGAAGCGCCTACCCTTCTAAAGTGCCAAGAGGTCATCCGGCTCCTTCACTGAGCATAGCATAAATTGTTGTCTTCATCAGTCACTCTTTGCCTGGTTTAAGCCCTTCTCTGACTTTATTTGTTTCCCTAACTTGTCCTTTCCCTGGATTCAGTCACATTCACTCTCTCCTCTCTGACCATCCTAGACCTCATACTTTTATTTATTGCTTACCTGAGCTCATGTCTGATCTGCATTTACATGGCCTGGACAACATTTTGCTTTGACTGATTATGTCTCTCTGCTGCGTAGCAAAGCCTCTGTCACTCTAGGACTCACGGGACGTAAGTGCTGCCGAGAAAATTAAAGCATCCGGCAGTTGGCTTATGGTCATCAGAAGTCAAAATGAAATGGAATAGTTTGCTCACAATCCTGACAGCAGGTAGCATATTAATGGCAGGGCAGGAAGAAGATATGGCCAAGTTGCTTAAGAGATACTTCAAAGTAACTCTTAGAAAGAAGAGTTCACCCATGGTGTGCTCTTAGCTACTTTTGTGTGACTGACAGACAACTTTAAATAGACCCAGGGTAGGGAAGAGTATATGTAAATTTATATAGTATAATAGTGCTTTATTTCTCAAACAGCTGGTTTTGTCTGGACCTCAACTCAAACCTACTGAGTGGAATAACTAATTTCTCAGGACCAAAGAGTAATAATTTAATAGCACCAATTTAACAGCAGCACTTCCTATCCTCAGAAGGCCATGACTCTAAACTAGATTGCTGTAAAAATTAAGAGCAGGATGAGGGCACTGAGCCTTCCTTTTGAGGCCCTGGGAATCGACAAAGTTAAAACCCAAAGGCAGAATCAAGGCTGGGGCTGTGCCTCATTTTTTTCTGCAGAAAGCCCTGGCCAGACTCTGGGGCATCAGGGTTGGTGCCCTACAGGAACTTTTATGTGGAAGATAAAAGACTGGTGGGTTATACTTCTTTGAGAATTATTAGGTGAGGTGATCTCTAACTCGTCTAATGAGGCCACCTTCCTAATAAGGTGAATAGAAACAGGTTCTTCAAAGATGGGTTCACTTAGCATTGAAGAAAAGCTAAAGGCTAACAGAGCTGGTGTTTAGGTTGGTGGGCCCCCAGCGGTCTGATCAGGGATCAGAAGGCCTTTGGAGGAAACTCTACTAAATCCAGTTTGAAAAGGAAAGTTAAGCCCATTAGGGTGAAGTTGGATGGGCCAATCATTGCAGAGAGCCCCAGGGGCCACCAATGACACTGGCAGAACCATACAGTTGGGTAGTAGGACTTGACAGTGGATCTACTGATAGCCAGGAGGTTCCAGCCTGCAGATGACTTACACCTTCTTGCCTCTGGCCATCAGGTAGATACACAAGGCCCCCTAAGTTCACACTGGCTTCCAGGTTTCACTCCTGCGAAAAGACTCTGAGATGATCTCATAACAAGGGTTTGGAATGAAACCAGGCTACTACTCTTGAAGAGGAGAAAAGTAACTGCTTCTTCCTTGTGGCCTGTTTCTAATTAGTCTGAGAGGCCCGCAGAAGCATCTAATTGTTTGGTACAGACTCAGATGGCAAACCCTCAGCCAGCTGGCTAGAAGACGCTTGTGACACAAGTCTAAGGGAAATTAAACAAAACCTTCTGGAAATAGTTTCTCAGTTCAATACACTGACTAGCCACAAAGAAATTCTGCACACAGAAAAATAGACATCCCCTTTTTAGCAGCAGAACAAGTTCAGAATCTGTCCATGAGCTCAGCCAATCTCAATATGTTCATCCTCTCTTCTTTTATGTAAAAGTTAACTAGAATGGGTAATATCTGTTTTTATTGATTTACTCAATACAACTGGGAAGATAACATCAGGTAGTTTAAAAAAACTTCTCCAATTTTCCAAGTTTAAAATGAGTTGTTTAAGTAATCTAAGATGACCTAAAAGAACAATGATACACATCATGGCTGAAGACTTTGTGGAATATGCCCAGAGCAAGGTGACGAGCATTTTCATAGCAAAATCCTCCAGGGCAAAGTACGCACAAGTAGCAGGATCCCCGGGGACCAATTCTGCCCTCTCATACTTTTCCCTAAAAATATCTGTGGCTAAATTTAAGAATCTTAGGTAAAACAGAGCAGAAGGCTCATGAAACCCTCATGAAGGGGCTTGCCGACTCAGACTAAAAAATATACTTACATATACCTCTACTCAGTGACAACTGTGCTCTGCCAACACTGCTGTGAATAGGTGTTTGTTAACAGGGTACACACTGCTTTAGAAAGAGCTTCAGGTTTGAGCTGATACAGAGAGAATTCTGCCCTGACAGGGGGAGGAGAGCTAAAAGCCTCAACATGGCCCTGTCTGTTTTGTCCCTTATACCCTTGTTCCACCAAAAGGAATCCCAGCCCTGGTCTTGTACTGCGCAGAGCTGAAGGATACCTTAGGATTTCTTTTTGATTTTAGATGTGGCAGGGGTTTTGGAGTAGTTTTTGGGTGACAATCCTGGGCTTGGGGTGATGGAGGACTTATCCAACTCCCCCTTTGGTGAAGGTGTAACTGGTTTGGAGGATGGGGAACCCTGAGGGAACATATTTTCTGAATTGTCCATGCTCCGCTTTGGACTGGCCATTTTTCCACTAGTAGGGACCTAGAAACAAAAGAAAAGTCCAAAGTGAATTTTTCAAAAACCACATTAAATATTGATAAGCAGGTGAACAACTACAAAATTCTTCTGAATGTTGGGATGCTAGATGGATTTTAGGTAAAACAAAACCATGTAAGCATAGTGCTCTGAACATGTTAAATGGTCATATAAATGTCAGTAACTTTCTGTATCTATGTAAAACATTGTTACATAACAACAACCATTACTTACATATTAGAGTGCTTTAGGGTTAGCAAAATAAGCCTGGGATACTGTAGGCAGTATATGACCTGTTAATTGCTATTAATCTCTAGCACACTGTAGGGGCAAGGACTCAATACTCTGCTATATCATATCACTCTACTGACATTTCTTTCTCAAAGGTCACCAAAGACCCCCTTATCACTAAATCCAGACCACTTCTCAGTCTTTTTCCTCTTTGATCTCCATTTTATAGGTGAGGAAACTGACGTTCAGAGTGGGGAAGCAATTTTCCCAAGGTCACACAATTAGGAGGTGTCTGAGATGGGATAAAATTTGAACTTAAGCCTCTTGACTCCATGTCAAGTACTGTTTCTACAGCACCAAGCTGTAAAATAAATATGAAATGTCAATGAAAACTCCTGTTAACAGCTCCATGGAAGCTCGGAATTGTGGAGTGTTTGATGTGATGGGAATTGAATAGGCTCAGTTTCAGATCATCATCTGAGAACAGAAAATAACCCTTATATGGTGAAGTCCACTTTGACCTGACAGCTCTTATCTGATGTCATCGGTATTTAGAGACATTTTGATCTAGATTCTGTAATTTAGAGGAATGACTTTAAAAGTGCATTTTGACCCCTGCTCAGAGTGATCCTCTTCTTCATGCTCAGGAAATACATTTCCTGAGCATCAAGGGGATGTGTTTGGACTGTTTCCTATTTGCTCCCCATCTACTAGACTGATACCAGTATTTACACCTATCTACTCACTCCCCTGCAGACTTGAACTACCTTTTAATGTTCAAAAATGATGAAGCTGGTATGAAGAAGGTAAACTGATTTCCTTCTAGCCACCAAGATGCATTTAGGAAGGGACTCTTTCCCATTGTTTCTTGGTGTTCTAAGGGAACTACACAAGTAGTAGGCAATTAAATGGGAATTGAATCACAGTAAATTCATGTTCATTAAAAAAAACCCTTCTCTCGACCCTTCTAGTGCCCCATATTTCTGTTCTTTTTCATTGCCAAACTCCTTAAACATTTGGTATCTCCCTCATTTCAGCACCATCTGAGGCAGGAGGAGGCATGGCTATCCATACCACAATAAAAGGGAGATACCTTGCATGTGACAAGCTTTCAGTTATCAAGGCTTTGGGATTCATAGGGTAAACAATTAGTAGAAGGGACCTCAGATGTTAAAGAGTCCAAACCCCGCATTTTACAGATGACGGAACTGAGGTTTTAAGTGGCTTGTCCAAGGGCAGGATTTGACTCCAGGTCTTCCCAATCCTTGTCCAGCACTATCCACCATGCTGCCATTTACTTTACGACATGGGGAAGCAGAAAAGACAATCCAGAGACCTCAATTCAAACCCCATTTTGGATACTTTCTAGTCAGATGACCTTGGGAAATTAATTTCCTGTCTCTGAACCACTTAGATGACATGTGAGGTTATCAAATGCTTTGCTGTCGCCTCAGTGTTCTATGTCCCTTGATCTAGCTGCCAAAAAGAAACCAAATTTGTTTTGCATGGCCTATTTCTTGATGAAGTGATGTTAACTCTTCGTGATTATCACTTCCATTTCTACGTGCTCACAAACCATCTCTTCAACAGCATAGTCTAGAATTTTTACTAGCAACAGAAGTCAAGCTTATTGGCCTAAAGTTTCCCGGCTCCATTCTCTTTCCTTTTTTATCAAGTTGGAACATTCGTTCTTCTTCAGTTCCAGATCACCAATGGTGGGGTGAGCCATCTAGGTTTCTCCAAGACTCAGTTCACTCCTAATCTAGTTGTCTACACTAGCTGCTGCTGTGAACTCCCAGCTTTGTTCTCAGCAATGCTCATTCCTTTGGACTTTGTCCTTCTCTTCCTCCCGTTTACCTATCCCCACCCAAGATTTCTCTTGCCTTATCTAGATCTATAAAGTGCAGCTAATTTCTAGAACACTGTAGGGGGCAGCATGATAAAACCCTTCCGTGCCGTTCCATTGATATTGCTTTCTCAAAGGTCGCCCAAGTCCTATCACCAAAATTTCAGGCCTCTTCTCAGCCCCTTTCTTCTTTGATCACTCTGTAGCATTTAAGACAGCTGACCACAATGTCATTTATTCTCCCTTGTAGTTGTCTGCAAATATTTCCTCCCCTAACATACATACTTACAAGCTTCTTTGGTGGGAGGGTGAGAGGGGTGGGGGGAGGGGGCAAGTGTTCCTGTGTCCTATCTTTTTAACTCTCTTGCCTTGCATAGGACCTTGCAAATAGCAGGGTCTTAAGAAATGTGTGTTGAATTATATGCTACATGCAAAACACTTATCAACAGAATGAAACAAAGCTAATCTCTAACCTCATGGAATTTCTAGGGGGAAGATTAGAGGGATACAATTAATTGGAACTATTGGTGAAGAGCTTAGGAGAGAAGTCAGGGCTGGAGAAAAGGTCTGAGGGTCATCTACATAAAAGCTGATCTTAGAAGTCTTAGGAACATATGAGAATGCCAAATCAGAGAGTATGGAGAAGAGAAGCCATGGGATGACCTTTGCCAGGAAAGAGGAGACCATGAAGGAAGGGCTTTTGTGATACCACATGTAGCTAGTTCTCCTCTCACCTCTCTGATTTTGCCTTTTCTGTCTCCTTTGCTAGCTGATTCTTCACAAAATTTCTATATCCCATTAATAAAAATAACTAACTTTTATCTATTGCTTTATGTGTATTTTCTTACTTAATCTTCACAACAACCCAGTAAGGTAGATGCTGTTATTATCCCCATTTTACAGATGAGGAAACTAAGATGGCAAGAAATTAAATAACATAGCCAAAATTCCATCTACTAAGTGTCTAAGTCAGGATTTAAACTTGGGCATTTCTAACTCCAGTCCAATACCATATCCATGGCACCACCAAGCTGCTTAAGATGAACATTGTCCAAAGGTCATCTTACAGGGCATGGTGAAGAAAGATGTCCAGAGACATATGGATAGGGCTTGTAGAGCAATTTAGGAGTGAACATTGCTGGCCTGGGGGCTCTTTTTTAAATGGGAGTTTCCAGAAAGAAATGCCCAATCAGAAGAAGTGGCCTCTGGGGCAGAGGAAGAAGGTGGAGGGACCTTATAGGATAAGAAGACTGCTAGAGCACAGTGGTGAAGGCAGCTTCCAGGCTAAGAGTCTGCTGCAGCATGGTGGAGAAAGAAGTCCAGAGAGGCAGGAGCAGGGTACAAAGAGGAAGGAAGATCTTCACTTGACTCGATGTGACTTCCCTTCTGGCGATCTCATTCAGTCCCATAAGTTCTCATATTAGTTCTATTCAGATGATTCCCAATTCATTATCTCCAGCCCTGAATTCTCTACTGAGCTCTAGAGCCTTAGTCTCAATCCAATTCCATCTCAATATCTCAATATAACTTCAAGCTAATTTTAAACAAACTGCAATCTTTCCCCTAAACAGTATTTTTGTCTTTAACCTGGTATGAAAGGTCCTCCACAACCTTGTTCTACCTACCTCTCCAGCCTTACTTCATGTTCTTCTCTTCCATGAACTCTACACTCAAGCCAAATTATATTACTCACTGTCTCTTGTCCAGTTCAAGACTTTCCTCACTCTATGCCTTTGCTCATGCCATTCCTTTACCTGGTATGCCCTTTCCACCTTCGCTGCCATCTCTGTTTTATGAAACTTTATGTATCTTTCAAGACCCAATTAAAATGTTACTTCTTTCAAAAAGGTTTCCATGATGCCCTTGGTCTGAAATGCCCTCTCTCCTTACACTTATCTCTTTTGATGGTCTGCCCCATACTAGAGTTATTGGATAGCTCTGCTTATCTGCGTTGAGGGTCTCCCTCTCTTCCTGTATATCCTAAGTTTCATGAGGGCTGTGACTATGTATTATCCTTATGTCCCTGGATGCTTTGCAGAGAGCATGCAGCTTAATATACATTTATTAAGATTCAGCTATTTGCAAGGTCCTACGCTAGGTAAAGGGGATGTAAAAATACACTGAACACAGATTTTGCCCTCAATGTACTTATACTTGAATGGGAGGAGTCAGGGAATGAGCCAAGGATAGAAGAAAAGGTGTTGTTGAAATAGTGGACCATAAAGTCAAGATTATGTAAGGCAAAAATGGGCCTAATATTATGGGATAATGAGAAATCAAAGAACAAAAATTATCAAAAGGGGAAAAATAATAAATATGGAAGGAATAATGGAGCAGAACACGTAAATACAGGTGATTGTGGTAAGACAGGAGGATTTCATGGTCCTATATATTAGAGTTTCAAGGGGTGGTGAGGTCTAAAGAGTGGCACAATGTATAGAGCCCTGGGCCTGGAATCAGGAAGACTCTTCTCTGTAAGTTCAAATATGGCCTCAGACACTTTTTGGCTATGTGACCCTGGGCAAGTCATCTAACCCTGTTTGCCTCAGTTTCTTCACCTATAAAATGAGCTGGAGAAGGAAATGGCAACCACTCCAGTATCTCTACCAAGAAAACCTCAAGTGGGTCATGAAGAGTTGGACACAACTGAAAAACAACTGAACAACCCAGAAGAGCAATCATCTTAGTAGGTGATTGAAATAGAGTAGCTAAATAGGAATACAAGGTGTCAGAAGGGTCATTGGGATGTACACCGAAGTCTCTAGGATGATAATAAGAAGAAGAAAAGATATGGAAAGGAAAAGTGAACCAGGTGCCAAAGTCATGGGAAAAGATGGAAAAGAGTCCAAGAGATTAGTCAATGGCATAGACTAGGCTTGGGGGAAGGTGGAATAGTTGAACGAAATGAACTTTAAAAGAGAAAAGACTATTAAATGATGTTGGCAGAGCAAAGACTTGGAAGCAGCAGTGACTGCGAAGTGACTGTGGTGGTGACTGTGACTATGCTAATTCTCTCCCCAGGCCTTGCCAGGAGTGGGGAGAGTAAGCAGCCAACAATGGAGAGGGCTGCCACAGATTTAGAGCCCTCAGGAGAGAGCCCCATTTCAATAAATGCAGGCCAGCAGAAGGAGTACAGCAGGAAACAGCTCGAGGATGACGAGAAGTTTATCAACAGTGGAACAGTTTCCCAAGGGCACAGTAGAGACGATGGCAGGAAAGAGTAGAGACTAAGGTGAGTGAGGAATAGGGAGTAGAAAGGATAGCGTGAACAGGAGGGAGAATATGGGGAGAACACAGTGAGGGGACAGGGCTTGTGCCTAGTGCAATTCATCTGGATAACTGGGATTAGGAGAATGGGACATTGGGAGCAATCTTACCAATACCTCCAAACATCTGCCTGCCAGGGAAACCATCCTTAGTGTACTTTCTTTTTTTAATTTTATTTTTTTGAGTTTCTCTGGGATAAAACTGATTCCTTTTCCTTAGAGAGGACCATGGAGAAATTCTCTGCCCATGACTTTTGATTTTTGAGAAACCCCACATTGTGAGATTCTAGAAAAATTTGGCTTTTTTTTAAAGCTGCAAATTTATAGTTGATTTTTTTTTCTGATGAATGTTCCCTCACAAGTAAGTTCCACTGATCTAATTTGCAGACTTTTCATTTTTCATTGCTTGGTTATAACTTTTTATATTATTTAATTCTGTATAAGTATTGATATACTGCTATCTGATAGTGATAGTGATACTGTTCCGTATTACTGAATCCTGTATAAGTAGCAATATTCAATTTAATGTGAGAAATCTGAAATCACAAGATTGTTACTGTCTAGTAGAAATGCTCATATTGTTCTTTTTTGTTTACTATTTTAGTTTTCAACATTGTTTTTCACAAGATTTTGAGTTACAAATTTTCTCCCCATTTCTACCTTCCCCCCCTTCCAAAATGGCATATATTATTCTGATTGCCTCATCCCCCAGTCAGCCCTCCCTTCTGTCA
>CM053623.1:420089379-420104505 GCA_028646595.1 Phalanger gymnotis
ATGGCTTTCAGGTAGTCCAACAATTTTTAAATTATCTTTCCTGGATCTATTCTCCAGGTCAGTGGTTTTTCCAATGAGATATTTCACATTGTCTTCTATTTTTTCATTCCTTTGGTTCTGTTTTATAATATCTTGGTTTCTCATCAAGTCACTAGCTTCTACTTGCTCCAATCTAATTTTTAAGGTAGTATTTTCTTCAGTGGTCTTTTGGACCTCCTTTTTCATTTGGGTAATTCTGCCTTTCAAGGCATTCTTTTCCTCATTGGCTTTTTAGAACTCTTTTGCCATTTGAGTTAGTCTATTCTTTAAGGTGTTATTTTCTTCAGTATTTTTTGGGGTCTCCTTTAGCAAGTTGCTGACTCAATTTTCATGGTTTTCTTGCATCTCTCTCATTTCTCTTCCCAATTTTTCCTCTACTTATCTTACTTGCTTTTCCAACTCCTTTTTGAGCTCATCCATGGCCTGAGACCAATTCATATTTTTCTTGGAGGCTTATGATGTAGGCTCTTTGACTTTGTTGACTTCTTCTGGCTGTATGTTTTGCTCTTCTTTGTCACCAAAAAAGGAATCTAGAGTTTGAATTTGAGTCTGGGTTTGAGTCTGAGTTCATTTTCACTGCCTGTTCTTGTTCCCAGCCAACTACTTGATCCTTGAGCTTTTTGTCAGTGTATGACTGCTTGTAGAGTAGACAGTACTTTGTCCCAGGCTTTAGGGTCTAAGCACTGCTGTTTTCAGAGCTTCTTCTACTCTACCCCAGGCTCTGTCACAGCAGTGCTCCTCCTCCCCCAAGAACTGCCAACCAGGACCACAGTCCAGATCCAAGCAGGGCACAGCAAGAGGATTTTCCTTTGTGCCCACAGAGTGCTCCTTGAACTCCCGCTCTGATACGCTACTAGATTCCTCCCACCATGTGAGCCAGGGACTCAGGAAGCAGCTGATGCTGGAGCTCTAGAAGCAGCTTCAGGAGCTTCTTGCTACTGCCACCACCACCACTGCAGCACTTCCTCCACCCCCAGGGCTGGTGGCCGGACTGGTCTCAATTCAATCCCGCAGTTTCCCACTAACCTTCTCTGTGGTCTTTGGCATTTGTGGGTTGAGAATCCTGGTAACTGCCACAGCTCACTGATTCAGGGTGCTAGGGCCTGTTCTGCCGGCTGATTCCCAGTCTGGTCTGTCCTGGCGTAGTCCACTCCATGTGATAAACTCTTCCCGGTGACCATCCAGGCTCTCCTGGGCTGGAGACCTGTTTCCCTGTACTTTTGTGGGTTGTGTAGTTCTAGAATTTTTTCAGAGCCATGTTTTATAGGTGTTTGGAGGGATTTGGGGGAGGGCTTAAAGAAGTCCCTGCTTTCCAGCCACCATCTTGGCTCTGCCCATCCTTAGCGTACTTTCTAATAGCATGACCTCATACTCGAGTTGATACTTTTTAAACAATCTGTTTACCACAAAGTAAAGATTTGAAAACCACAAAAATATCCTTTTTCCTATAGCATTTTACTCCAAAGGAACTGTAGATTTGCTTTCCTGGATTTTCTTTCAAGGGGTGGGTGTCATTTTAAGATTTTCTAAAGAGTTCTGAAGACTTTAGTTACTCTTCGCAACAGTAAGAGAACACACACTCACACAAATTGTTTCTCTCTATTTAAGGATTAGTTGTTTTGTGGAATGAAGGCATAGCATGCCTAATATTATTAAGTGGGTTTGTGAAAACAGAATGTGAGGGGAGCAGGAACTTCCTTGACAGGGGCAGTTAGAAAAAAGAAGTCAGCTAGGAACATTCTCTCAGGTGACTTGTCAAATAACATTACAGCTGGATTTGTTTACAAAAACAGCAGCATCTTGAGGCTTTTCTCATAATACTTGTCAGGGTGAGTGAGTATCATTATCCCCAGAAAAGTCGTGACTTGTCCAAAGTCACCCAGTTAGCAAGTGACCAATCTGATAAAGAAAACCAGTTTTCCTGACTCCAAGAGGGGACTCACTGCTACATAGCACTCTATCTTTCCAAAACACCCAATTAAGATATCAATGTTTCAATTATTGTAATAACTGTAAAACAGCACTGGTCATGGCCATACTATGTGGTATACACTTTTATGGTAGTATTCATCAAGAAATGAATGTTATTACAAATATCAGTTCATAAAAATCCATTCTTTACCCAAATTACACTGAAAGGTAGTCAGTCCCCTCTTGCTCCAATCTGAAGTGATCTTGTGAACAGAATTTCAAATGTTTTTGATATGTACAATATGATCAGAATAGAAATGAAAATGCAGTCATTTTATTTCATTTTAAAAATGTACTCACATTACTAGATGGCCTGAAGTTTGCATTTTTCTTCTTTACTGTCCCATTTGTTAATGTACTTGTGTTATTTTTTTTCTTGCTGACCTGCAAAATAAAACAAAGAAACTGTAGTCCAAGAAGGAAAACACTGGAAAGTGCTTCTTTTCCACTGGTTAAGCATTTGAGGTTTATCAAAGAATCGCTGAATTTCAGACTTGGATGGGGGTCTCATCAGTCAATCCATATCGAACCATATGAACCAATCAGTTCAATCTATACCTCAAAAAAAGACCCCTGCTACAACACACTCAAATAGTCATCTTGGATCTACAGGCAAATGTTGGTGATAGTGCTTTTTTCTTTACATGACACCTTAAACAATTTACATGCCCATTAAGAAACCCCTGATTTTTCAGGTGAATAGGGAAAACACCCCCAAGTCCCCCCAAAATGTTTTCTAATTTGATGTGGAAATATCTCTAGCCTCTCTCAAATGGTTTCTTCCTGCAGTGAGCAGGGGGGAAAGGACACTTGATTATGCACCTTTTTTGTTTTACAAACTAATAGCAGAAATCCCATTTTAAAATTAGTCCTAAAATAAATTTAAAACTGACTGTGAAGAAGTGAACCACAACAACTGTTTCTCACTTGAAGAGAGATGATCAGTTCACTAATTATATTATAGGTTCTCTCATCTTCACACATTTCTTATAATTGAGGAGTGGCTTCTGTTGGTGGTGTTTGCTAAGTTTTAATTCTGTTGTTTGGAAAACTGTGGGACAGCTGGGGGAGTTCTCACAAGAGGCCACTTGAGTCCTTTCCTAATAAAAATCTCTTATTGGAATTCATTTGAATATTTGAATCTTCTTTAGATTCTCACTCACTGGCCTTAAACCTGAGAAACATGACATCAGAAAACTGTTATCACACTCATCGACAACCCTTACTTCTTCTACGTCCATGATCGTAAAGGACTTTTACATACCTTCATTTGATCCTCCTGGGATTCCTAGAAGGAAAATAGTATAAGTATTTATATTTTTACATATGAAGAAACTGAAGCTCCAAGCAGTCTAATAATGTACCCAGGTCACGTAAGTGTCAATATTAGTTCCTTCTGAGTCATAACTTTAGTTTCTAAGGGTGGTGCATTAATTTTTCCTCTGAAAGTAATTTTCCCACACAGATACCAACTTGGAACCTTGTCCATATGAATACAACCAATCCTAAGTCATTAGGGCCTGATTTTCTAGGCTAGGAATGATTCAGGCCCCAGGTTCATCTTTGGTCTTCTTCCACTGTGTTTTCTGGCTTGTGATATTCTCCCCACAATGAAGGCTTGGCCTAGTATTGTTTCACTCCTTCATAAAAGAGATAGTCCGTGTCACTGACATCATACACCAAGTATGGAAAGGGATTTCTTGAACACCAAGAGGTTCTACAAATGTTCCTGACTGTGCTCATTTCAATGAGCCCCAAGAAGACAAGCCCTCCTCAACGAGATCCACAGGGATGCAATAAATAGATCTGTTAGACTCATGCAGGGGATGCAAAATAGGCTAGTGGGCCGAGCGTCAGAAAGGAGTCAGAAAGACTTCTGATACACGCTAGACATGTGACCTTGGGCAAAACTTAACCTCTCCATGCCCCAGACAACTCTAGAACTCTAAGTTGCCCATGAGTTGCCTATGCTTATCAGTGGAGGGAGATTCCACAGTTGGAGTCCCCCACTTCACTGAAGTCACAGTTCCTCAGTGAAAAAAGAACATGCAGTTGAAGGGGTGGTTTGCTGAGTTGGTTCGCCATAACATAGAACTCGGCCATTGTCGGTGCTTCATCCTGGAGATGAGCCGAGCCCAGAACTGAACAGGAGGGAAGGAGTTGGGTGACCCTGTGCTGGGGAAACCCTGCAGCAATTCCAGTCATGTGACATTGATCCTCAACATAACAGTCCACCATTTTCACACAATATTCTTCTGTCGATGCTATGTGGCAATAAGTCATGGAGTACTATGATCCTCGAAGAATAAAAGTCACAGGGGTTGCTCTCCAAGGGCAATGGAGAGACTTGTGGAAAACATATGAGGCAGCAGTATATTTCCAACAATTACTTGCGTGCAAGATGTGGCCTAGAAGACATTATTCGGAACTGATGTTTTCAGATAAGGAGGTAGACCTGTCATGCTGCAAGGACGAGGGATGGGCAGGGGTAGATAGCCCATGGGTTGCACTGGTATCCACAAGAATATATTGTTACAGAACAACCAGAAGAGAATCTGTAATTCATTGGATGATCCTCTATGGTGAATTATGGCAAGATATGTAGAGGAATTTCATGGGATTAGGAGAAATGAATATGAAAGGTGTATCCGGGCTGATGAAGTCGCCAATCCCTTGAAGTATTGAAGAAGTCACATTTCATGTGTAACAATGAAGGCTCAGCATGTCTGATGGACAGTAGTCTCCCAGGGGTGCAATTTTTGAACGTAGCACAAACACCTGTTCCCATCCGGCTGTATTTGCTAAAGGACTTCAGAATGGTGAAATACTAAGAAAATAGAGAGACAAAGCAGGAAGTTCTCATGGGATAATGGAAGAAATGTAGCAGATGAGCTTCAATGTGAAAAATTACGAGGTATTAAGGAAAAATAAAACAAACTAGAGTTAGAGAATTGTACCAAGAGTAGCAATCCAAGAAATGGATTACAGAATCAGGGGAGACTTAAGCCCAATATTTTACCACTAGAAAGGCCAACAAAATTCTGGGGATCATCAGAAAAAAACTTGGAAATTAAATCTAACATTATCCTTTCCTTGTACACCTTCATTCATTTATTAAACATTTATTATGCACCTACTATGTGAAAAGCACTATGGTGGGAAATAGGGGAAGCAACGATAAATGAGAAACAGTTCTTTCTCACAATGGGCTGATGTTCTAGTTGGGGAGAGAAGACAAGGCAACAGATAACTAGAATACAAATTATGATAAAATAAGTACACAAAAGAGGTACAAGGATGGAGGCATTAAGTAAATCAATCAAATCACACTTTTCTATTTAAAGTAAGTGATATGATGTCATGCCCTGATAGTTTTGTCAGGTAAGAACTCATCCTGATTTTTCACAAAGTGTGCTTAGGTAAAACAGGAAGTCTGTTCCCATTGACTGAGGGACTTAGCCACACCCTCTTCAGCCGGTTGAATATCACCAAGCTGGTTGGCATTGGAGATTTGAGTGCCTGGCAGGGGAAAGGAGAGAATTTCTCAGCTAAACCTCTGAGAAGCAGCCAACTGGAGGGAAGAACAAAGATGCTCCCCCTCCTTGGCTGAAAAAGTTGCTCGAACACTGAAGTGCACAGAGGATTTGAACTCTTTCCTCAGCACCCCCAGAATGGCTGGCAGCGGTGTCTGCAATGGGAGCCAGAAACAAACAGGCATACAGCACACCCACGGAGGAACATCTAGAAGACTTCACTAGTTACTCCTTTACCACACATGTTCTCCAAGCTTAAGCATAGTTGCCCCTAGACTCTGTAGGTACCCATGAAAGGGTATGACCCAGGTATTTGGGGGTAATGTTTGTACCACCTGAACCAATTATACCACCTCAGTAAATACTCCTTTTGAAAAACTAATTAAATTTGGTTGACTAATTGACATCAACTGATAATCACTAGGAAACACACCAGAAGAGGGCTCATGAGCTATAACATTAGAAATATATCCCTGAACCTTTCTGGGCTATTCTAAAGCCCTAAGGGCTTTAAAGCCCTAGTAGCCATCTTCTGGAGACCCAATCTGTCCTTGTAAGTGGAGGTAGGGATAAGGACCCTCCAGAGTCTACATGTGTAACAGGAGCATAAAATGATATGAGATTAGATGACAGAGATCACTTCCAGCCAAGGTGAACAAAGAAACCTTCACAGTAGGTGGAATCTGAACGGGATGTTATAATATGTTGATATTTAGAGCTGGGAGGAGGCACATTGAGAGACAGAAGACATTTCAGTTGTAGAAAACAGTAAAGCCCTGGCAGTTAGGGTCTATAGGTTGTGTTTAGAGGACACTAAATTGTCAAATTGATTAGAGGTTAGAGGTTGTGGGAGTTAAGGCTAGAGAGAAAGGCTTGAGTTAGGTTGTGGAGGCCCATGGATGCCAGATTAAGGAGTCAAGGTCGGGGCTACTGAAAGGTTTTGAACAGGGGAGACACATCATAGGGTGAAAAGATCACGTACTTATATTTAGAGCCAAAAATATCTGATGGAAGCCATCACATCCAATCTCTTCTTTTCATAGAGATATTGTGATTTTCTCAGGATCACACTAGTTAGAAAGTGTCTAAGGTGAGCCATTAACCCAAGTCTTCCCGATCCTAAGTGTCTGCTCCACTATACAATGTTGTCCAACTCCATTTGAGTTAATAAACATCTATTAAGTGTCTACCATATGCAAAGCATGAGGCTAAGATCTGGGGACACAGGACAATTCCTGCTCTCATGGAGCTTATATGGAGGGAGTCATTATACACACAACATATACTATACCAATAGGTATCATACCAGATGGAATGTAAGAAGAGTAAAGGAGGGATCCAGACTCAGCACAACTTAAAAAACTAAAGAGGAAGAAGTCATTTCAACTGTGGCTGGGGTGGGAGCATCAGGGAAGGCCTCATGGAGAAGGTGACATCTGCATCGGGTCTTAGAGGGAAATATTTCAGAAGACAGGGAGGAAGAGAGAGTGCGTTCTAGGAAGAGGAATAGAGCAAGCTATGCTAGTCCCCAGCAGCAAAGGGGGGAAGCTGGGGTATGATGGTAGAATGGGAAGAGTCCTGGTTCTGGAGTCAGAAGATGTAGTTTCAAATGGTACCCATGACATGATGTATGCAGTTTAGGCAAGTCCCCTCACCCTACCTCTGGCTCAGGGTCCTCATCTGTAAAACAGGTGCAGAGTGGAGTAAATGGCCATTGAGGTTCATTCCAATTCAACGTTTACAATCCTAAGAGATCTATGATTGTGTCTGTATATGAGAAAGACACATGTGTCATCATCTGAAATCTAGATCTGATTGAGTCACGATGCTTCCATATCTGGTGTCCGGCAAACACTTCAGATTGATTATGGAATCGGAGCACAATAAAAACTTACATGTTTAGAGTCATTTAAGGTTTACAAAGTACTTTGCTTCACAAGAAGCCTACAAGGTACATAGTGCAAGTGTCATTGCCCCAATTTAAAGGCAAGGAAGGGAGGCTCTGAGAGGCTGAGACAGCCTTTCTACATAGGAGCCAGGGGAGGAACCTGGGTCTGACTTCAAGTTCATTTCCCTTTTCCCTACATCTCCCTGCCTGTCTATGTTGATGAAAAAGACATTGGGGTAAGGGGAGAAAGAGTGAAGCGTATGCTCCAGACTTTTTAGAGCTAAGTTTTAGATCGCCTTGTCCAGCTCTATCATTTTACAAATCAGAAAACTAGTCTCTGAGAGATGACATCATTTGCTTAAGCTCATAGAGGTAATAATTGGTATTTCTTTAAATAAGAAAATGCTTCCACATGGAAAAATAAAGGCTGAGAAGGTACCTATCTAATCAGAGACCATAAAATCCTTATGGGTGTACACGGAAGAAAGACAGCTCCATTTGCCAAAATCTAGAAACACTAGTACTAAGGTAGATTCTCAGTCCCTTCCACCCACCCAATAACATCCATCCCTTCCTTTAGAATACTGTCAGACAAAATCTTGGGTTGGATGGACCATGGTATGATGGTTATGACACCACTAGTGTTCCATCCTTAGCAGCTTTTCATTTGTCTGGGGAAGTTTGGGTATAGTTCTAGATGGAAGCAAAAGGATGCACAAGGTGACCATTCTAGGTTCATTCCAACCTTAAGATTCTCTAATTCAGTGACTTCAAGTACGCTGGGCCAAATTCCCCCAGTGCAAACGATTAATTTCCAAAGGGGACACCATGTGTGCAATGGGAGATATGCTCTAAGGAAATTGAGGCTAAATATACATATCTTGTTATTCACTGGCATAACTTTAACCTGATGAACTCATCTGGTGATAATGGATGCAAAACCTGTAAGCTCTAGGCGTATCATTGCAAGTTAATACCAGGGCATGATTACGAGAAACTGTTACCATTTCTCTGAATTTTGAGTAAAAATACATGCTATTTAAGTAAAGTGGTTTATCACCATAGCAACCATCTCTACAGTCATATTAAAATTATAGACCAATATGGAGTCCAAAGTGCCAGGACATTCAACTACATTCTCTGCTCCATGGTTTTGCTAGGAACTAGCCATTCACCTCTTGGAAAAATCCCACTGTTTCCAGAAGGACAAGGAGAGAGCAAACAAGAAGACTGTTTCTCTCCTGATCTTTTCCGAAGCAGAGGAGCTTGCTTCTCCAACCTTTTCTAGGCTCCACCTCCAGCCTAGGAGATCTGAATTCTGCACAGATTTAATAGAAATGAAATCTAACTTGTAAGTTAGTCAGGGATGCCAGTTTCTTTCAGCCCCAGCATATGGGGACTAATTCCATGGTCTTGATTCAGTAAGCAGGGCCCATAGGACTAAGCCCATTGACATTAATGCCTGTGACATATGTGTCCCAAGTAAGGGGAAAAAATCCATCCAAAATGATGAGCTCTCTAAAACAGCAAGCTAGCGAATTTTATTAAAAGCGAGCTTCAGACATACTCATTTTCATTACTATATCAACGTACAGGAAAAGAGAGAATCGGAAGGGAAAGACATTAGGCTGTGCAATCCTGACTAGGAATGATACTCTTCTGGGATTGAAATGATGCTCATTGCAACCCAACTCCACTGGGCAGGATCTATATGGAGAGTGTATTAAAGCATGATAACCAAGCTGCTCTTATGTGTGCAGTTGGAGGGAGGTAACCACTCAGGGAGAACAGAAAACAAATGTGCCTTGAGGGACTGATATCACTCCAAACCCTACTGGCCTTGCAATTGCTTGCTGGGAAACAGGAACAGGCAAATGGTTGAAACTGGCATAGAGGAATCAAGAAGGGTATGGGGAATGGGTCTTTTGAAAAAGGCTTTGGGTTATTTGTACCCGGGTCCCAGTGCTGCTGCACGCCAGCATCTTGCAGCCTCCTACACAAGGATGACCAACAGAATATGGAAAAGCTCCAGGGGCACAGTGGTTACTGACCTTGCAACAGGGTCATCACAAAGGTCTATGCTCTTTGGTGTACTATCTATTTAAGCGCCCTGAGACTTTTGCCAGGAACGCAAACAAGAGACACACAGGCAAAGCTGTCATGCCAACCAGATTATCCAGAATTTCATTACTCTGCAACATAGAGGCCTTGCCTGCCCCTTTTGTTCTTCAATTTTCTAACACCCCCAGCTTAATCAGCACAGAATAATGGCTGACCTAACCAGCAGCCCAGGAGCCTCGATTCTGCCTACTTTTATCTGTTGCCTACAGGCACCCTCAGAGTAATAGAGAAGCTAGTGCCCTTGTAAAGGATATTGGGAGCAGCTGCTGCCACACTCCTGCCTCCACAGATCAACTGCTCTGACTTCTAGATCATAGTAAAATCCTGTGAGACCAAGAAGGCTCTGCCAAATGGGATAGGATGAGACGACAATAACCATGTGGGCAGTGTGCACGCTACTGTCCACACATGGCTAGTTCCCACTATTCCCAAGAGAACAGTGTTGACATTGCCTCTGAAAACGAAGGGAAAGAACATGGCTTGTTTTTTAAAGGCTGTCTCCACCAAAAACTCTGATTTACACTCCCTGACGATGTGTTCCTATGTCACCCAGATGCACGTTCACCTAAGGATCGTGGTGGGCCTCTCTCACTTTGGCAGACAGATGATGGTCTAAAGGAGTCATATGCTGTATAGCGTCACTAGATACTGACTTACTTTGGCTTAATTGTTTTTCTTTGTGACAACGGAAGGAGTCTTTTGGGTAGACAGGGGTTAGTAGGAAATTTTTATAGTGTGTAAAACAACAAATATCAATACAACTTAGAAAATATGTTCTAGGAAAGGTTGAATTTCCCCTCCTCCTCCCACCAGGGCCAGAAAATTTTAAAAAAGGAATTATAGGTGCATGCAAGGGAGTATTGTCTCATGGAAACTAAACAAAAATAACATTAACAGACAAGAGACTTATCCTGAATCCCTCCCTGCTATCTTGTTTACCAATTGTGGGGCCTCAGTTAAATAAATCACTTCCAGTCTCTTGCCTCCTCCTCTGAAGAATGGAGGAGGAGCATCTAGAAATTCCATGGTAACTTTGCCCATATGTCTTGTTGACATGTGTCTTGTTGTTGAGTTGCTTCAGTTGTGTCTGACTCTCCCTGACCCCGTTTTGGATTTTCTTGGCAAAGATACTGTTCTGGTTTGCCATTTCCTCTTCCAGCTCATTTTACAGATGAGGAAACTGAGGCAAAAAGGGTGAAGTGACTTGCCCCAGGTCGCACAGCTAGTTTGTGTCTGAGGCCAGATTTGAATTCAGGAAAATGAGTGAGTCTTCCTGACTTCAGGCCTAGCATTCTATCCACTGGGTCACCTAGCTGTCCCCTACGTGTGTCTGGTGAGCTGAAATCGAGTTAGATTTTGCTAAACATATAAATAAGATTTCTCTCATCCCACTGAATTGAATATTTTTTTAAACCTGGCTTCTTTTATGACAAAGTAATGCACTACACTTTAATTTCAAGCTAATGGAAAACTATTTTCTATGAAGATCTTGCTTCCTTGGCTGTATGTTTTCAAATTTATGGGAAGAGATCGTCCTGCAGAGGAATACCACACAAATACATGAGTACTCGAGTCATCACACAAATTATTTTTTAAGTTTCTGAGGGCCAGACACATCATCTTTTCTTTTTCGTAGTTTGAAGTGTCAATTACACTGACAGATACTATACCCCCAAAAGCATGAGTTTAATAGGCCATCCTTTCACTAAGCAAAAATCATTGCCTGAGGATTTTATCTTATATTTGCATTACTCTAGTTCATTCAGGACTGTGTCCAATGAATACTGTGACAACTAGGGATTCTCTTCATTTATGAAATGCCAAAGCAAGAAATCTGAAATCCAGACAGAGTTCTGATTCATCAGATGATTTCATTCCTTCATGCCAGCCCTCTCCCCTCCCTGTCATTGTTGGGGCCAACTTAATTGGCAGACTCAATAATTTCTCTCCAGTTGTCTTTGCAGCTTAATGAGTAATGGCAGAATTTTATCATCTATCAGGCTCCTCTAAGGAATTAATGCTAAGTGATATGTAGGAGCAATCGGTAACCTTCGTGAGGTGCCTCATTTGATGACTACTGGAGTTTAAGCCTTTATTTTATTAGTATCCAGTGCAGTTGATTAAGAGCCCACCACAGAGAGTTTGTAGGATTACTAATAACGAGAAACATTAACTGAATGTCCACAGCCTGATAGTTACCATACTGGATACATAAGAAATGTCATTTCTACTCTGAAAGAGAATGATTCCTCAAAACAGGCTGAGATGTTCATTTGAAGAGAAAAACAAGATTTTTAGGTACCACAAAAGAAAGAACTGTCAGGTCACTACTAAAACATGAATAATTTGCTATCTATCTATCTATGTATCTATCTATGTATCTATCTATGTATCTATCTATCTATTTTTTTTCATCTACTTTTTGTCTATTTATCTATCTAGCCATCCCTACATCTGTCTGTCTTTCTGCCTAAACATCTATGTATCTATCTGTCTTTCTGTCTGTCTGTCTGTGTAGCCATCTATCTTTTTTGTTTATCTTTGGTCATCCATCTATCCATCCATCTATCTATCTATCTGTCTGTCTGTCTGTCTATCTATCTATCTATCTATCTATCTATCTATCTATCTATCTATCTATCTCTTTCGTCTATCTATCTTTTATCTATCTAGCTATCTATGTATTTAACGATCCATCTATCTATCTAGCCATCTACCTATCTATTTATCTATCTATCTGTCTGTCTGTCTATCTATCTTTGTCCCTATCTAGTGCAAGTTTCTCCTCCTCAATTGGTCTGTTTGCTATTCTGTAAAATGAAAGAGAAAGAACCAGACGATCTATATGGCACCTTCCAGCCCTGACATTCTGTGACTAAAGTAGTTCAATATATAGAGAATAAGTTGAATAGAAATGTTTTAGTATCTTAATGTCAAGTATATTAATTATTATATGAATCATATGTAGACACAAGAGTAAATGGCCAGTCCTATTTCAAGCTTATCACTTCAGAATTTTAAATTCCTCAGTCCCATCAATAACTCTTGCTGTTCTACAAGGTCATCAGTTCAAACTCCACTGTGTACTGTTAATGAGGACTTGAAAGAACAGAAGTAACTCCTTAACATTAACCTGACTTCTGTATAATTTACAACAAATGCATATTGGTTCCTATAATGCATTAAGAACATTACATTTTCTAGCCCTATAATGTGAAGTACCCTTTATCGCTCTTTTTATAAACAGTCAGTACAGTTCAGAATGGCTTAGAAACACAGCTCCTGGTCCCAAAGAAGTAACAATTATGAACTTAAACAACCTCAGTCTCAACCATTAAACTATGCAGTTGGAAAGTATTCCCAACGAACACCCACTACTTTGAGGCTGTTCCTGGCTAGAATGAAAGGAAGGGGAGGAGGAAACATTTTCAAAAACTCTTTTGTGGTGTTAT
The DNA here is from genome assembly GCA_028646595.1 of Phalanger gymnotis. Classification (NCBI taxonomy): domain Eukaryota; kingdom Metazoa; phylum Chordata; class Mammalia; order Diprotodontia; family Phalangeridae; genus Phalanger; species Phalanger gymnotis. Next base: position 420,102,384 of record CM053623.1, read on the forward strand.
CTTGGATTTCTTCAATATTTCAAAAGATCTGTGTTTTGTTAGTATGGATATTTCTGTCACCAATGCAAATCATAGCTTCTTGGAGACAGTACTTCATGAGCTGTTATGGCCAAAAACACTAATTCCCTTTTATGAAAATCTTCTCACATTTTACTACCAGGGTTCTTAAAACCATTCCCTCCCTTCTATCTCAGAAGCTTGCCACACAAATCATTCCTTCTCTCCCCTCTTCAAGGACCACCTTTACTATCTCCTTATCCATCATCTCCTTTTGTGACTCTAACAAACGTGACCTGGTCTCTCCTAGTCTTAGAGAATCTTCACTTGCCCTAGCATCTCTTAAATGATTATGTTGTATCTCTTCTCCCTTTCATAGTCTAAATCTGGAAAGGGTTATTTACACTCATTTCCTCACCTTCCATTTACTTCTCAATCCCTTTGCAATTTTGCTTTCAATCTCACCACTTAACTGACATAGTTGTTCAAAATTACCAAAGGCCTTTTCTTTAAAACTCATCTTTTTTTTTCTCTTCAGCATTTGACACTGCAAACCACTCCATCTTCATGAACCCTTTCACCTCCATGGACTGCTATGAGGTTGCTCTGTCCTGGTACTTCTCCTACCAATCTTCCTGCTTCTTTTTGGTTTCCTCTGCTGAGTCATTACCCATTTCCCTCCCATCAGACATGATTGTCCTCCAAAGCTCTGTCATGGGCCTCCTCATCTCTCTTATTAACTCTATGGATTCATTTGTCTCCATATAGATGTCTCTTGAATCTGTGTTTCTAACTTTACTCTCTCTCCTGAATTCAAGTCCCAATTTTGCCATCAGTTGCCTGCCATGCATTTCCTATCCATGACGTTCCATCAAATTTAACACGTCCGGTGAACAAATGATGTCCATGTTACCTCTACAACATATCTCACATACTTTCTCTTCTCTCCCTCTACATGGCCACTACCCTAAATCAGGCTGGACTACTGCAATGGCCTCCTTATTGACTGTGCTGCTCCTAGTGTGTCTCCTCTCTATTTCCACCATCCAGATAGCTGCAAAATTGGGATTCCCAAATCATAGACAGGTCTGACTATATTATTCCCAGAATTTAACATAGTGCCTGATACTTAGTAGGTGCTTAACAAATGCTACTTGACTGACCAATTTTCTGACTGGAGAGTAGCTGAGGCCCTGAAAAGTTATATGATTTGACCAGAGTCACGAAGCCAGTAGAGAGAAGATTCCAGGGAAGGGAAATTCAATTAAATGGCATTGTTTAGCACTACTCTTTTAAGAGTTTGAATAAAACGATGAATGAATAGTTCATACTTATATCAGTATTTCCATCTCATCCTTCTTTAGCTCTCTGCAGCATTTGACATTAATGATCACCTCTCCTGGATACTCTCTCCTCTCTAGGTTTTCATGACACTGTCCTATTCAATAAAATCCAAAGTTCCTCATTGCCTCCAGGATAAAACAGAACTTACTCCATTTAGTTATTCGACTTTTAAATATTTTGTTCCTTTTCCTGGTCCTCATTCCAACTCCCGTGTCTGTCATGCCTGGAATGTCCTCCCTCCTCACCTTCATTTCTTAGAACCCCTTGCTTCCTTCTAAGCTCTCCTTAATCAGTAACTTCTACATGAGGGCTTTTATGACTCATCCCCCTAAATAGTAACCCCCCAATTCACCTTGTTTTTTTATTTTAATTTATTTTTAACATGTTTGGTTTTCAGCATTGATTTTCACAGGCGTTTGAATTACAAATTTCTTCCCATTTCCTCCCCCCCCCACTCCAATATGGCGTACACTCTGGTTGCCCTGTTCCCCAGTCTGCCCTCCCCTTCGTCACCCCATTCCCCTCCCATCCCCCTTTCCCTTCCTTTCTTGTAGGGCAAGATAAATCTTTATGCCCCACTGCCTGTGCATCTTATTTTCCAGTTGCATGAAAAAAAACCTTTTTTTTTACTTTTGAACATTTATTTTTTTAAAACCTTGAGTTCCAAATTCTCTCCCCTCTTCCCTTCCCATCCACCCTCCCTAAGAAATGAAGCAATTCAACATGGGCCACATGCGTATCATTATGTATAACCCTTCCACAATACTCATGTTGTGAAAGA
>CM053623.1:420105005-420140981 GCA_028646595.1 Phalanger gymnotis
GCTGGAGCTCTGCTTCCCTCTGCCACTTTGTGGGTTCTGCAGCTCTAGAATTGGTTCAGAGCCATTTTTTATAGGTTTTTGGAGGGACTTGGTGGGGAGCTCATGCCAGTCACTGCTTCCCAGCCGCCATCTTGGCTCTGCCCTGTATGTCTCACCTTGTTTTTATTTACGTACATGGTGTGTTTTATTTTGTATATCTCTTAAATACTTATTTCTATGCATGGTGTATATTTTGCATATACTTATTATATACATTCTGTCTCCCCAATAGCATATAAGCTTCCTGAAGACAGGAACCATTCCATCTTTGTCTTTGAATCCCCATCACCTGGCACATTGCCTGGCACATAGTATGTACTTAATGAATACTTGTTGACCATCATCTAACATTACTGACAGATTTCGGTCATCACCATTCAGACACTGTTCATTAACCGAGGTTATGACTTGCTACTGTACATCACAGATAAGACACTGCACCTTTTCTGCTGTTTAGGCAGTGCTTCTAAAATCTCTTTGTTAGGCCAGTTGATCTGCAGAGCATGAAGGCACAAGTTGTAACTAATACCCCTAAAGAGGGCACCAAGCCTCTCAGAGACTGCTAGTAAGCAACACATAAAAGCAGGTAGAACTTTGGGTTCTTTTGCGGGGGTGATGTCGAAGTTGGTCCTTCATTCTGCTGTTTCTCAGTAGGAAGTACAATAAGAAAGCTATGAAGCAAGGCCCTGTTGGGGTGGAGTGGGCTCTAGGGAATTGGTTGCTTCCAAGTGACTTTCCCTATGTGTGTGTGTGTTAATTTATGTTGTGTGTCCCTTGGGAATTACTGGGCATTGTTGAAACAAAGGCTAATTTGTAATCTATAGCAGCAGGCTGTCAAACACTGACTGAGGGGAAGAGACAGAGATCTGCTAGCTACCTAAAGAGTGAGGGCACAGAGAACATAGAACAGTTTGGAGGATGGGTACTCGCTATCCTGAGGTTCATGACAGTCGCATTCTTGAGGCTTTGCCCAAATGCCTGGTTGAGCTTCTGTCAAAAGTGCCAGGATCCTGGCAATTCAGAGGTCAGAGGACTCTGGCAGTCCAGGTCTCCTCACAGCTTCCTGTGACTCACTCTTTTGGCACCTCGGCTAGACAGGTCAGGATAAATGTTCAGAATGACAATCTTGAAGCACAATAAGAACACCAATTAGCAAAGATTAATTTATCAGGAATACTCTGTTCTTCCACTGATGCTCTACTCCAATGGCTAACTGTGGTGTGGGGGTGACCTGGTGATACTGAAGGTTATATTAATGGAGCACACACTGTGTAACAGGTTCTACCAAGGTACAAGCTGGAAAGGAAAGCATGAGCCTGGTGGTCAACTGTGGGTCGTTCCTCCAAGGAGCAAACTGACTAAGTTCATAAAGATTCATCACTTTGTCCTAGCCTTCTTTCCTTCCATATTCCATCGGGATCTCTCCCTGTTCCCAATCTTCCTTCTAATCTCCCCTTCTCCTGTCCCCCTCCCATCTGGATAACAACCCTTCCTCCTCACCCATGAGGAATTCTAAAGGTTTCCACCAACCTTCAGGCCTACTTCTCCCTACTCAACCATTGTGCACACCTGTCAAGGCAGTTGTAGAGGGATTCCTACCCAGAGAAAAGTTGGAATGGATGCCTCCCCACAAGGGCATCTTCCAGCTCTGGCATTCCAGAATTTTAAAGATCTTCTGAAAACAGAAGCCTTTCCAAATAAATAACGATCAATAATTATTGCAGGCCTGGGGGTTCTGCTACACTCTGGAGGAGAAGGAAACTTTTGCTCCTACCTGCTTTTCTGGCACAGAGGTTTTGGCATTCCTGTCGTCAGTATTTTCAACCTCATGCTCATCATTGACATTCTCCTCTGGCTGAAAGTTTGTATACATGTGTATCTTGGTAGCGAGGTCATCCTTGAGCTCCTCCAGGTCCTCTTCATCACTTCCAGGCTGGTTCTTCCATTGTTTCATCAGCTCCAGGACATTTGTGGGTCTCACAGGAGTCAGCGTATTGCCCTAATGTTAACAGTTAATATTTAGTGCTTTAAACAATATGGATAATTAAATATTGCCTTATCTCATCACATAGTACATATACTATTTTCAGTTAGAACTAAAAAAACAGGCAACTTCAGAACTCAGAGCCTTCACAACCATATTAAGCTGAAGTTGTAACAATTAAAGTCTGGAGGGCAATTATAACATGGATAGTTTAAACAATAAACAAATAAAAATAAAATTGTGGAAAGGAAAAAAAACACACCTCAGTTTGGGAGGTAAAAGACCCTGACCTCCAGATGAATTCTGCTTTCCAGTTTCTGGTGAGTGTCTTTATTGAATGAAGTTTCTGTTTCCCTTTTCAAAAGTAGTGGAAAAAGCATCATCAATCAGAACCAGGGTGACAGCTGCCTCTACCTCCAATTTTTGGCTGTTTCCAAAAATCAAACTTCCCTTCAAAGGACAAAGATTCACCAGAGGAGAGTGCATTCAAAAACACACGCTCTAAAATCTGAAAGCGATGGTTCCCAAAAGTTTCAAACAATGGTGTCATCCTTAGAATCTCTCTAAAGCCTCCTAAGGTAACTATTTTGAATTAGATAATATTCATTTATGTGTGTTCTGGTATGGTTGTTAATCAGTTACAATGCTTTATAACCATACCTCATTTGCAAAAATATTGCTTAAACCTGAGTCCTTTCTTTGAAATTCAAGACCTGTGACATTCACATGTAATTTGTGAAACTTAAGTCTATTTTTGTTTGCTAGAAGACACTCATGTCTTAAATAAAGGTAGGAGATTTTGTTTAAATACTAGCATCAGCTACTACAAGGAGCATCTCAATAAAGAAATTTGCTAACTGTTCTCTCCTTTACAAAATCAGCCTAGCTTAGCTTTTATCTATAGTATATGTTATATGTGTATGAGTGTGTGTGCATATATATATATATGTGTGTGTGTGTGTGTGTGTGCATGTGTGTGGTGGTGGTGTTCAGTTGTTTCAGTCATGTCTGCCTTTTTGTGACCCCATTTAGAGTTTTCTTGGTAAAGATAATGGAATGATTTGCTATTTCTTTCTCCAGCTCATTTTACAGATGAGGAAACTAAGGGAAACAGGGTTAAGTGACTTGCCCAGAGTCACACAGCTAGTAAACATCTGAGGTCAGATTTAAACTCAGGTCTTCAAGTGACTGGCAAGTCACTTAACCTCCATCTTTCTCAGTTTCCCCATCTATAAAATGAGGAGAACATCTACTTCCCAGGATTGTTGTGGGGATAAAATGAGACAACATTTGTTAAAAATGCCTGCTACTATTATTATTCATGCAATTTAACAAATTTTCTTTTAGGGTCATTATATGGAAAGACAGGTTCCCAAGGTAGAATATTGCCTCATCACTGATTACACATTCAAAAAGCAAGTAGCTAGGAACAGAAAAGAATCCTTAAAAGCAATATGAAAGGAATGGCAGAACCAGTTTAACATCAGTGGAACCCAGGGCTTACCTTCTGGACTCAAAAACAAAAATACAATAGAGCTGAAAACACAACTGGAAGGTGCAGCACAGTGCCATCCTGATCTCCTACCACAAGAGAATGGGATCATTCTAGTACCTGAGGAACCACACTGTGACCAAAAAGAGTCTGCTGGATATGGACTGCCTATTCTGGATCTGCTGAGGGTCAGTCTTTAGGGGACCTTCAGGAAGTCAGTTTGGCTCAGAAGCCAATCTGGAGCTGATACTCTTAGTCCCGAGCCCAAAAGGACTCCTAAAACCATCCTGAAGCATCATGAATTCCCTATTCCAAGAACTGAACCAATCTCAAGAGTGTGTAGATGGGAAATAACTGAAGGTTGAGCTAAACACTATGAGGATGTTCAGAAAAGAAAACAGATGCCCTAATTCCAACAAGTCCATATCTGCCCTCATGGGTGCCAGACCCACAGCAGCTTGCAAAGGTTAGGTTTCTCAAAGCATTTACCTAAAAACTGCTTATTTCATCACTTTTCCTTATTAGGAGAAAAATGTTGGGGGGAACTTGACTCTTATAGAGAATTTAAGGTTTTGAATGTTTAGCACTACATGAAAAATAATGTAAGATCAAGGGCTTTGGAGCTGGAAGTGACCTTAGAGATTAATCATGTCCTGTCCACCTTGTGTAGAAACGAGCAAAATGAGGCCCCATGTGGTGAAGGTCCCATATGAACTAAATGGAAAAATTGGCACCTGCACCCAGGTCCATGGACTATAAACCCATGGGTTTTTCCCCTATATTACACTGTCCTCTAATCTATTATTGACATTAGGAGTTTATCCCTGAGAATGAAGAGAAGTACTCTTTCTAGAGAAGAATCCTCTTCCAGAGTTCAAATCTGGCCTCAGACACAAACCAGCTGTGTGACTCTGGGCAAGTCACTTATCCCTATTTGCCTAAGTTTCCCCATTTGTACAATGAGCTGGAGAAGGAAATGGCAAACCATTCTAGTATCTTTGCCAAGAAAACCCCAAATGAGGTCACCGAGAGTCAGACAGGACTGAAACGAATGAACAACGTCACTCTTTCTAGAATAACAAATCTAGTACCAAGGTCAGCAACAAAGCATAATTAAAAAAAAAAAAGACTTCAACTACTCATACTTTGACATTTTACAGATGTGATTTCTTCAGTGTTTTACCTTTTACACCAGGGCAATCACCCTCTAGGCCTTTCTGAACATTTGTCATGAGCATCCTTCTGGTGATGAGGCTCTCTGAACTTAGCTAGAGTAATTCTCCAATCACAGACATACAGATCTGGTCAGGCCCACCCTCCAGCTCTTTTCAGCTCAGTAGCACCTGCCTGAGCTTGCAAGCTACAGGCACTCTGATATAAGCATCAGAGCATTAACAATACATTTGAAAAACTGCTGGAAGATGGTATTGTGTATCCTACTTCTTCAAAGTAAAATCACTAGTGCTCTTTTTAACATCTGTGACTCAGGGGTTGGCATCAAGGCTCTGCCAATGTTTTCTGCCAACCCTAGACTCTCACCATTCTTGCTTAGATGCACAGTCCCTTGAATCGTGGAATACTTGTGTCGATAGTGGAAGCTAGTGAAGCATTGAATACAATTAGTGTAATAATAACAGTGATAATACTTAATGAATATCTACTATAGGAGGCACGATAGGACATATAGGGACTAATAAATGCTTTAAGATTTTCAAAGTGCTTTCCCCCACAACAATATTGTGAGGTAGGTAGTATAAGTATTAATCTCCCTATTTTACAGTACAGGAAACTGAGACCAAGGGAGGTTAAGTGACTTGCCATTAAGCACTGGAGCTGAGATTTAAACCCAGGTCTTTGGTACTGGAAATGTGTCTGACCAGTGGGTGATCTCTAGTCATGTCCCTCCCCTGTCCAAAATTCTTTTTATGTTTCCTTATTGCTTACCAGATAAAGTTTAAATTACTTTGTCTAACATTCAAGCCCTCTCTGATTTTGCACTATACTCCATTTTCAGTCTTATCTCACATCACTCCCTTCTGCAACCTCCGCACAACCAAATTGCGTTATTTGCTGTCCTACCTTCATGCTTAAGTGTTACCTATTGCTAGAATGTCCTTCCTCCCTCTTTGACCTGTACAATTCTTGTTGTTGTCATTGTTCAGTTGTGTCCGACTCTTCGTGACCCATTTGGGGTTTTCTTGGCAAAGATACCAGACTGGTTTGCCATTTCCTTCTCCAGCTCATTTTACAGATGACAAAACTAAAGCAAACAGGGTAAAGTGACTTGCCTAGGGTCACACACCTAATAAGTGTCTGAGGCAGGATTTGAATCAGATTTTCCTGACTCCAGGCCCAATGCTCTATCCACTGTGCCACCTAACTGCTAGAACTCCTTCTAATTTATCAAAGTGTTCCCTCCTCCAGGAAGCCTTCCTTGATTCCTGCAGTTTATTATAATCATCCTTTCTATCATTCTAAATCTCATGTGTCTAGTGTACATCTAATGTGCATTGCAAGTTTACTTTGCTCGCAACTAGGCTCTCTTATCCTTCCAGACTGTGAGGTCTATGAGAGTGGGAATTATTTTTAATGTAAACTTTGCATTTTCCCTAGTGCCAAGCACAGTCATCTGCAAACGATGGACTCTTAATAATTGTTTGTCTTTTTCGTGGATGGAATAATTCACTGATTCATCAAACAATCATTTTATCAAGTCCCTACTATGTTTGTCAGTACAGGAAACATAGAGACGAATGGCAGGATTTGTGATCTCAAGGAGCTGACAGTCTAGTAGGGACAATAACTACAAAATGAAGCTGTATGTGAAAAGAGCGATATGAGAAATCTAACCAGGTTCTATAGGAATTTAAGGGAAGAAAAGATTATTTACTAAGGAAGATACTTTGAGTAAATAGCATCTGAACTGGTATAAAAGGATTGCAATAGGAGAGAGAGAAGAAAAAGCCTGAACAAAGGCAAAGGATGGGAAAGAGGAGGGGGTGTTATAGGAATGGCATTCAAGTCTACCTAGAGAGTAGGGGATAGTGGGAGATATGACAAGAAAGGTAGGAAGAGGCCAGAGAACAGACTGACAGATACCAGGCTGACAAGCTTAGACTCGATCCTACTGGAAGTAAGGCATCCTGGAAGGACTAGGCTTTAAGAAGATGAATCTGTTGGCACAGTGTAGGAGGGATGAGGGAACAGGAGGTGGTGGTGCACGGAAGTGGAGACATCAGTTAGGAGACTTGCAGCACTGAAGGTGGGGTGGTGATTTAAAAAAAAAACCCAGTGGTTGTGAACGAAAAATAAATCAGAGAAAATAATCCTAGCCGTACTGCCAATGGGGGTCAGCGGCTTTGAAGGGCAAGTCCTTCCTGAATCTGACCTTCAGAAACATAAGGAAGCTTTTTCCATGTTCTATCATATTCATTTATATGCACGGACACTTTGTATTACTTTCTTTAGAACACCTTGGTTACAGATAACACACTACAAAATGCACAAAACATCAACCAAATGATGGAAATCTTTCATCCGATGGAGCTCTTTGAAAGATGGCGCTACATTTTGTGTGAGTTGTTACATCAGGAAAGGTTGGCTTTGGAGCGGGGAGCCTCTGAGAGGCCTGCCATGTTTGCTTTGGACTATTTCAAACAGAGACTCTGAAGTGTATGTCGCAGGGCTGTACACATTTAAGCAAAGGGTTTTGTCTTTTAGAAGTTCGTAAAGTGGCGATATTCTTCTAAACTTCACACACTGAACTCCTGAGGGTAGTCTTGTTCAGTGCATGCTTCCTGGCACATTGTTCCTGCAGCAGATAATTCAAAGAGGCCCATAAAGGGACAGCAACAAATTATTATAAAGGATCCGAAGATGGGAAACTTGGACAAATCATCCAAGCCCACAACTGAATTATATTAATTAGTAACTTCGATTAAATGATTCTTCAGTAATCCTTCTCATAGCCTGTGGGCCCAAGCCATGCATTGTCTTCAGCTGACAACAGAGAAATCTCTAGGCAAACCAGCTCCAAAGGAGTTGCACAGCTTGGATTTTGTCCAACTATAAGTGTGCTTACTACAGTTTGCCAGTGACTGCTTGTTACCTCATTTGGGAAATTATTTGGTGTCAGAACAGCTTAGTACAAAGCAAAAATTAGGTAGCATTTTAAATAATTTTACCCACTCCCGCTCCCCATTTGGTCCTAACAAGTTAACAACAATATGTGCCTGAACTGTGCACTGTGGTAGGCAATGGGATAAGAAAGGTAAAAATGACATGGTCCTTGCAGTTAAGAAACTTTGTATTCTACTAGGAAAGGGTTTTTGGGGGGAGGGGGAAGGTTAGAGCTACAACATGTATACAGATAAGTATACCAAAAAGCAGTGGTGTCAAACTCACAGAGAAATGGGGGCCACTAGATGGTACAGAAGGATCTTGGCAGCTGCATATTAACTTAGTTTTAAAATTCAACATTATCTATGTTTTGCTGCATTTTAATTTATTTTGTTAAAATTTTCTCAATTACCTTTTAAATCTGGTTTGGTCTCTACTTGAAATGCTGTGGGTTGCATACAGTCTATGGACTGTGTACTGGACCCATCTGCTATAAGTCTTTTAGACTGTGACCTACTTTAGAGAAGGGAAGGTCTTTTGCATTTCTTTGTATCCCTAGCTGTTAGCATGGTGCCTGGCCCATCCTTTATTAAATGTTTACCGACTGAGTAAATAGGGTATGAAAGGGGCAAAACAAAGGTTTAGACAATGTGCTCAAATAAAATTTGAGACATTTCAGCTGGGAGATCAAGAAGGTTTAGATAATGTGGTGTGGTGTAATATCAATTAAGTTGGGACCTTTTTTACTGCTTTAGAATGATAAATTAATTGTCTTTGATTGGCCTTACTAGGTGCAAAGCCCCAGGCCCAAACCCTTATCTACTGGGTGCTAAGCCTATATGGGTGTGAAGCCCTCAGGGTCCTAAGGGGAGTTGCTAAGAACAGAGTCAATAGTAGGAGTCTGAGTTCTTGTTGCTCCGATGACATCTGATGATGGCTAAAGAGTGTATAAAAAGAGAGAACAGAGCTGTTTGCTTGAGGCTCTCACTCCTGGAGGTGCAAGACTCTGGGCAGCTGCTCTAAGAGCCTCCCGGCTCACCCAGATGTTGATGGTTTCTTGGTAACTATGAATTGTATTTGGTCTGTTTATAATGCATGTTTGTAATTTGTTTGTATTTGCTCTGAAGTTCAGGGTGCTGGCTTTTCCCCCTGAACTAAGCGAATGATATTTGTATGTTGGTTTGAAATAAAATTGTTAACCCCTTAATGTTACTTTCCTTAGTAAAGCAGATCAAAGAACCTGTGCTGGCAGTGTTCTTGTTGTTGGGCTTGTGTTGGTCTTTCACCCCCACGGCAGCTGCTAGCTGAATTGTTACAACATGTGGTCAAATCAAATTTGAGACATTTCAGCTGGGAGATCAGAGAAGGAGGTGATTCATGGAGGAAGATAAAAATTCTGAAAGTCGGAGATGAAGAGCATAATGAGTTTGGGGAATCACTACAAGTTGAGTTTGGCTGGAAGAAAGTGAGTGAAGAAGAGTTCTATGAATCTGGGCTAAAAAGATAGATTGGCATCAGACTGCAAAGAGCTTGAGATGCCAGTTTTAATTTGGACCACTTAGAGGAAATGGGGAGCTACTGAAGTTTGATGCGTTTTTGGGGGGTTTGGCAGACTAGTGCCCAGTAAGCCCCTGTATGGAAATCACTGTTCTCGGTGCTGGGAAAGTTATGAAATTTAAGGGAAAAAAGTATCTTCCTCATCCTCATGGAATGGATGGACAAGATAAATACTCAGATAGCCGTAATAGACATTGCATAATATGTTTGTTAGGAGATTGTAAGACACAGAGGATGTGAGGTCTTATTTGTGAGGCAAGTAGCACAAATATTTAAAAATTATCAAACTCCTGTGACATGAGAAAATGGACACTTGAGGTGGTAAAGTGACCGCTCTAAAACCACAGTCACAAGAAACATGATATACTAAAAAAAGATATTTAAAAACCAAAAAAATCAAAACGAAGCAAGAAAACAAGACAAAATTAGATTCTTGGGGCACTCTGCTAAAGACCTAACTCCAAGTTTATGACAGCCAATTAATGACAACTCTGGGTCTAGTCATTCAACCAGTCCATTCAACCCAGTTCATGTAGCTATACTAGCATTCAGCCCACATTTCTTCACTCTGAATGCAAGAATAACATGAGAGATTTGCTGAACACTAGGTATACTGTGTCTTTCTGATCTACCAAAGGAACACATTCACCCCATCCAAATGTTAAGTTATTCCTTTAAGATGGGATGTTAAGTGAAAATATATTATGAAAGGAGGCATTCAGAAACAGGGCAAGACAAGAACAATGGCTTAAATAATCAGGCAAACATTTTACCAGAGTAGAGTTTAAAAAACCCAGTAGGATCACACTTATGTAGCAATTTAAATGTAAAGGGGGAAGGGAAAAGAGGAGGAGGAAGAAGAGAAGGAGGAGGATTTGGTTTCAGTGTCCCACTCTAGTGGCCATAGGATAAAAACACAGATGATGAGCATTTGAGGTATTAATAAGTTAACATCATTATCACATTAGGAAGAATAAATACTTCTGTCTGAATCAAAAAGAAATAACCTGCTGGGGGAATAAAAATTGGCCATGTCCTTGTAGGGCTTTAAATTGATAAGCCCTAGAGATAAATTTTTAAATTGATAAGCCTAGTTGGCATTTCAGTAGTTCAGGTGAGCTGAAGTAGAAGCAAGAAGTCAGGGAAGAATCCAGATCTTCATCTCTTGGGGAGAGATGAGACTTTTCTAACCTTAAGCATTCCAACTCCCCTTCCTCAGATTAATTTTCTTAAATCAGAGTTACAGAGTGAGTTCCAGAGAGTGTGAAACACAGCTGAAGGAGCAGAGACATAATCCAGACCTAGATACAGGAAGTTGGTCATTCGAGGCTGAAAGTAGTCTCAAGGGGAGTGACATCTAGCAGTATAGAAGAGAGCCAGGATTGGGCTTATGAGAGTTGCTGTGTCCCATCAGCAGCAGATCCTGGGAGCCCAGCTGAACAACGTGCCTAGAAGAGATGTTGAGCTCAGCCAGCTTTGTGAGGATTCCGTAAGAAAGAAAAAACTTTCAGGCCCAGAGGAGTGAATAGCCTTTGCCACATGTCTTCCCTATTTGTGTCTCACTACCCTTTTACATCTACTCTTCCCACAGGTACTGTGTGTATGTGTGGGAGAGTGAGCCCTAGGTTTGTGGTGGGAATATTTGGTAGCTAAGGATCTTAACGATAACATTTTAGGAAATATCATTGCTTTGAGCTAATTATATCTACTGTTGTTTGGTTGTTTTAGTTGTGTCTGATTCGCCAAGATTCCATTTGGGTTTTTCTTGGCAAAGATACTGGAATGGTTTGCCATTTCCTTCTCCAGCTCGTTTTAACTGAGGTAAACAGGGTTAAGTGGTTTGCCCAGGGTCACATAGCTAGTAAGTGTCTGAGGCCAGATTTGAACTCAGGAAGATGAGTGTTCCTGATTCCAGGCCCAGCACTCTACCCAATGTGACACCTAGTTTCCTCTAGATGACTATTAATTGGAAGTACACCAGTAGTGGTTTGTTAGCTATGCTTTCAGGAGTAGGTACCCATAACTTGGCCTTGAAAACTTCAGGTAGTAGCTACCCTCTGGAGACTCAGTTTGCCAGAGTGAGTGCAAGTTGGAGGAGAAGCCAACAGTAGGTGCTACATGCAATTATACAGTATTTGGCTTTTGATTAAATAGTTCCTGTGAAACAACAGAAAGCAGCCTCAAAAGGCTCCTGCCTTTCAGGAACAAGAAAGTCAGGGTTATGTGGCTTATGAGGAAAGAGAATTAGTCTTCAGTAGTTTGGGGGACATAAATGAGCCACTGTTCATGATTCATGAAGAAAACGATCAGATTTCTGGAATTTAGGAATCTTAAGGGCTATCTGGCAAATTCAGGGGAAAGAAAGTGGGAGCTATGGATTTGCAAGGCCCTGGAAAGTACCCCACCAGACCGGTCTATTAGCCTTCAGTCAGCAAACAAATTCAATTCATGGAAGGTAGGTCTAAATTATGCATTCAATCCAGAGGATCATGAATCTGTCATGAATACATAACCCAGGGATTACAAAAAAATGAGGTTTGTATGATGTTAAACTGGAGTTGTTCCTTATGGCCAAGAGTACCACAAATATGATGGCAGTTTCCTTAGTGACTAAACCAGGTTCCTAAGGCCCTCCATTTATCATTGTCATTTGTAACCTAGAAGCAAGTAAGGATTTTTTCTTCTTCTTCTTCATACAAACTTTCCATCTATCAAAGTTGAATGAAGTACACCATGGCCTCAAGGAAACTACTCCTCCTTGTCTCAGGAAACAGGAAGTTCATTGGGAGTCCAAGCTGGGTTCTTCCACATTAGGCCTCTACCATGCACCTCTAGCACAATCAGAGCAGGGTAGCACTTCCACCAGAGAAGTATCCTGAAGGTAACCAGGCTGCCCACAATAAAAGCACAAACCACAATTATGATGATAGCACATCTCTAGTGTGTGCTAGAGACATAAAAATAAGAAATATAGCTCACATAGCTAGTGAGCAGCACAACCAATTTTAGAATGAAGTTTAGTGTTCTTTCCACTGCATTCCATTGCTTGTCTGACAATGGGCCTGATTCTTTTCTTGTCATCGTATGGGAGATGAAAGGACAACCCAACAGGCAGTTAGAATTCAAAGAATCTTATTCTCGTAGAATGTCAAGGCTAGAAGGAACCTGAGAACTCAGAACATGGAAATTCTAGAGCTACGAGTGAGTCTAAAGATAAAAACCCTTATTGGGAACTGAGGTTTAAAGGGATCAGAATGTGGAACTGGAATTCAAGAAGATGACCGACGCTAGGAGCAGAGATTGTGGCATCACCTTCATAAAGATGACTGTATTTTTTTTACAAAGTCCAAAGCCATAGCTGAGACATAAATATGCTGCTGTGAAAATGACAAATGGCTTGTTTTTGTTTATGACTGTTTTAACATCACTTCATGGATGTAAGTTTTGTTTCCCAAATAGACCTCAAATTTCCCAGGAGAACCAATCTTCTATTTTCTTTGTATGTTACTCTCTTTTCTCCAGCCCTATTCTCTTTTCATAGCACCTACTCAAAGGCTTGTTGGATATCAGGCACTCAAGATATGCTTGGTGGATTGACTGATTGCAACGAGTGATGTGGAAATATTTCCAGAGAAATATCTGGATAACCAAATAAGCCTTACAAGGGAGGTGTTAAAATAATTCAACCATGCTTGTTCTCTAGTGTTGTTTTAGCATTCCTTAAGTCCAGTGGTGGGTATTTCTGGCTTCTAGGGCAGCTAGATGGCACAGTGGACAGAGTGCTGGGCCTGGAGTCAGGAAGACTCGCCTTCCTGATTTCAAATCTGACCTCAGACACTTACAGCTGTGTCACCCTGGGCGAGTCACTTAACCCTGTTTATCTCAGTTTCCTCTTCTGTGAAATGAAATGGAAAAAGAAATGGCCAACTACTCCAGTATGTTTGCCAAGGAAACCTCAAATGGTGAGTCACAAAGAATTGGACATGAGTGGAAATGACTGAACACCAATAACAAGATTATCTATCCTTAGTCTCACTCCTGAGCGCTGCCATTGTGTTACCAACTGCCTAGTAGACGTTCCAAACTGCATGCCATGAGGGCATCGTAAACTCAGAATATACAAAACAGATCAGATTGTCTTTCCTCCAAAACCTACACCTCTTCCAAACTTCCTTATCGCTCTCCAGGGCCCTATCATCTACCTTGTCACCTAGGTTCGCTACTTTGGTGTCGTCCTTGACTCTTTACTCCCTGTTACCCCACATACCCAATCAGTTGCCAAATCCTGCTGTTTCTCTCTCCACAGAATCTCTCGAATATATTCCCTTATCTCTGCTCATCTGGCCACCACCCAAGTTTAGAATCTCATCCCTTCTTCTGGCCTATTGTAATAGTCTCCTACTTTATCTCTCTGCCTCAAGTCTCCTGTTCACCCCTCCTATCTATCCTCCACACATCTGATAGACCGATTTGATTAAGATGTAGATCTGACCATGACATTGTTCTACTCGATAAATTCTAGTGGCTGTCACTTCTTGGATCAAATACAAAGCCTTCTCTTTGAGATTCAAAGCTCTTTACAGTCGTTTAGTCATTTTTCAGTCATGTCCAACTTTTCATGACCCCATTTGGGGTTTTCTTGGCAGAGATATTGGAGTGGTTTGCCATTTTTCCAGCTCATTTTACAGATGAGAAAACTGAGGCAAACAGGGTTAAGTGACTTGCCCAGGGTCACAAAGCCAGTAGGTGTCTGAGGCCAGATTTGAACTCAAGAAGATGAGTCTTCCTGGTTCCAGGCCCTGTACTCTATCCACTACGGTGCCACCTAGCTGCCCTCAAAAGCTCTCTATAAAATGGCCTCAATTTACTTTTTCCAGACTTGTTACACATTATTCCACTTGACGCTCTCTGTTGTCCAGCTATACTTATCGTCTTCTGTTCATCACATACCACGCTCCATCTTCTCTCTCCATGCTTTTCCACCAGCTATCCCCCATCCCCCAAATGCACTTTCTCTCACCTATACCTTTTAGCATCCCTAGTTTCTTTTAACACTGTTCATGTGCCTTCTACTCCATGAAAACTTTCCTAGTCCTCCCAACTGCTAGCAAGTTCCCCCTAAAGAATAGCTTTGTATCTGCTTTGTGTCTCTTATATCCCCCCGTTATGGATATCCCTCCTCCCTTGGAGGAATGTAAACCTCTTGAGGGCAGGCTTTTGCCTGTTTATCACTAGTGATTAGGAAAGTGCCTTAATAAATGTTTGATGACTGAGTTGACTGACTTTCTCTCATGGGCCTGTCATGTCTCATCATTTTGTATCATAGCTGCTCGTGCACATGAAGCAGCCTCCTAGTAAGCTGTGGACACCAGGAGGGCAGGGACTATGTCTTCTTGATCTTTGTTTTTGCCCTTGCGCTGAGCACAAAGCCCAATTCAGAGTTGGCTTATAATAAATTCTTGTTGAATTGAATTATCTTAATAAAATTTTGGAAGACAAAACCATCTAGCTGCTTTAGTAAAAGACTATATATAAGGCTACAGAATCCAAGTTCGATACATGGGTAAGAACAAACAATATTATAACTCACAGTTATCCACCGGTTATCAAGCAGTTCTTTAGCTGTTATTCTGTGGGCAGGATCTACTTTCAGAAGCTGTTTCAAGACAGATTTAGCTGCAGGAAAGGAAAAGTCCCTGAAAATTCTCATTTCTCTTTAATGACAATGAATGACACTCACCTCAAAGTTTACTTTTGGCCATGTCTGCAAGGCACAAGGTGGAGAGGAGACTTAGTAACTACATAAGAAATATTTTAATTACTGTGCAGAAAGTCTGACTTGACTGTGTAGACAGTCAAGAAGAGAATTTTTTCAGCCTATGGTCAGCTTTTTTTCCCTGCATTCCTCAGCTTGATGGTTCATATAGTGCACATTAACCAGACTAGATATTAGCAAATATCTACTTTGTTCAGGCAACCCCTGATTATTGGAGCTGTTCCAACCTTAATTATCCTTAATAGATAGCCTATCCCTTATAGTCATCTCTCTCTTGCTGTCTACTGTCTTGTTTCACTGTTGACAGTAGAATGTTTGAAAGAAGGGGATGAAAAGAAGGCCTAGGCCTCTTCAGAGGTGAGAGTGAGCACTTGACTCCCATGAGGACTAGATACACTATGTACATGCTCATCTCCTATCCAATGGGAAATAGGATGTAATGCCTTTCCAAATTCTCTGGCTTCCTTAGGGAAACTCTAGGGCTCTTCTCAAGAGAGCTTTTAGATGAAAGGAATGGGCCTCAAACAAAGAAACAGCTTAATGACCCAGGGCCTAATCAAGAGGTCTGCTTTTTAAAAGCTTTATTGTTAACCAATGGCAGAATAGAAAGGTATCATGATGTTTTGGGGGTTGGGGTGATTCCCTTTGTATCTGGCTGACCCCGTAGAGGGGAAGTATGCCTGTCTTGCTGGGCCTCAGAATCACCGTAGTAATTCCTTGGCAATAAATCTCTGCATGGTATGCTCTTTCTCTCTCTCTTCTCTCTAGACCTTTCCAACCCTACTGTATGACATGGTTCAATTTGGACCTTGTACTTTCAGCTTCTGTCAATTGGTTAGACCATATCTGTTCAAAGTCATTCCACAGAATAAACAATCTCAACTTTCCTTTATAACAAAGTCACTAAGACGGTTTTCCTGTATTAACTAAAAAGATGTTCAAATTGTCATTGTTTAAAAGTATTTTTTAACATCGTCTCTATTTGCTTTAATTGAAAAAAAATTATCCTTACCAGAGTCACTCACAGATTCCCAGATACTATGTCCAAAGCGTAGTTGCCCTTTTCTTATTAATTCAAAAAGTTTCTCTTCCGAGTTTGCCATAAAAGGAGGTTGCCCACATAATCTATAATAAAAGCAATATTGTATTCAGACGTCCAAAATCTCAAAGATAAAATTGATGATAATCATGGTTTACATTTCTATAATACTTTAAAGGCTGCATAAATACTGCAAAGGGCTTGACTCATAGCAACCCTGGGATGGAGACTCCTTCAAGGATTCCCATTTCACAGATGAGGACACTGAAGCTCATAAAGGTTAGGTAAAATGTTAATGGTCACACTGCTAAATGCCAGAGTTGGGACTTAAATCCAGGTCTTCTGACCTGGCCAGTACAACTCCTACTAGGGCAAGTTTTAATATCTCATCTAGCATTTTTTTTACAGATAAATCGCCTAGGCTGAATCTTAATTGCTGGGTGAGCTGACCTCCTCTTCTGAGCTAGGAACCAGACAGCGCCACAGCATCAAACATTCCTGAGGAAAGCTGGAATGGGATGAGGAAGAGAGGGTGGTAACAAAGGCAGGCCACGAGTGCCCCTTCATTCATTGCTTCTCCTGACTCTTTATATTTAGCCACCATGACTCTGCTGCCTTCTCTCCTCCACTTCTCAATCCCACTTCTCTCCACGTTGCTGGGCTGGTGAGTTCCTTCAAGAATTCTATTTTGGGGATGAGGCCAAGCCCACCATGCTTCAAGAACTGTACGAGCTTGGTTTCACCAAGCCTCATTCAGGTAGAGGCTCCATGACAGGCTGTATCTGTAGTCAGACGGCCAGCTTAGTTAAATTCAAAGAGGATCAATCTTTACCAGAATCTTGATCCCCAGATAATTTTCTGTCCTTTTCTCTTTTTTTGGCCACAACAATCCAAGAAGACTATATACCAAGGCTTGGAGGGGTTGTCATTCTTGTTAATGGACAGAGTAATAGCTCCTTGAGACTGAATTTAATGCATAGAATTGTTAACACCAAGAAGCAAAAAGTCTAGTTAAATGTAAAAAAATATCCATTCATGGTTCTGCCTGATTAATAATGGGCTCCCAATGGAAACCAGGATATTTAAAGGGCCTACCCCAATCTGTGAAGCTGACCTTGTTGAGGGCACCTATGCTTTCCTCCAGAATGTTCCCCGGATATGCCATTATTAGAGAGCATCTTGGACTGGGTGTATCATTGAACTGACTCTGTATGGCAATTCTTATGTTTTCAGTCTTCTATTTTACTGTTGATGGAATTAAACCAGCATTACCACAATAGATGGTCTATCTATTGATGTGTGTGCTATTACAATGGTCTCTAAACTCTTTAATCCTAAAGAAATGAGTTAAATCTTTAAGGTCTTAATCTGGTCATAATTTGCTAAGCATTCTCTATGTTTCTGTTCCTGATTCCAAGGAAAACCCCAGACACTAACACTTTCTGAACTAGTGCCAACTTGAGCTATATTTGGGATGACAATGATGATAATAACGCTCTCAGAAATAAATGGCTTTCATTGCTGTGGTCTAATGCAAGCTTAACTGGACTGCTGCAGGAAAAAAAAACCCATAACGAAACTTGTTCACATACCAAAGGTTTCTGGTAAGAGAATAGCATCTATCGAATTGTTTTGTATACATATATCCTAATACCTCCATGGTTTATTTCTCCAACTTATCCTGACCATCCTATCGTCTTTCTATTGCTAGGAGGAATGAGAAGAAAAGCTTTATGGGAAATCACTATTGCAGCAAGTACTGGCCATCTTAAGGTCTGGTTCATTGAGCCTGCTGCCAACCTATGATACCAAATCAGCTGATCACTCAGGTGCTCCAGCACAGCCTGGGTAGCATATAATTGTAGCTTAAGGGCTAAATTTTTAAAGTTTAGATTTTTTTTGGTCCCTGCAATTTCACATGCACAAATTTGTATCTAATGGTTGGTCAATCAAAGGATATGACATTTTATGACAACAATTTTCTGCACATACAAAAAAGGGAGTCCCAGAAATGATAAATGGCTTTAAAATCTTTCCGTTATTTTCTGTTGCATTAGTCTAAGTTAAAATAGCCAAGGAAGAGCACACAAAGGATATTTACTACTCTGAATCCTACCCCGAAGAAGGATAATGACTTACCCTGCTAAGCAGAGGTGGCATTAAGGTAACCATACAAGAATCTGTATCCCCTCTGGAAAAGATAATTAATACATAGATCACAAGCTAGAGTGGCTCATCATTTATTAATACATTAACTTTGTAAACAAAGGTGTGTGCAAAAGGGCGTATAATTTTATTATGATGCCATGTAGCCGTGATCTCAAGCTGAGAAAGGGGAAAATTCCTTTTTTAAAAAAGGGGGGGCAGGAAACAGGTGCCTACTAAACTCACCAATGAAAATCTTCGTTATACTAAGAACTATGCAGGTGTCCAAAATGAGCGGGGGCGGGGGGCGGGTAATGATGCCAATATGGCCTGCTCTCATCAGAACACATCTAAAGAACTATGTTCAGTTATGGATGCTACAATTCAGCAATGGATGCTTAAAACCTACAAACCTTCACTTGATCCTACCACCCCCTCAAGCTGTCATACTATATCTTTTTCCCTTCTATAGCCAAATCCTAGAAAAAACTTGCCTCCATTCATTGCCTCCACTTTCTCACTTCCCTCTGATTCCTAAACTCCCTGTAATCTGGCTCGTGACCCCACTTGACTGAAATGGCTCTCTCCAAGGTCATTAATAACCTCTTTATTACTAGATCCAATAGCCTTCCTACCCTTCTTGAACCCTTTGAAGCATCTGACACTGTTGACTACTTCATTCCTCTGAAACTACTCTGCTACATATTTTTCTGGATAGCATTCAAAGATTTCTCCCTACTGGTCTGATTATTCCCAGTCTCTTCTGTGGCTGACGACGAATTCGTCTTCTGCTCCCTATAGGGCAGTGTAACCCAAGGCTCTTATCTCTCTCTCTCTTTCTGTTACTTTCTCTTTCTGTGTGTGTCTCTCTCTTTCTGTTTTTCTGACTGCCTCTGTTCATCTCCATCCATTTCCACCCATTTCTTTGCTGGTTCTGCACTCAGGCCTATCCTGAATTAATTTTGCTTTGTTTGGTGTGTGTGTGTGTTTGTGTGTGTGCGCATGTGTATATATATGGATATGTACGTGCGTATGTGTATCTGCACGTATATAAGTATATGCACAGAAATAAATGGATAGAATTTATTTATCTATGACCATACTGAGGGCAAGGACTATCTCACTTTGAGAATAGCCCTTTGAACAGGGTCTACAGTCCCTAACATCGAGAAGGCTTTTGATAAGTGTCTATTGACTGATTAATTAAACAATAGTAAAGAACTAAAGTACATGAAATAAGAATTCTGGGAGGGAAATAAAATTCCATTAAGACAAAAAAAATTTTAGAAGAAAAAGGAAAAAAATAATGCTAAAGGGAATATTAAGACTATATCATATTAAGAACTGTTCGAGTAACTATCAAAGTTTAGTCTGAAGAAGAGGGATGACAGGCTGTGTCAAGTAGAAGAGAGCTTGTTCCCAGAGGGCAGAACTGGGAGAGTGATGGGTAGAAATTATGGGAGCTAGATCTTCATAGGATCATGGGTTTAGAAATGGAAGGGACCTCAGCTAACATCTAGTCTAATTATGATCGCAGTATACTGTGAGTGCCTTCATTTTACCTGTGCAGACCAGAAAGAAGTGACTAGCATAAGGTCCCATTAAGAGTTAAAAATAGGGGTGAGGTTTTTACCCAGGTCCTCTGACTGGATAGGAGGAAGATCCTCTTCATAATTAAGTATTATCCAAATGATTGTGCAATTAAGTACTGTCCAAAAGTGGAACAGGCTGTCTTTGGGGAGAGTGAGTTCCCCTTCACTAGAGATATTCAAGCAGAGTCCACCTCTAGGTGATTGTTGTCAGGGACCTCTAGAGAAAGAATTCATTCTTCAGGAAGGAGCTGAACTGGGTGACTTTTAAGGTTCCTTCCCACTCTGAGATTCACATTGTATGAGACATAAAAGCCAAGAATCTCAAACGCATCCACGCATACACACACAGGTCATTCTGCATTCATACGGGGAGGAAGGAAATCACAAACTATTCAAATCGCACACACCACAGATCTCAAAAGCACACAACTCCAAAAGGTACAATGGCTATTCTGATGTACAATATGTTCGATGAGACACATATACGGAGTGCATACACTGATGAAAAGCAGAGCTAACAATTAGAGCATAAAGTTTGCTCCTCTTCCGTTCCTGCAGACATGGCCCATTCTCTAAGTCAGTACTCTTTGCTTTTTGAGAGGAATCCCCATAGGATTTTCTAATCAGATGGAGCCCTAGGACATTTACAATTGTTATACTTCAAGGACCTATAATTTCACAGGTGAGAATACACCCCAGCAGACAGTCTATGCGGTCTTCTACCTGATCCTACGGTGGATCACACTCCTGATAACAAGCTTTTACACACCCAGCCAGAACAGTTCTTAGATGACAGATACACCACCTGTCATCGGGCATGTGTGTATCTACATATGTGTATAGATGTATGAGTGTGTATAGACATATGCCTAAAGCTTTTCCTACTTGGTAGAACCTACTGGAGATTCTGTTACACTTGCATAGCCTCTAAGAGTCTCCAGTATTGCTCCAGTTATCTCCACGTCAAGATAAGTCAAGATCAACGTACACATAATGAAATGTAGTTTTAAGTCATTAATTTCAATTTGGATTTGGTCAATTCCTTAAAATAAAGGAACCTCTTAAAAATAAAGCCTCTCCAGTCTGCGTGGCAAAAAAAGTCATCACGCAAGATCAAACTCCCATACAATGACATGGAAAATCACAAATTTACCAAATCCCTCCAACACACACACATGCACACGCACGCACACGCACGCACGTGCACCACACACACACACACACACGCACACGCACTCATGACCTGAAAGTGACAGAGTTCCAGAGGAATGATCACTGGCTCTGAATTCCAATTCTGCCTCTAATACTCACTACCTATGGGACTGGGAAAGTCGCTTATTAAGCTCAGCAATCTCAGTTCTCTAATCAGTTAGACTAGAAAGCTTCTGAGGTTCCTTCAATCTCTCAAGCTATGCTCATGCTTATGTACCAGGAAAGCACATCGAATATGCTTTCTCTTTTTAGGGAGAATATAGTTTAAACTCCGAAAGACAAAAACTTGCTTGAGGAAGTTATTAAGGAAGCATAGAATATCAGATGGGGCAACTAGGTGGCACATTGGATAGAGCAACAGGCCTAGAATAAGGAAGACCTGAGTTCAAATCTGGCTTCAGACAGTTACTAGCTGTGTGACCTTGGGCAAGCCACTCAACCCTGTTTGCCTCAGTTTCTAAATCTGTAAAATTAGTTGGAGAAGGAAATGGCAAACCACTCCAGTATCTTTGCCAAGAAAACCTCAAACGGGGTCACAAATAGTTGGACACAAGTGCAATAAGTGAACAACAAAACAAAGTCAGAACTAGAACAGTCCTTAGAGAGCACAAAGTCCTTTTTTTTTGATTTTATAAACATTAAAACTGAGACCCCAAGAGAAGTGACCTTGGACATCCTGACCCCATGTTCCATGATCTGCCTACTGTACCACTTGGCTTCTCCCCACTCTAAGTCAGAACCTCAAAGTCTAAAGAGAAAAGCCATCTCACAGTTTATAACAAGATAATATTTAAATCTTCAAGACATCATCAGGATGGATAACAATAATCACTTATATTTTTATATAACATTACAGCTATTTATAAAGCATTTTAAATTCATGAGCTCATTTAAGCCTGGCGCTTAGAAGATTAACTAGGGCAGGGCAGTCAGAGCTTCCTTCTCACAGTGGTACAGAGATTGTGGCTTTCATGCCTCGTGACTCCTGGAGGCCAGAAGCAAGGAAATAGAAAGAGGGCTGGCAAAACTTGAGGGAAACAGAGATAGGGTGGCCCATCACCTCCCCTAGCAGAGCCTGTGTCCCTTTGGAAGTTGGGGGAGGTGAAAGATAGGGCTGTCAGAGAAAGAAGGGCCTGGGAAAGGATGACAAAGTAAGGTTATGGGCCAGCAAGGCTGGAGAAGGAAGGGGAAGGGACAGGCTACCTCCTCTCCCTGTTCTAATTGAACTGGTTTATATCTCATCATGGCTTGTAGGATGGACAAGGCAACCCCAAGAGAGGGTAAGAGAGTGAGACTAAGAGTCATTGGGTGTTAAGGGAAGAGGGACATTGGATAGTCCTCTACACAGTTACAGACTACCATCTCCATATTGTCTTCTGTGCCAACCTATTCCCTGAAGAGTTTTGGCTTCCTGTGAAAAACTCCTATTTATGCTTACAACTCTGTGAGGTAGGCTATGTATGTATCATTTCATTCATTCTGTAGATGATCAGGATTGAGTCCAGATTCAAACTTATGTTGTCCTACTCCATGTCTAATATTCTTTCCAAAATGCCATCCTTCTCTTGCTTACAGTACTTCTAGTCTTTGCAAGGTATCCTAGGTTCTTAGGAATTCTCTAGTTGGGCAGAACAACAATCCCTAATTTTCCAAATGCACTCTTTAGATGCCAAAAATACTAGGGCTGGCATGACAGGAATTATCAGTGATATTTCAATAATTCTCTACTTCATTTATGAATAAGTCCTATTTTCATTGTCAACTCAGTAAACATTTAGAAAGCACCTACTATACACCAGATATTGTTCTAGGCACAATCCCTGCCCTTAAGGAGCTTACGTTCTGTTGAGTGAAACAACATGTAGCCAGGTAAGTAAATATAAAAGTCATACCAAGTAAACAAAAAGTATAGTATGGGCAACAAAATAAAAACAGGGGGAGTCAGAAAAAAGCCTTGTAGAGGTGGTGGCACCTGAGCTGAGTGAGTCTTGAAAAGAAAAAGAGGGAAGATAGGAGAGGGATCATAGAGGCAAAGAGAGGGGCTTTTACTTTTATCTCTTGGCGTGAACGACTCCATCTTTAAGATTCCCTTATAGCATAAAATGAAGTCATGTCCACTCCCCTGGGTTTGAGTTTGACATACCCTGCTGTCTGCTTGCAGAATTTTTTATACTATGTTCTTATCATTACCAGTGTTCTTATCACTGCAATGAACAAGTCTCTAAGAAGTCAAAAAATCATATCTGAGAATTGTGTATTCTGTCTTTATCTGTCTTGTATGGAATGCTGTCACCATGTACTTAGTAACAATTTGAGATCCAGTATCTCTCTCGCTCTCTCTCTCTCCCTCCCTCCCTCTCTCCTCTCTCCCCCCATTTATGTGTCTGTCTCTCTGCACACACAAATATGGGTTAGAAATAGCTTATAATCAGAGTTTACTTGATTTATAGTAGAAACTTACTGAGTGAAACAGCCTTTCCTATGGTTTATAATAATAATCCAAATAAAGTTTCTATATGACTTGTACCCTAAACATTCTGAGCTGTTTTTTTCACCCAAGACAATGAACGTTCCAGGCATGGAAGCACCCATGCAAAGTATTTACTTAACACCAGAAAGTAGGAGATATGGAGGCAGGAGAACTTCATGTAGATTAGTTTAGATGGAAAAAAAAACATGCACAAGGAAGACTAATGTAAAGTCAGACTAGAAAGATAGGCTAGTGCCAGATTGTGAAGGACTTTAAACAACAAACAGCAAAGTCTGTATTTTTCCCCTAAAGGTAACTGGGAATTACTGAAGCTTCCTGAACAGGGCAGTGGCACGGTCAGAGCTGTGATTAAGGAACATCAATTTGGAAGCTGTGTGGAAGATGGATTGGAAGGGGTAAGGGACTGGATTCAAGGAGACCAATTAATTAAGTTGCTACTGCAATAACCCAAGTAAAAGGCAGTAAGAGCCTGAACTAGGGTGACTGTGCATATGAACACAGTTGGAAAGAGAGTTGGAAGTGCAAGATGTTGATATAGAACCAACAAGACTTTGCTGGTGGTTGGGTGGGGATAGTATATAATAACAATAACAATAATAATAATGAAAAATAGCATTTATAGAGAGCTTTAAGGTTTGCAAAACACTTTTATAGATATCTTATTTGATCTTCACAGCAATCCTGGAGGTGGATGCTATCCTTATCTCTGTTTTACAGATGAGGAAACTGAGGCTGACATGAGGTCCAATGATTTGCCTACAATAACACAGCTATAAAATGTCTGAGGCAGTATTTGAATTCAGATCTTCCTGACTGCCAAGTCCAGTGCTTTGTCCCTTGTGCTGCCTAGCTGCCTGCAGAAGCCTGAAGGAGGACATCTAGATTGGGAACCTAGGCGACTGGAGAAATGATGGTGTTCTACAAAGCAATAGGCAAATCAGTAATGGGTTTAGGTTGTGAGAAAAACAATGAGTTCCATTGTAGACTTTTTGATTTTGAGATACCTACGGCACATTCAGGTGGAGACGACTAGAAGACTGTTGGAGATGAATGCCTGGTACTCTGGAGAGAGATTAGGGCTGGGATATTTCATTTAAGGAGGTTTTGCATAGAGTTGAACCCATAGAAATGAATGAAGTTCTCAAGTGAGAAGGTGTGACGAGAGAAAGAGGGCCCAGAACAGAGCCCTGGTTACCCCCGCACCAAAGAATAGGATATGGGTGATGATCAAGCAAAGCATACTTAAAGGATCAGGCAGACCCTTCCTGGAAGAGAAAAGAGAGGGAGCAATGCCATGAAAACCCAGGGAGAAGAAAGTGTACAAGAAGAGGCTGGACTCAGGTGTCAAAAGCCGCAGAGGTCAAGAAGGATGAGGACAAGGAAAAGGCCATTGAATGTAACAGTTAAGAGATTGTTGGCAATCTAGAGGATTACTACCGGTTTACTGGTGAGATCAGAAGCCAGATGGCAGAAAGCTGAGAAGTGAATGGGAGGTGAGTATATGGAAAATGGAACTGAGATGGCATTTTTTTAGGAATTTGGCTGCAAAAGTGAGGAGAGATATGGAATAATAGCTTGAGGGGCTGTGGAGTCAAGTTTGAGCCAAGGCTAGGGGAAGAGGCTCTTTTCCTCTCTCCATATACAGAGTGCTCAATACTGTATCGACTGATATAAAGGGGCTAAAACACTAAGATTTAGGATTTGGGATCAGAGGACCAACATTTGAATACTAATTCTGCTACTTAATTTATATTAGGCAATTTATAACCTCTCCGTGAGCCTTAATTTCCTCACCTGAAAATTAGGGAACTGGTTCTAAATGATCTTTAAGGTCTCTTCCAGCTCTAAATCCTATGCTATTTCCATCATGTACATAATTTAAAATAAAGCATTTCTAATACACATAACTGACGACTGATAAAATACACTGTCAATTATTTGAAGATGGCTTCCCAGGTCATGGCTAAATTAATCTTTTAATAGATACAAGTTTGTCTTAATACAAACTCAAGATTCAGCATGATATAGTGGGTACAGGACCAGCCTCGGAGTCAAGAATACCTGGGTTCAAAGACAGCCTTTAACACATAGTGGCTGTGTGACCATGGGAAGGGAATTCTCAGTGCCTCAGGCAAGTCTCTAATCTCAAGTTAAAAACCAGCTGCTAATTGGTGCTCCTTGAAAGAGATCCCGCGCCAAGGAGTTACCCACTTTGTTGAATTCATAGATCCAGGATCAAAAAAAAAAAAAAAAACAAGCTCATGAGCCTCTCTAGCAGGAAGCCCCATTCACTCATGTTTTGCTGGCTACTTACAGCATGTACATAATGACACCTATGCTCCAGATGTCACACTGTTGGCTATAGTCATGGGCATTGATCACTTCAGGTGCTGCCAAGCAAGCAGAAAACAATAATATTAATAATGCAAGAAATTATTGAAAAGCTTAAATACAGAGCATGAAGGATGCATGGATGGGGTTGTCATTGATTTTCCTTTGAAAACAAGAACCAGCAGACATTTTAAACGAATAATGCACAGGTCTTAAGAATCCATGTGGATGTGTCCTCACTACTATTGCTCAGGTCCTAAGAAGATGATGACATACATTGAGGAACTAAATGGAATTTGCTTTTCTCTTTGTAACTGGTCAAAAGTGATTTCTCAAATCCTGAGTACTTTTAGTTAACCAATTCAATTCTACGTCATATTCCACTCTCAAATCTCTCACTCCCATGTCCTATTTCTGCTCATATCTTGTAAACCTCAACTCTGGATTGTTCCTGCCATCTGCCTCTTCTGCTTCTACTCATACCCTGCAAAGCCAGATGCAACCAAGCTAACTGGGATCCTACAAATCTGTTATCTAATCTCATCTGGGCTTTCACTACACCGAGACAAGATTCCTTCTTAATTGATTCACTATTGTCTTCTACACATTGGCTGTTCTAAACCTTCTCTCCCTTCCTCGTGCCTAATAAGCCACTTCACTCACATCCTTTCAGGTGACTTTGACTCACTGTACTGAGAAAACAGAGGCCATGCACTGTGTGTGCTCGCTTCTCTCCACCTCAGTTCATAAGCCCTTGAAATCATCCCCACCATCTTCTTTACTCCAGTTTTCCATATCGAGTTGGCCTTTCTCCTCAGCAGCCCCTCTGAATGTTCCTCCATCCCATTGCATTCTGTCTTCTCTAGCCAATTGACCCCACTATCCTTCTTCCTCCTTGTCTAGTGCTTCCTTTACCTCTGGCTGTAAACATGCCCAAGTCTCTCCTTAACAAAACTTCATGAGGTCCTACCATCCTCTCAAACTTTTTGTCTTCTATCTCTCCTCCCTTTATTAGTCAAAATCCTGGGGAACCATGGGAGGGGGAGTTGTCCTCTACCCTTGTCCTTATTTCTCTTCTCACTATTTCTCCTTCCCAGGCAATCTGAACTCATCATTCAACTGAAAGTTCTCTTTCCAAAGTTACCAAGTCATTTTAATCACCCGATCTGTTGGCAACCCTTATTCACCTCTCTGTAACATCTGCTACCATTGCTCATCCTTTCCTGCTGTATATTCTTTCTCTCTCTCTCTTGGTTCTATTCCTACCTCTATGACCATTCTTTCTCAGATTCCTTTGCTGGTTTTGTCATCTTCATAGTGGCCCCCCAACTGTAAGTGTTCCCCAAGGCTCTGTTCTGAGACACTTTCTCCTGTCTCTCTCTACACTTTCACTAAGTGACTTCATCAGTTCTGATGGATTTAATTATCCCTTCTACATGGAAGATTCCCAGATCTATATGTTGAGCCTCCATCTCTCTTTCAACTTTAGTCCTCAATCAACAATCACCTATTGGATATTTCTAATAGGATATCTCCCAGGCATCTCACACTCAACAGGTCCAAAACAGAACTCACTTTTCCTTCAAAAGGCACCCTTCTGAACATCACTACTTCTGCCAAGGGCATCATCATACTCCCTGTCACTCAAGTTCACAATTGGTGTCATCATTGAGTCCTCATACTTGTTCACCTTACATAGCTAAATCTTATCCTTTCTCTAGCCACAATACCTCTCACATACGACCCATTCTTTCCACTCATACAGCCACTCCTCTAATTCAGGTTCTAATCATTTCTCATCTGGACTACTGAAATGGTTCCGAATTGGCCTTGCAGTGTCATGAATCCCCACTCCAACTCATCTTTCACACAGCTGCCAAACTGATTTTCTTAAAGTTGAGGCCTATGTTCAAACTCTTTCCGCCCTTCACAACCAAGCCTGAACCAGTTTCGTTTTATTATGCATCACTCCCCTTCACAGACTCTATGGTCCAATCTAACTGGCTTCTTTACTCTTCCTCATACATGGCTTTCCACTCCCATCTCATGTCTTTGTGTTGTCTGCCCTCTCTCCTCCCCCTCCAACATGTCTGGAATGAACTCTATCCTTACCTCTGCTTCTCAGAATTCCTAGTTCCCTTTAAGACACCTTCTAAATGAAGCCTTTTCTGATTCCTGCAATCATTAGTGCCTTCCTTCCTAAATCAGCTTGTATTTATTTTGTATCTCCCTACATACTTATATGGTGTTTCCCTCTATAGAAGAAAAAAATACACACACACACACACACACGCATATATATAGTGACTGCAAATCTTCATACAGTTATTTATCAAAGGAATGTTTGTGCTCATTTATTTTTTACATTATTTTTACATGGTTTTTGGTTTTTGCAGTGTCTCCATGAAGTAGTCAGGTCAAGTATTAATGTTCCCATTTTACAGATGAGAAAAGTCTAGCATAAAGAGCTTCAGTGACATGCAGTCACTTGGCTTAGAATCTAGGATGCTAGACTTAAGAGAGACCTTTTAGAGATTTCTAGGAGTTTGGAACAGATTATTTCCGAGGTCTCCTTCAACTCGAGAATTCTATGACAAAACAGAGGCCCAGAGGGATCAAAAGGCTTGCCTATGTTCACATAACTGTTTGGTATAAAAGCTGGGACTGGAACCCAGACTGAGTCAATGACAAAGTAGACTCCAAAAACCCTAGGACCTTATTGCTTTAAAAACAAAAGGATCCCTATTCCCTTGAAAGCAAAGACTCTTTCCACTTTTGTCTTCATATCCCAGTGCCTGGCATACTGTAGGTGCTTAATGAATGTCTGTTGTTTAATTGCCCACACAAATTCAAGACAACGGTTATGTTTCTCATCAAAAAAGCAATAATATAATTAAATGTCACCATTTGTTATTAAAGAACCAGGGAAAGCCTTTAGAACACTGGATGGATCTCCTATGGAGGAGTTATAGTGAAGATATAAACATTGCATGGGATGAGAAGGCATGGATTGGGTGTGATCTGTAATGGTGGATGAGATCACAGCTTCTCCAAGCACGGAAGTACAAGTATTACAAAGATTCTCCACTACAGCTTCATTATAATGTAGGGGTGGGGAACCTGTGGTCTCAAGGCAATGTATGGACCTCTAGGTCCTCAAGTGCAGCCCTTTGACTGAACCCAACTTCAAAGAGCAAATCCCCTTAATAAAAGGATTTCTTCTGTAAAACTTGGATCCAGTCAAAAGAGTACACCAAAGGACCTAGAAGGCCACATGGTTCCCTATCCATACTCTAATGTCTCACTATCCCTTAATATAGGCTTTTGCATTCAATTTGATTCAATTAAAAACATTCATTAAATGCTTACTATATGTAAGGCTGAGTCAATGACAGAGTAGGCTCCAAAAACCATAGGGTTTTTTTTTCACCTTGACTTAGAGTTTGTTGATTTAACAGCAAAAGGCTCCATAAGCAAATCCCTTTAAATAGGCATCTCCCATACCAAAATGTGATTTATCTAAATAAGATTGATACACAACTTTTAAGGAACATGTCTGCTGCATAAAGTGAGGCACGCCTGTAAAGCCAACTTTTAATTATCTTTGCTAAAGAGAAAAGTGGTATCATAAACAAAAGTCCCACAACACAAAAAAGCATATTTTAGACAATTGTTTCAGGTCCCAAGTATGCATGCACACGTTCACCTTTTGGGGAACAATTAACAAGAATAAAAATGGGTTAACAGTAACAATAACTCATACTTAGTGGTGCTCTAAAATATTGTTGTTCAGCAATTTCAGTTGTGGCTGACTATTCACGGCAAAGCTACTGGAGTGGTTTGCCATTTCCATCTCCAGATCATTTTACAGATGAGGAAACTGAGGTAAACAGGGTGAAGTGACTTGCCTAGAGTCATATGGCTAATAAGTATTGGAGGCTGGGTTTGAACTCAAGTCTTCCTGACTCCAGGCCCAATACACTCTCCATTGCACTATCTAGATGCCCTCTTTGAGGTATACAAAGTGTAAATACAATTTGTTCATTTGGCCCTCACACCGAGGGGAGGTAGAGGTAGAGAGTGCACCTTGATTAATGAGATGGGACTCAGCATATGGGAAGTCCTTTGCCCAAGGCCACATAAAGACAACAAGAATTAGACAATACGCTGTTAGACACGTTATTTCATTTGACCTTCACAACAAGTCTGTAATATTGATATTACAGGTATTACTATCCCCGTTCTATAGATCATGGTCACATGGCTAGTTAAGAGTCAGAGCTGATATTGGAACCCAGGTTTCTCCTGACTCTAGGCCAGCATTGTTTTCCTAACTACTATGTTGCTTCTCTGGGTTGCATTCTATTTCTTCTTCCTTACTCTTCTTTTGGTGGCAGAACAAAGAAAAAGTCAAAAGTAGAAGGGAAAAACGAGGAGGAAGAGGAGGACGAGGAAGAAAGGATGAGGATAATGACAAAAAGGACAACCAATACCCAAATATTTGAGCATTGACAAATGACTGCCTTTAAGAAGGAAAAAAAGGTTAGCAGAAACATTATGTTAAAAAATCCTCTTGATCATATTTCCATTTTGAAAGATTAAATATTCATGTGAATATATGTCCCCATCTACCCAACTATGGCAAGTTCTGGTATGGCTCCTGAAATGAATGCTCTTTATATTCACACAGCAAGGGCCTAGATGTTTCCTAGTCCTGTTACTCACAGGGATAGCCCTGGGACCTTAGATAAGTCACTTTAACTCTCAAGGACGCATATGCCTAATTCGTAAAGTCGGGATAATAATGGATCTCTTGCAATCCAGATCTGAGATATGTGAAAGACAGTTGCTTAGTTAGCTAAGGCGAAATGAGAATCACAGGGTAACAGAGTCTCAGGGTTAAAAAGGACCTGAACAATTACCAAGACCAATCACCTGCACTGTCATTGTTAGCCCTACAGTGTGAATTATGTTGATCTCAATATGAGCATGTTCGGGAAATAAGAAAAGTAGAGCCAACACAAGGCACTGATTTTGTCTTTCGAGCTTCCATCCATCCCTTCCAAGGGTACCGCCAATCTTCTGGTCAGCTAGGTCTGTAACCTTGGAGTCATTCCTGCTCTGTTAGAGCAGGAGACAATCAGTCGTCCAAGCTTATCCATTCTATTCTAATGCACAACCTCCATTCACATCCATTCACTTCTCACCACCACTGTTCTGGCCAGCAATACATCCACCTCACATGGACTGTTGCAACAGCAGATACCTCAAAGAGGTATAAACTCAATGAGGGTAGGCATTCTTTTGTTTTGTCTTTGTGTCCCCAGGGACTGGCACAGAGCAGGTGCTCAATAAATACTTCTGCGATTGAACAGAATTTCAAGTCTTGATGCTGCCAATGCCTCGGGCAAGAACTTCCCTGTCTTTGAGCTTCACTTTCTTCACCTGTGAATGGATTTGATTGAACAATACGCTCTCTAAGGCCATTTCCATCTTGAAAAATCTAAGTAATGAGTGTTCCTTATTACTCTTCAAGGGTTAAGGGAAAACTGCATTGTATTAGTAAAGCTTTATATCCGTTTTTTCATGATTTAAAACCTTGAAATGCTGAACTTACCCATATAAATAGGAGTCCCACAAGTTGTCTGAAACATGGCTTCACATCCGCCCTCCTTTTGAACCGCTAAACCAAAATCAGTCACCTAGGAGAAGAAACTCGAGAGTATCAAGGCACAGCATTGCCAGGCAGCTCTCTGTTTCTAACTGGAAAAATCCAGTGGCAGAAATTCAGAGCTAAGGTAACAGTGGAGCAAGGCTGCCTTTGGAAGGTCTTCCTTTAACCTCATCACTAAGTTAATAAGGAGGACTGACCACATTATAGTTTGTTCTTAATTCAATTAGATAAACATTTGTTAAGCACCTAATAAATGCACTCTACTTAATTCAGAGATGAAACAAGAGCCTCTGCCTTCAAGAAAAAGCTTATGATTTAGTAGGGGAAATAAAAAACCATTTATAGGTTTACCCTGCCTAGCAGTAATCTGTTTCATGAACACATGACTTTAAGTGATTAAACAACTGTTATGGGGGATGTTTAGAGCCATACCAAAAGTATTATGAATGGGATGTATTTGTACATGTGTACATGCATGGATATAGAGATAGCGATATATATACACACACATGTATATATACATCCTTCTCCAGGATAAGAGTTCCCAGAGCTTGCCTGGTCTTCCCCAGTTAGGACCCTCTAGCTATTACTACATCCAAATATCTGCCAACTTTCCTTTCCACAGCAGTGTATGTGTGTGTGCACATGTGTGTGCTCATGTGTATGCTCATGCACATATGTAGTGCCTGAAGGTCAAAACCAAATATATACATACATGTGTGTACATTTCTTTATATATACATATATATGCATATATACATGAGTGTATATAATATATAAATAAATGAATACACATATATGTATATGTGTATATGCACATATATGTATGTGTAGGTATATATACATGTGTATGTGTGTGTATATACGGATATACACACACATATATGAACAGTCTCTGATGTCAAAAAGCTTACATTCAACCAGGGGAAACAACATACCCACATGTAATTATGTACAAAACACAAAATATTTGCAAGATAAATATAAGGTAATTATCTAGGTGAAGGATGGTGGGAGGAGGGGGGAGGATCAGAAATGGCTTCATTTAAAAGGTAGTGTGTGAGCTGAGTTTTGACATAATTGAGATAGTCTTAAGAGGTAGGAATGAGGTAGGAGTAGGTTCCAGGAATGGGGGTGAAAAGAGACAGGAAGAAGAAGAAGAAAACTAGTCTGGTTGGACCCAAGAGTGAAGGAAAAGAGAATGATACTCAACGACGTGGGAAAAGATATGTTGGGACATTTAGTGAAAGAGTTTAAAAACCAAATAGAAGAGTATATGTGGATTCTGGAGGTAACAAAGGAGTCATTGTAGTTTACTGAAAAGGGGAGTGGCAGATCAGATCTGCGCTTTAGGAAAATCATATTTGTAGCTGCATAAAGGATGAATGATAGAGTAGAGAGAGACTTTAAGCATGAGAGACAAGACAGCCATTAAGAGGATCTTGTAATAGTCTAAGTGAAAGTTGATAAAGGCTTAAACTAGGATGGTGATCATGTGAGTAGAGAGAAGAGGACAGGTTTGAGAAAGAAGTTTCAGTTAAATGATAAAGTCAGAATCCTGATTACATTTTTAGAAGAGAGGAAATAGAAGACAAGCGTAAGTAGCTCTTTCAAGAAGTAAAGGAAGCTATAGAGATAAGGTCAAGGAGTTGTGTAGTGAATATAAAGGAAAAAGAAGGAGCAGACTGAATGACCCTGATTTTTCTCAGCAATGTATGTCAAAGGCCTCATCTAATAAGATTGGGGGAGTGGGTGCTATGGGAGTCTAGAGTAGAGAACAGAAATTTATAGCAGCTATTTAATGTCTCATTGCTAGTATTTCTATAACTATAAAATGATCATGGGGCAAGGAGAACCTTTGCTTTATCTTTTGTTTGTACTAAGAAAGTTCCTAGTGTTCCTACACTGGAAACAATACCTTGTCTCTGTTTTAATAATGCTTT
The DNA here is from genome assembly GCA_028646595.1 of Phalanger gymnotis. NCBI lineage: Eukaryota > Metazoa > Chordata > Mammalia > Diprotodontia > Phalangeridae > Phalanger > Phalanger gymnotis. The sequence goes on from CM053623.1 coordinate 420,138,400, forward strand.
TAATTATATTAAAGAAAGACCCATCTGTGTCTATGCTCTTAGGGCTTTTAACGTGAATGTCCATCCAATTTCCCACAGAATTGTTCCCCTTCCACACAGAAGAGGAGCAGATCTGAAGGTGAATCCTTAAGCACTCATCATCTCCCATTTGAACTATTATAGTTTCATAGCTGGTTTCCCTACCTGCAATCTCTCTCATCTTCAATCCATTTTGCACCCAGCTGCCAAAATAACCTTCAAACTTTAATGAATGAGATTTTCTCTTTTATCTAATTTAACTCACTGGATCCACAAAAGGGCCAAAACTCAGAAGAAGTCAGGTCAAACTTCCAAGAGCTTTAAAATTTTAAAGACCAAAATAATTTGTTCATGTTGATTCCTTATGGTGCAAAATATAGTCAATTTTGGCATATTTATTCCCAAACTTCTTTCATGTTTCTATTACTTTAAAAAGGTATCACGATAAAGCTAGTTATCCTTCCATATATGCATGGATATTACTATTTTATTATGTTATTCTGAATCATGATTTGTATATTATTTCTTTTCTTCATTCTTATCTCCCTTTGTTTTTAAAACATAAAAAGGTAAGTAATATATCATTAAAATATAAAAAGCAAATTAATAAAAAGCTATGCCCATGCAAACCAACAATGCTGGAGGTCACCTGTAATTACCGACCTCTTCATGAAATGCTATATATTTAAAATTAAATACTCCCCCTCTGGGTTTGGACTCTAGGTTGGATTTCAATATTATATGCCAAGAGTAGAAAAGCCAGCATGTTCGCTGAGTACGCAACCAAAAACTTGGATTTTCAGGGTGTTCTAGGGATTCAGTTACTTTGTTAATTGGCAACAATGAACAAAATATATTAACAAAAAGAATGATTGTGAATATTCAGAAAAGGAAGCAATGATCACAAAATCAGTATGGTTTCATCAAGAATAAATCATGTCCCACTACAATGTTCACACACTTTGAATCAGATATCTTCCTACTAAGCATCTTCCCCAAGGACAGAAAAAAGTTTGATATTCGCAAAATATTTATAACAACACTTCTGGTATTAGCAAAAACCTAGAAATGAAGCAGTTGTCTATCAATTAAGAAATAACTAAACAAACAGGTACATTAATGTAATAGAATATCATCATACCATAAGAAATAAGCATGAATAGTACAGAAAAAATGGGAAGAATTATATGTGAAATAAGCAGAACTAGGAAAACAATATGCACAATGGCTACAATCTTATAAATGGAAAAGACAAAATAAATGCAACTGAATATTATGTATGTCTCCAGGAAAGAGGTGAGAATATTTACCTCCCTCCATTGCAGAGTTGGGGCACAATGGATGGGCAATGACACATATACTATAAGATTCAGTTGGTTTGTTGGTTAGTTTTGCGAAGTCGTTTTTTTTTCTATTTTTCTATTCTCTATTTTTTTCTATTTATTTTTCCCTGGCAAGGGAAAGGGCCAAGTTATAGTTATTAATAAAGATAATTTTAAAAGATATTACTAGTAATTAAAATTTTAAAGGACCTGTCATACTACACTAATTTCAATGCTTCTTTTTAGAGGGTATTTAGACTGGCAAAGCATCTGAGAAAGTCTCTTTTATTATTCTTGTGGACCAGATAGAGAGATATGTACTAAACAATAGTACAGTCAAGTGATGCCAAAGTGGGGTGTATCAGAAGAACTAGCACCTTGGTGTGAGGAATTGCTAAGCCCTTTTCAGGGTTGCTCATTGACCTTCAGTGACCACCTGATTCACCCAACTTTCATTTGTGGCTCCACGAAGCTGCAGCATGTGCAATGGCCACATCCTGGTAAATTGTCTCCACAGGAGGAGGGTAACTGACAGACCTCAGACTTGTTGGTGAGTTAGGAGGATGTCTACCTTAAGCATATGAAGACTTCTGCAGCAGAATGGGTGGATGAGAACAATTTGTTCTAATTGTCATGAAGGCAGCTGGCACAGGTGCTACGGAGAGCTTAGAAATTGGTCAGGCATCAAAGAAACCAAGGTCATCTACTGCACCTCAGGCCATTGTCAGTCATCTTGACTTTTGTCCTGCCACTGGACTTTGATGACTCAGGAAGAGAGAGGGAGGCTGACGACTTTGTGCAACTCTGTGTCACTTAAATCCAATTCATGCACAAGTGAAGACATCACCAATGATGTCATGGTTCCTCTTTGAAAACAAAGCACGGGTGGGGGGGGCAGAGCCAAGATGGCGGCTGGGAAGCAGTGACTGGCGTGAGCTCCCCACCAAGTCCCTCCAAAAACCTATAAAACAATGGCTCTGAACCAATTCTAGAGCTGCAGAACCCACGAAGTGGCAGAGGGAAGCAGGGCCCCAGCCCAGGACAGCTTGGATGGTCTCTGGGTAAGGTTTGTCCCACATGGAGCTCCCAGCCCCCAGCTGGGGGGAGCGGAGCTGAACCCAGCGCGCACGGCTCAAACAGACCAGACGCGGACCTACCAGACCAGGAGACGAGCGGAGAGTGCCCCGGCATTCTGAAGTACTGAGCTGTGGCATCTACCAGACCTCTCAACCCACAAAGAGC
>CM053623.1:420141481-420167055 GCA_028646595.1 Phalanger gymnotis
GGGCAGACTGGGGAACAGGGCAACCAGAGTGTACGCCATCTTGGAGTGGGGGGGCAGGAAATGGTGAGAAAATTGGTAATTCAAACGCCTGTGAAAATCAATGCTGAAAACCAAACATGTCAAAAATAAATTAAAATTTAAAAAAAAAGGAAACAAAGCACAAACACCAAACAGCTACGTGGATTGGAATCAATTGAATAACCAAGGCCAGAGTGTTTGGGGTCAACTCGGAATATGGTCTCTAGAGAAACATCTTAGGAGTCTGTGCTTAACCGTGTGCTATTTAACATTTTTAGCAATGATGAAGTGGGAAATGACACGATTATCATCTTTATAGATAACACAAAGTTAGGAGGAATCAATAACGCATCAGAGCACAAGGTCACGACCCAACGAGAAATCAACAGGCCAGAATGCTGGGCGGAAAACAGTAAGGTGTCCTTTAAGAGAACTAAATGTACAGTAAGAAGTAGTATGGCACAGGACATGGAGCTGCCAGAGTCAGCAAAAGAAGGGGTCAAGTCCTGCCTGATCCGTTCCACTTGCATGACTGTGGGCAGGCCACATTAACTTTTTAGTGACCCAGGCAGCTCTTTAAAACAGGGCGTAGGACATCTGCTGAGCTGTACTGGTAGAGGACATTTCCCTACCAGCAGTAATAAACACAGATGAAATCACAGGTCTAGAATAATAACAACAATAAAAGTAAAGTCTTATGCTTGAGTTCAAAAAGTCAACCTCACAATTACAAGATGGGGGCGACTTGGGTAGATAACCATTATATCTCAAAAAGATGTTGTTTTTATGACATTAGAGCAGATTAAATGGATAATATATGCAAAGCGTTTTGCAAAACTTACAATGTTAGCTGTTAAATCAGTAGTTAAATGTGAGCTCTTGGTATTACAGACTCAATGTGAGACTATAGTACCAAAAGACAGTCATGCAGTCTGATCTGCCCTGGTCAGACCACGTAGGGAGCATTATGTCATATTGTGGTTATCATATTTTAGTCAGTCGGAGGAACAGGACCAAGGTGGTGAAGGGCCTCAGGATCATGCCATGTGAAGGCTGGATGATGGAACAGGGAATGAATGTTTAGCCTAGACAAAAGAAGACTTGGAGTGGGCAGGGAGGAGGATGGAGAACATAATAGCTTTCTTCAAGTTGGAAGGCAGTCATGTGGAAGATGGATTAAATTTGTTTAGTTTAACCCCAGAAAGGTGAATTAGGAGCAACTGGTAGATGTTACAGAGGGGATTTTAGGATTAATATAAAAAACTTCCTAGGAGTTAACCAAAAGTGGGATGTACTGCTTCAAGAGGTACTGAGTTCCTCTTCATGGAAGGTCTTCAAGCAAAAGCTGGATGACTACTTATCCAGCATGTTTTAGTGGGATTTTGTTCAGGTGCTGGTTGGACTAGATGGCCTTGGAGATCCCTTCCAATTATGAGATTCTATGATTTTTGTAAATAAAATTGTGATATTACAGAGGGCAACTAGGAGGTTCAGTGGAGACAGCACCAGGCCTGAAAGTCAGGAAGACTCATTTAACCTGGGTTCAAATTTGACCTCAGACACTTACTAGCTGTATTACCCTGGGCAAGTCACTTCACCCTGTTTGCCTCAGCTCCCTCATCTGTAAAATGAGCTGCAGAAGGAAATGGCAAACTGCTTCAGTAGCTTTACCAAGAAGAGTCAGCCACGACAGAAAAACAACTGAAAAACAACAATTATAGAGGTCTTTTTATGTCATACTTAAGAAAATCCCTATAGACTAACCCAATCCTCTCATTTCAGAAATGGGAAAAATGTGGCCCAAAGTGACTCAGCCATTAGGTAGGAGAGTCAGGATAATAATCCAATGCTCTTCTTCACCTTTCACTCCAGGTACTCTCCATTGCTAATTATTTTCATGAAGGAAGCTTCAAGAAGACATCAATAAAAAGTTGGAATTATTTTATATCTCTGAAGATACTGAAGAAGCAAAGACACCTACCTACATAGGAAACCCATCAAGAAATATGGTTTGCATCTCAGCTTTATTATGACCTATATGAATTTGGGCAAATCACTTAATTTTTCTGGGTCTCAGTTTTTTCATCTGATAAACTTTTTTTTAAGACATCTTACTTGTTTCCCACTTCCAGATTTTCATTTTTATTGTGAATTTTACAAAGATCTATAAACATGAATATTTTCATATACAAAGAATAGGAAAAAAAGAGTATATGGAAAATACAAAAAGTATAGAATGTATACAAAATGGTGAACCCATAGCATATAGATTCTTTTTAAGTGTACTTTAAATTTGACAAAGTGCCAACACTACTCTATTTGTATGCATCACTTCTGTGCTTCCTTCTGCTTTCTATTTTTCAAATATTTCATTGACTCTTTTGTTTCTTTCTCACCTCTCAGCCACTCCCCCTTCAAAATTCCCCTCCTTCTCCCTATAAAGTCGTCACTTAAAATAAATAGATATAATCAAGCAAAACAAATACACATATTGGCCATGTTTGTCTCATTTTGCACTTACATTCCATCACCTCCCTAATAAGAACTGGGAAGCATGCTTCAACAATAGTTGTCTGGAGTCATCAATAGTTGTTGCATTGATCAGAATTCTTAAATTTTCCAGCTGTTTTCATTTACCCTGTTGTAATCATTATATATAAACTCTTCTCCTGGTTCTGCTCCCTTCATTGGGCATTAATTCATACAAATCTTCTCAGGTTTCTCTGAATTCATCCCTTTTGCCATTTCATATGGCTCATCAATGGTATGCAGAGTTTAGTTACGTTTGGGGTATAGTTCCAAATTACTTTCCAGAATGGCTGGACTGCTTTGCAGCTTGCCGACAGTACATTAGTGTGCCTATTTTCCCATAGCCCTACCAACAACTATCGCTTTTTTAAAAATCATCTTTGCCAACCTGATTAGGTTGAAGTGGAAAGTTGGAACTGTCTTAATATGCATTTCTCTTGTTATGAGTGATTAGGAACATTTTTATATGGTTATTGATAGATTGCATCTCTTATTTTGAGAATTGCATTTCATAGCTTTTGAGCATTTATCTATGAGAGAATAGCTTTACTTTTATATTTATATTTATATATATATATATCTGTGTGGATTTGTATATATTTGTGCATATATGTATGTGTGTATATATACATACATATATGTATGTGTTTATATGTGTATATATATGTATTATAATATGTATTATATGTGCATATAATATCCATCTTCTACCTGAGAAATGTAAAGATATTTTCCTAGTCCATGGTTTCCTTATAATTCTAACTATATTGATTTTTATTCATGCAAAATTTTTGCAATTTATTGCAATTAAACATTTTATTTAAGATTGTCTCCACTCTCTTGGTTAGGTCAAAAATTTTCCCTCTATCCATTGCAATGAAAAAACATCCTTCCCTTCTCTAATTTATGGTATTACTTCTTACATCTAGGACATGTATACATTTGGAGCTTATTAAAGTATCTGGTGTTAGATGTTGGTCTAAACTTAATTTCTGACAGATTGCTTTCCCATCTCCATAGTAGTTGTTGTATAATGGATCTTTTCCCTAGTATTTGTGGTCTTTGGGTTTGTGGAACACTATCTTATTATGTTCAATTGGGTCTGGGTCTTTAGAAACCAATCTACTCTACTAATCAACTTTTCCATTTTTTTTAACCAGTACCAAATAGTTTTGCTGATTACTCTTTTGCAATCTAGCTGTATATCTGGTATTGCTAGGCCTCTTTCCTTCTCACTTTTTTACATTTTCATGTTTCCCTTGAGATTCTTGACCTTCCATTCTTATAGAAAAATTGTTATTATTTTATCAATTCTTTAAAGTAATCCTTTGGTAGTTTGGTTGATATAATACTGAATCTGTAGTTTAAAGTAGTAGTATTGTCATTTTTATTTCATTAGCATAGTCCAACCACAAATAATTAATATTGCCATAATTATTTATGTCTTTTTTTCTGCAAAGATTCTTTTCGAATTGTATTCATATAATTCCTGTGTGTGTGTGTGTGTGTGTGTGTGTGTGTGTGTGTTGGCAGGTTGACTTTCAGATGGTTTATATATCTTGGAGTTATTTTAAATGGCATTTCTTTTTCTCTCTCCATCCCACCCAGGCCCCAGGGTAGTAGTGTCAAACTCAAATAGAAACAGGGGCCACTAAATCATACATAAGGATCCCTGCAGGCTGCATATTGATTTAGTTTTAAAATGTTTTGTAGCATTTTATTTATTTTGTTAAATATTTCCCAATTACATTTTAATCTGATTTGGGCCATACTCAGAAGTGTCGCAGACCACCTGCAACCCAAAGGCCACAGGTATGATACCTCTATCCAGGGCCTAGTATGGTGCCTTGTCCAGAATAGGTGCCTAATAAATGTTTATAGCATTGAACTGAATTAAAAAATAATTAATTTGACAAAAACCCTTGATTAATCATCCAATCAACAAGCCTTCGTTAAGTACCTACTGTCTATCAGGCAAGGGAGATAAAAAGATAAAACCCAAAAGTCTCTGCCCTCAAAGAGCTCATATTGTCAAACAGCATTTATACATATGAGTGAATTTAGTAAATACAAGATAATTGTATTTAGTAAATACAAGATAATTTGGGGAGGAGGTACTAACAGCTGGACAAATCAGGAAAGATTTCATGTAGAAGGTGGTGCTTGGGCCAAGCTTTGAAAGAAACTAGGAATCCTAAGAGGTAAGGAGGGAGTACATTCTAAATATGAGCAGCAGCTTATGCAAAGGCAAGGTCATGGAAGGGCATGTTTGAGGAAGAGTAAATCCTCTGTCCTGAATAGACTATTGAGTGTGTAAAAGGGAGTACAGTACAGTAAGTTTGGAAAAGTAGGCTAAAACTAGATTGTGAAGGGTTTCAAATGCCAAACAAAAGAATTTGTAGTTTATCCTAAAGTTTCTGAATGAGGTAATAACAGTCAGATCTGTGCTTCAGGAGTATCAGCTTGGGGAGGATGGATTAGAGCAAGGAGAGACTTGAGAAAGTGAGGCCATTGCAATAATCCAGGCAAAAGGTAATGAGGGCCTGACCTAGTCTGGCAGCCTTGCAAGGGATGAGCAGGGCACAGAAGAAAGAGCTATTGCAGAGGTGGAATCAATAAGACATTCATCTAGTGTATTAATTGTAGCTTATGCTAGATCCTTGCGGTTTTAGAATGGCAAGGACAGCTTCCATCATGGAATATAGATTCAAACAATTTCTTCATGTGCTTGAATTCTTCAATAAATCTGATCTTACCCATGTAAGTTCTTCCACCAATGCTGCAGATCATAATTCATTCATACATTTTTATCCTGTGTGACTCTGGTCTCCATGGTGGGCCAACCCAACACATTAGAAGCCTTCGACGAAGTCTCTCAGCATTACCAGTCCATCTGTTACCCTTTCCTTCTGTTAAATAGCTAGTGTCTTTTCTGTCCATCCAACCCCACATCATAATCACAACAATAAGTATTCTTCTTCCACTTACCTTTTCTTGTGTAGACTGCTAGGCTGAACTTTCAAGTGATTTTAAATTATTATCTATGGGGAATCCCTCTTCCATCTAGATTCTGGACATTTTCTATGACAGTGCTGAAGCATGTAACTCTCTGTTTTTGTTCTACTTCACATTGGAGGATTGTTATCTCTGCTGCTGCATCTATCAAGGAATCTTGTGATCTTAACATATGTATAGGGGATAGCTAGTTGGAGAAGAACCTTTAAGTATGGATTTTGGCTTATCAATCAAACAACAAATATTTATTAAGTGTCTACTATGTGCCAGGCAGTGGGGATACAAGTACAAAGGATGAAATAAGACCTACTTATAAGGAATTTGCATAGCTTTTTTTTACAGTCAACAAAAATAAGTATAATAGGATCTTGTATTCTCGGTACTTTGTAATCAACCATGTGGCTAAAATATGTGATCTACTTTAGAATATCCTTTTCACAAATTTGTTTCTTTCTAGAGTTTTCATCAGATATTTGCCAGATATGGTGATATATCACTGTCTTTTAATCCCTGCTAATGAGGGAAGTTGAGGTTGGTGGATTGTTTCAATTTGGTAGTTCTGAGCTACCATGGGGCTAAAGTCAGTTGGGTGCCCACACCAAATCCAGCACTAATATTGGCAAATCTCTAGAGCAGAGAGCCACCAATCTGCCTAACAAAAGTCGAACCAACCCAGGTAGGAAAAATAGAGCAGGTTAAAGCTTCCATACCAATCAGCATTGGAATCAGGGCCATGTGTAGCCATTGCATTTCCAGTCTAAGGAAAGAAAGCAAGAAAGCAAGCAAGAAGGAAAGCAAGAAAGAAAGAAAGAAAGAGAGAGAGAGAGAGAGAGAGAGAGAGAGAGAGAGAGAGAGAGAGAGAAAGAAAGAAAGAAAGAAAGAAAGAAAGAAAGAAAGAAAGAAAGAAAGAAAGAAAGAAAGAAAGGAAGGAAGAAAGAAAGGAGGGAGGGAGGGAGGGAGGAAGGAAGGAAGGAAGGAAGGAAGGAAGGAAGAGAGGGAGAAAGAAAGGAATACCATCTTTATGTGTATAAATCAGTCTCATAAAGATTTTGTAGAAAATATTAGGCCTATAAATCAATATTTATTTAGCAATGTCCTTTTATTCACCTGGGAGGCACAAAATCCCATCTGTTATTTTTTTCTAATTATCATTTTTCCTCCTTTTTGATATCTTGAAAATCAAACCCTCAACACTTTCAAAAGTTTGTCATCTTCAGAATGAACCTCCTTGGAGTATAATATGTATTTTTGTTTCCTTAATGTTATTTCCACTTCATCCTGCAGCACATTAGTAACCGAGATGGCAAAAATCCAGGTGTTTTGGCTTTACTTGATATTGATGAAGAAAATAGTTTCCTGTCAAAAGACTTATAGATTCTTTCTTTTTTCATCTTCCTTCCTATTTCATCCTTAAAGATTCTTGGAATAAATGATCTAAATGAGTTTTCCACAAGTTTTTTTTTTCCAAACGTGTTTATCCCCCTCCATCTCCTATTGATGTTGTACAAGGCCACACTACTCAAAATCATCTACCATTCTTTTTCACAAAGTTTTCTACCAGTATCTCCTTGTCAGTTTCTACAACTCCACATTTGACAAGGACATCAAGTATTTGGGGGCTGAAATGGTTTCTAGGCTCTTAAGATTTCCTCATTATGGAAATTCATCAATTAGAGGTATATAGCAAATGGCAACGATTCTTTATTATTATTATTACTATCATTACTATTGTTCCTTTATTAATTTTCCATTTTTGGCATCAGATAGCTTACTTGAATAGGTCAGGTTGGAGTTATTTTATTTGCATACTACATCTTCACCCTTATTTTGGTCCTTTTTTTTCTAAACTAGTGTTGATTTTCACCTTTGTTATAACAAGCCAGTGGTCTATACACAGACAGATAATTCATCATCAGTGATTAGTCAGTTCCTATCTATTAAAACATAGTCAATTTCTCTCTCTCTCTCTCTCTCTCTCTCTCTCTCTCTCTCTCTCTCTCTCTCTCTAAGAGACAGGGACAGAGGGAGACAGAGAGAAAGAAGCAGAGGCAGAGACAGAGAGAGAGAGATAGAGAGAGATTTTGTTCTTGGCCTCCTCCATACCAGGTTCCTTCAGACTGTCTTCTTGAAGAAGGTAATCACAATATGTTAGTGTAAGGTTTCTATGTAGTCTACGAACCTTTGGCCTCTTCTATTTATTAACCTGAATCATATTTTCCAATACATTTCTCACTGTCCTCCTCTTTTCCCGCATTTTTATCGAGGTAACTGAGTGTTAAAGTATATGTTGATTTAATTTGGATGGTCTTGAGTTCTTCCTAGAATTTCTTTACCTTCTCATCTTCAACAAATGACAAATGTTGGTTCATAAAACTCAATTATGTTGATGATGGGTTTTGTGTTTCTTTGCAAATGTTTATCCTGAGCAGCACAATAGATGACCAGATAGTCCCTTGAAATGTTGTTTCCTATTGTCTTCAAACAATAATAAATACTATTGAATTTAATACACAATGCATTGCACAATGAAATCAACTTTACTAATTCCTTGATTTGCTTCTCCAAATAGAATCTAGGAACTATCACTCCATTTTGCTGCAACTTCCTTAAATTTTCTGGTTTCACTTTTACTAAGAATATCAAGATTAATATTGTTCAGTTCCACAAGAGTATGCCAATTATTTTGTCATGACAAAAATCTTAACTTAGAGTAACTAGTTAAGTTAATGTTAGCCTGAAAACAGTGTGATTTTTAAGACCCTATGTCTCTTTTTAACTATTCTGCCAGCAATAAAGAAGAAACATAAAGAGGTCACATAGGACTAAGGGGCATGCATTATTTTGCTTTGCTTTGTGGGCTGCCACAGCCAAATAATTCATCATCTAGTCATCATTTGGTCAGCTTATTGGCGATGCTCCCCTCCCTACTTGTCTAGGCTGTTGTAAAGTGATAAGCTTTAGCATGTCATCGCCAGGTCCCAGAGTCTTTGCAGCATGGTAGAGTTGCCCAAATTGTGCTCTGCTGGCATGTCTTTTCAGAAACCATGTCACCTCCATGCCATGATGCAGCACCAGAGTAGGACTTATGTGAAGGCCTTACATGTGGCAGACACTTCATAAATGTTTGTTGAAATGTATTTGTTGGCTGAATCAAAGCATAATCTAGGTGTGCTTTTCTCTAAATTACAAACACATTTACATTATATGTCAGGCATAATTTAGAAATTAATTATAGTTCAGAGCATCTGTTTGCTCAGCATAACAAATGATTTAGAGTTATCCAAATGTGTATGCACATTAATAAAGTAGGTTTTTGAACAGAGAGTAAATGGTTTTTATTTTTAAAATGTTAAGCCTCATAGACGAGTATATAACTGACAAGAATAATTAGAGAAGTTAAGTGGTATTGCTGAAAGGCTTTCTTATGCTGAAGAATATGTAACTTCTAAAATTATTCGTGTCAGTTACATCTTCATCTGTGAGAAGTCTTTTTAAAAATGAAAACCATTTAGTCTCTGTTCATAAAGCTACAAATATGCATTTAGAGGGAGATAATGACTTTGACACTTGGGTATCACTTTCCACACCCACATTTTCTTAGGTTTAACTCGATCATCTCTAAGACCCTTTTTAGCACTAACATTCTTACCTTTATGTTAAAGTTGGTTTCATTTTTTTCATTAATAGAGCTGCTTTTAACCAAAATATTTTCCAGCTTTAGGTCTCTATGAACAATATCTACCAAGGAAAAAAATAGATAACTTGAGGTCATTAACTGGAAGTTATTTGGAAAGGATACCAAATGAAAGAATGAATGTGTCAAAGGAATTTGCCAAAGATACTTTACAAAATGCCCCAAGGACTGCCAATGAAAAGATACAAATTTGGAGATTCTAGAAATCAGGCTTGAGGATTCTAGCCCCATTCCTGCTCTCTCATTCCAGCAAGAGATAATGCACATAACAGTATAAGGGATCTCCAAAGACTGATTGTGTATCCCTGACTTGGTTAGCTCTTAGGTATGGGGCATTGGGCAAGTCACTCATTTCACCTCTTGGGGTCTTGCATTCTCCTTTGTAGAGTGGAGATAAACACACCTGTCCTACCAATAGCCGTGGGGATATTGTAAAGAGAGTGCTTTGTAAGCCATGAGGTGCTATGGAAAGGGAGCTATCATTATTACTATCTACACCTTTCCTCTAAAAACACATTTGCTGGCACTTCAACAGAAAAAAAAACACCCTGAAGAAACTGTTGAAATAATTTATTTTGAACTTCCTTAGGAGGTGAAGAAAAAAGAAAAATGTTTCAAGGGGCTCACAGTTCTTAGCTATACAATAGGGACAGGGCTAGGGATTAGATGAGCAATTTCACTGGTAAATTTGACTGGTATTGTTTTCCTTTAAGCATGCTGATGTGCCCCAACAGGAAAAATAGGGATCATCAACTTTATTAATCCGCCTGTTCCCCGGACTATCCTCACTAACACTAGTCACCATTCCTGAAAGCAAGCCTGGTAACTTCACACTGCTTAAGGGCATTAGACTCCAAAGTTTTATAATTTTTGCCTTCTGGGTGATGCTAATTCCATTTCACCAGTTTTCTTTTTCATGGTTTTTCTAAATATTCTTGCCCATTTGTTTCTACACATGAATTTTCTTACAACTTTATCTAATGTTATAAAATAACCTTTTAGTATTTTGATTGATATTCCTTTAAATTTATAAGTTAATTTGGGAAATAGGTTCATTGTGACTACCTATGTTTGTACAAATTCCTCCATTTCTTCAGTTCTTCCTTGATTTCTGTCAAAATCATTTTAAAATTGATATTTGTCTAGGTCTTATATGCCGTCATAAAGGAATGCTAAGACATTTAATACATTTTTTCATTATTGTAAAAGGTATTTCTTTACTATCAGTTTCTGGTAGTAGCATTTAGAAACAGATGATTTTGTGGGTTTGTTTTGTATCCAACTCCTTTATAGAAGTTATGGCTCCATTAATTTTTCTTCTTATTGTTGACTAACTTTGGTTTTCTAGGCATACAATCTACCAAAAGAGATAATTTTACTTTTTCATTATCAATACCTTTTCCTTTTATTTCTTTTTTGTGCCTTATTTCTATTTCTAAGATTTTTAAATGGTTAAATAGGAGTGCTGAGAGAAAATATCTCTATTTAGGACCCATTTTTATTCTTCCCTATATACAATATCAGCTTGTGGTTTCAGATACATGCGTTTGATCATATTCTGGAAAAGTCATGCTATTGCTATGGTTTAAACTATTTTAATCTACATGAGTGCTATATTTTATCAAGTTTTATTCATCCTATGAGATAGACTTTTTCACCCAAGGTAGGATCATGTATGTAGCTTTTATTATTTTGTTAATAAATTTTATCCTATTTGTCATTTTCCTGGAAATAACCCAACTTGCCCAGCATGATACAGTGGAGACCCTGCTCGATCTGTAGTCAGCAGCCTTGGACTTGGAAGTCTTACTCTGTCCTTGATTTGTGACCTTGGGAAAATCACTTGCCTTTGTGGAGCATCAGTTTCCTCATCTACAAAATGAGGTTTGACCTGATGATCTTTAAAAGTCACATACAACCACAAATCTAGGATTTTGTGATAGATGATCTAAAAATATTTTCTCTATTCCATTTCCAAAGTTTTTACTTCATTCTTCCCAATGATATCACTCTATAGCTTTCTTTTCATCTTTGGTTTAGGGATCAATGCAGGGTGCTGAATTTAAATTTAAAAACCCCTAGGTTTAAGTAATGGCTCTGCCATATTTTACCCGGCAACCTCCATAACTAGCCAGGTGACCCTGAGAAAGTTCTTTTAGTCCACTCACCCTAAGTTTCTTTATCTGTGAGGTACAAACAATAATTCTTCCATTTCTACAAATTGCAGTTGTTTTAAATGATCAAATGAGTTAGTTTACATAAAATAATAAATATAATTTCTCATTATTTTATTATTATCATTTTATTATTTTAATTGAATACATGTGACTGATGAGCTTCCTTCTTACCCTTTTTGTGAAGATATGCGATAGCTGACCCTAGGTCCCCAATGATCTGCCTCGTCTCATTCTCAGAGAAGCGCCCTTTACTGTTCAGTATCTCTTTAAGTTCTCCATCCTCACAGAGTTCCATCACAAGGTACATCCGCTGGCATTTAAAAGGAGCAGAGAGAGTTATTTAGCATTTTCACCAGTTAGTAAGATAATTTTTGGATTATTGAATGAGCTCAGGCTTTTAAATGCATAGATAATAAAAAATAAAACATAACAATCTGGATCTTTTAAGATGAGTGATTTCATTTAAAATGCTATTTTGCCAAAGAAAGTATATCACGTTATTAAAAAAGAGGAATTACTTAACTATGTTCAAATGATTTTTAAAAACCTTTGGAGCTCAACTGTGAGCACAGAGCAGAAGAGAGCAATTGGGTTTGTGAAGGGGAAAGTAGAGGTGATGTTAGTACAGAAGACTGTCCTAATGATTCTGACCTTTCTGAGACTATGCCAAACACAGTTGGTGGGAGTTCTAGAATCAGATTGGTGTATCCAAACTGGCCAATATACTGCTACTATTGCAGAGAGAACAATGCGAGGAAGAAAGTGAGGGAAGAAGCCAGGTAGGATTCATGTTTATGACATAGCTGTGCAGATGAAATGGTCTGAGCTGCTCACCAGTTACCCTGTGTATGTGTGTGTTTGTGGGCTCATGTGGTTGATTTCCTGACCCTCTGGTAGATGACAGTCAGTGAGATTTGTGTTCCTCAGATTGACTTGTGTATCAGTAACTGAGTTGTGGTTTTCTCACAATTTACACTATTGGGGCAATTGGTTTATGATTGGTATTTTGACTAGATTGACACTCATTGTTACGTGAAGACAACTATTTCATTGGAGGGTAAAGCTAGTAACCTAGGGAGATGTTCAAATCAAGTGCATGTGGAGGAATCTAGAATACAAGGTAAATATTATATGTCTGAGCACTAAGATGTGCACATAAATGCAGGATAAGGAATATGGCAAATTGTGTCATACTCTCTGTTTAGGGCATATCCTTTCTTATTCTCCCAATGTCTGACACTTTTTTCTGGTCCTATATAATGTCTCTTCACTTGCTCCCTGAATTCTACTAATCCTTTAGCACCAACTCATGCTTTTACCCCAGTCCTACCTTCAAGCTTAGAAACTTTCAGAGGAGACAGACCATCTTAGAATCTCAGGGCAGAAGTGATCTTAGAGGCCATTAAGTCTAACCTTCTCCTTTGTTGCACATGAAACTGAGGCCCACAACTTTGTAAATTAACCAAAGTCGTGCAGCAATTTTAGTGTCAGAATTGGAACTAAAAACTGGGTTTCTTGACTCCTAGTCCATTACACTATATCTGAGAAAGAGGTGGATCCACTTATCATGCTGTGGAGACCATAGAAAACTGTTTTATTTTAACCATATCCCTCAAACTGCATTGATAGGTGTGAGTAGGTAAGATCCTACTCACTGGTTTGCTTCAACAGCTGAATATATGACATGAATAAGAGTAATGCCAAGTTATTTTCAGATTCTAACCTTGTGCTGAACCAGAGTCTTGTTGTTTCTTTACAACCTCTTGCCTAGCCTATCTTCCTTGGAGAAACGTTCTCTCTAATTACATAAGTATATAGGTATTATATAAAAATTGATATATCTAGTTGCTTCTTTCATATCTAATTAAAGGACTTAATCCCAAACCTTCTCATTCTACCTTATACCCCAGGAGACAAAGTAAGAATATGAAAAAAAACTATCTCAACTATCTCAATATACTTTGGTTCCTGAAGATACCCCTTAAATGCTTAGAAATAGAGACTATTGCCAGGTACTAGGATAGAAAATGAATATTTTTCCAACAAAATCTTAATCTGGATTTCTCTGCTGATGTGAGATTCAACAAGTCAATATTTTAAAATGTTTCTGCATTAGTTCTTTGGAGATCTCATAGCTCACACTATAGAATTCGGTCCAATTCAGCAAATACATATTAAGTGCTCACTGTTGCCATACAATTTCTTAGGATATGATATACCCTCAAATTCTGATGATAATTAGTACAGAGATACAGGTGCACTCTGAATCAAGGGCTCAGGTCAGGAAATGCCTACCCTCTGAAATGGAAACTAAAAAGGATCAGCACACAATGATGAAGACCAGATACTCACAGGGATCTCCTCCAAAGGAATTTACCCTAAGAAATAACAAGCACAGTGTAGATAAGGTTAATACATTCCTCAAGTACTATTAAACAGCCACCAATTTAAGTGGAAAGTAATATAAAAATAAAAAATATTAAAAGTGGAAATATAAAAATAGTAATAAAATATAAAAATAGAGTGTGCATCATTTGCATGTTAAAACTAACATAAAAAGAAGGGCAGCTAGGCGGTGCAGTGCATAGAGGGTTAGGCTTGGAGTGAGGAAGACTCATCTTCCCAAATTCAAATCTGGCCTCAGATATGTGTGAGCTGTGTGACCCTGGGCAAGTCACTTAAACCAGTTTACCTCAGTTTCCTCATCTGTAAAATGAGCCAGGGTAGGAAATGGCGAACCATTCCAGTATCTTTGCCAAGAAAATCCCAAATGGGGTCAGACTGAAATGACTGAACAGCAACAAAATTCTTTTGCAGTGATCTGCATAGCATCTAGAAGTTCCAGGAGTAAGAATCCATTAGATTTATTCTACCTTTATGCCTTTGCTTATGTTATGCCCTGTTTCTAGAATCCCACCACTTTGATCTCATTCCCCAACCCCTCACCTGTTGACATTGTTCTCATCCTTCAAGGCTCACATCAAATGCTACCTTTGAAGTGGTTCTTGTATAAATGAATCTCTTTCTTGTATAACCCCCTGGCCTTCTGTGCTCTTATGCACCCATCATATTCTCACTTTGGGGAAGTAGCGCTAGGTCATGGAAAGGGTGCTGGATCACTCTGCAATCAGAGGAACTGGGTCCAAGGCCCACCTCTGGTGAATCTACTGTGTAAATGTGGAGAGCTCATTTTACTTCCCAGGTCTTCCCATCTGTCAAATGAAAGTGGTGGTCTCTTCCAGCTCTTGAATTATGAACTTCTGATATTAATTTATAGCAAATTTATGTTAATAAATATCTAATCACCCCTACTGGAGCAGGGTCTAATAGCTAATACATTGGGTAATAAAGCCCCAATCTAGAAATTTCACAGGAGTATAGAATGATAGGCCAAATGAAATAAGATGAAATTCAAAAAGGAGTACACTTGGGTTCAAAATTTAATTTCACAAGTCCAGGACAATGAACAAATAAGTAGCAAGTCCTTATGGGAAAAACTCTAGGGAAAAGAAGTTTCAAATAGATACTTGACAAATAGAAAAGGTCACCTCATAAAAATAAGAAGAAAATGGATGGAAATATATATCACAACTATGACTAAGGGGAAAACTCTTAACCAAATAAGGGATAGAAGAAATCACAAGGGATTAAATAATTTTGATGACAGAAGATTGAAAAGGTTTTACATGAATAAAATTAAGGCAGCTAAGAAGCTGGAGGGAAAAGGAGGATTGAAAACTGGGAAAATATTTTCATCAAATAATTCTCATATGATCTTTATATCCAATATATACATAAGAGATTAACAGAAATATATAAGATTAAAAGCAACTTCCCAATGGACAAGTGATCAAAGTATATGATCAAAGAGTTCTCAGAAGTGTTTAGCAACCATATGAAAAAGTGCTCCAAATATTAGAAATACATATTAACACAATACTGGCAGAAAATTGGAAAAGATAACAAAAGCTGGAAATATTCAATGTTTGAGGGCTTATGGGAAAACAGAGACACTAATACACTCTTAGAGGAGTTGGTCCAGGCATTGTGGAAGGCAATTTGGAATTATGTTTTTAAAAATGAATAAAATGTCCATATCCTTTCACCCTGGAGATTCCAGTACTAGCATATACCCCAAGGAGAACAAAAATGGAAAGGTCCCATAAACACAAAAATATTCATTGTAGCATTTCTGTGGTGGCAAAGAACTAGAAACAAGGAAGTACATGTCATCTGGGAAATAGTTAAACAAGGTACATGAATGTAATGGAACATTACTGTGCTGTAAGAATAGGAAGAATTCAGAAACTCAAGGAAAGGCTCATATGACCCAACTCAGTGAGGCAAGTGGATGCAGAGAAGCAATATGAATGATGATAGCAACAACATAAACAGAAAGAACAATAAAATGAATCTAAATGTTGCATAATAATAATGCCCAAACTTGAACCTGGAGAAGAGTTGAGATGATTCACCTCCCTTCTTTAACTGCACAGTTAAATGAACCTAGATATGGAATATTGCACACGCTCTTAGGTATGGTCTGTATGCTGGTTGGGTTTGCTGGACTGTTTTTCTTTTTAACTCTTTGCTATGTGAGAGGTAAGGAAAGGGGAGGGAAATACTGAGAAACTAATAGAATGTAAAAACAAAATAGCTCAACTTTGAGTGGACTCAATATGAGTCAACAGTGTGACACGGCAGACAACACCAAACCAAAAGCTGCATTGCAAAGCATTGCATCCAGAACAAATGAAGGGGCATAGGTAGGTTATAATACATCCAAAATAGGGGGCTACAATGATGAGAGAGCTGACAGATGTGCTTCCATCATCCTGGCTTGGATGAAAGATTTGTGTACTTTTGGCTCGGAAAAGAGAAGTCTTGTGTGAACACAACTATGTTCTTCAAATGTCTGAAAAGTTGCCCAGTAGAAGAGGAACTGGATTTATTCCACTTGACCCCAGAGAGCAGAACTAGCTGCAATGGGTGAGAGTCTAAAGGGGGAATAGGTCAATGTAGGAGGGAGTAGCTTCCCCTTTACTTGGAGTATGCAGGCAGGAGGTGGATCACAACCTACTAAGGAAAATGTAGAAATGATGCTTGGTTAAATATAAATTGAACTTACTAAATGGACTTTGAAGACTTTCAACTCAGGTTGTGTATTCTAATGATCCTTGTTATCTCCCAACAGCACAGTGCCTTGCATAATCATCCAAAACTGCTTGTTGTTGCTTTAATATTTTTCCAGTATTGAACAAGGGAGGGGGAGCTCTGATTCTAGCCAAGCAACACTTTTTAAATACAAATACATAGGTTGTAGCAGTTTAATTCTTGGTGGAAATATTCCTTAACAACCAACTCTATTTGGTAAACAATGTTCTGATCTGTAATATGGTTTCCTAAGAACACAGACTACCAGGAAGGAGTGCTGTTTATCAGGTGAGTTATATCATTAAAAATATGTTTTTATTTTGATATCTATTTCCCAATTACACATAAAAAATTTTAACCATCATAAAGTTCCAAATTCTCTCCTTTCCTCCCTCACACCTCCCTGAAAAAGCAAGCAATTTGATATCGATTATATGCGAGAAGTCAGGCAAAGCATATTCCATGTAGTTACAAAAGAAAACACAGACCAAAAAACCTTCAAGAAAAATAAAGAAATTTGAAAAAGTATGCTTCAATCTGTATTCAGGGTTCATCAGTTCTTTCTCTCGAGGTACGTGGCATCATGGGTCTTTTGGATTTCTCTCAGATTATTGTCTTCATATGAGTGACTGTCTTTCACAATTGACCATCCTCACAATATTGCTGTTTACTGCATACAATGGTCTCTTGGCTCTGCTTACTTTGCTTTGTATGAGTTCATATAAGTCTTCCCAGGATTTTCTGAAATCATCCTGCTCATCATTTAAAAAACATTTTAAATGTATTATTAATTAATTTTATTATATTTTTAATTCAATATTTTTATTTAATATTTTAGTTTTCAACATTGATTTCCACAAGATTTTGAGCTACAAATTTTCTCCCCATTTCTACCTTCTCCCCCACTCCAAGATGGCATATATCTTGATTGCCTCATTCCCCAGTGAGCCCTCCCTTCTTTCACCCCACTCCCCCCTCCAAACCCTTTCCCCTTACTTTCTTGTAGTGCAGGATAAATTTCTATGCCCCATTCCCTATATCTTGTTTTCCAGCTGTATGCAAAAAAACAACTTTTTTTAAGCAACTACTTTTAAAACTTTGAGTTCCAAATCCTCTCCCCTCTTCCCTTCCCATCCACCCTCCCTAGGAAGGCAAGCATTTCAATATAGATCACACATGTATCATTATGTAAAACACTTCCATAATGCTCATGTTGTGAAAGGCTAATTATATTTCCTTCTATCCTATCCCGTCTCCCTTTATTCAATTTTCTCCTTTGGCCCTGTCCCTTTTCGAAAGTGTTTGCTTTTGATTACCTCCTCCTCCTATCTGTCCTCCCTTCTATCATTTCCCCCTTATTTTATCCCCTTCCCCTTACTTTCCTGTGGAGTAAGATGCCCAATTGAGTGTGTATGTTATTCCCTTCTCAAGTTGAATAGTAAGCCAGTAAGATTCACTCATTCCCCCTCACCTGCCTCCTCTTCCCTTCCAACAGAACTGCTTTTTCTTGCCACTTTTAAGTGAGATAATTTAACCCATCTTATCTCTACCTTTCTCCTCTCAATATCTTCCTCTCTCACCCCTTAAATTTATTTCATTTTTTTTAGATATCATCCCTTCATATTCAATTCATCTTTTGCCCTCTGTCTATATTCCCTTCAACTCCCCTAATGCTGAGAAAGGTGTCATGAATTACACACATCATCTTTCCATGTAGGAATGTAAACAAAACAGTTCAACTTTAGTAAGTTGAATTCTCTTTCCTGTTTACCTTTTCATGCTTCTCTTGATTCTTATATTTGAAAATCAAATTTTCTATTCAGCTCTGGTCTTTTCATTGAGAAAGCTTAAAAGTCCTTTGTGTTATTGAAAAGCCATATTTTGCCTTGGAGCATTATACTCAGTTTTGCTGGGTAGGTGATTCTTGGTTTTAATCCTAGCTCCTCTGGAATATCATATTCCAAGCCCTTTGATCGTTTAATGTAGAAGCTGCTAGATCTTGTGTTATTCTGATTGTGTTTCCACAGTATTCAAATTGTTTCTTTCTGGCTGCTTACAGTATTTTCTCCTTGACCTGGAAACTCTGGAATTCAGCAGCAGTATTCCTAGGAGTTTTCTTTTTGGGATCTTTTCCAAGAGGCAATCAGTGGATTCTTTCAATTTCTATTTTACCCTCTGGTTCTAGAATATCAGGGCAGTTTTCCTTGATAATTTCCGGAAAAATGATGTCTAGGCTCTTTTTTTGACTATGTGTTTTAGGTAGTCCAATAATTTTTAAATTATCTCTCCTGGATCTATTCTCCAGAGCAGTGGTTTTTCCAATGAGATATTTCACTTTGTCTTCCATTTTTTCTTTCCTTTGGTTCCGTTTTATAATATTTTGGTTTCTCATAAAGTCACTAGCTTCCACTTGCTCCACTCTCATTTTTAAGGTAGCATTTTCTTCAGTGGTCCTTTGGACCTCCTTTTCCATTTGGCTAATTCTGCCTTTCAAGGCATTCTTCTCTCATTGGCTTTTTGGAGCTCTTTTGCCATTTGAGTTAGTCTATGTTTTAAGGTGCTATTTTCTTCAGCATATTTTTCAGTATTTTTTGGGGTCTCCTTTAGCAAGTCATTGACTTGTTTTTCATGGTTTTCTTGCATCACTCTCATTTCTCAACCCAATTTTTCCTCTGCTTCTCTTACTTGCTTTTCCAAATCTTTTTTGAGCTCTTCCATGGCCTGAGACCAGTTCATATTTTTCTTGGAGGCTTTTGATGTAGGCTCTTTGACTTTGTTGACTTCTTCTGGCTGTATGTTTAGATGTTCTTTGTCACCAAAAAAGGAATCTAGAGTTTGAGTTTGAGTCTAAGTTTGAGTCTGAGTTCATTTTTCCTGCCTGTTCATATTCCCAGCCAACTACTTGACCCTTGAGCTTTTTGTCAGGATATGACTGCTTGTGAGTAGAGAGTACTTTGTCCCAAGCTTTATGGTTCAAACACTGCTGTTTTCAAAGCTACTTCTACTCCACCATCACCTCAGGCTCTGTCACAGCAGTGCTCCTCCTCCAAGAAATGCCAACTAGGACCTCAATACAGATCCAAGCAGGACACAGCAAGAGAATCTGCCTTTGTGCCCACAAAGCGCTCCTTGGATTCCCGCTCTGATATGCTGCTAGATTCCTCCCACCGTGTGAGCCAGAGACTCAGGAAGCAGCTGACGCTGTAGCTCTGGAAGTAGCCTCAGGAACTTCCTGCTGCTGCTACCACCACCACTACAACAACTCCACCACCCCCAAGGTTGGTAGCCAGACCACTCTGAACTCAATCACGCAGTTTCCCTCTAACTTGCTCTTTGGTGTTTGTCGGTTGAGAAGTCTGGTAATTGCCACAGCTCACAGGTTCATGGCCCCAAGGCTTGTTCTGGCTGGCTGACTCTGGTCTGTCCTGGCATGGCCCATGCCAAGCTCCACTCTCAGCACCGTGCAATAGACCCTTTCCAGCAACCATCCAGGCTCTCCTGGGCTGGAGACCTGTTTCCCTCTGCTATTTCGTGGGTTCTGCAGCTCTAGAATTAGTTCAGAGCCATTGTTACAGGTGTTTGGAGGGATCTGGGGGAGAGCTTAAGCAAGTGTCTGCTTTCCAGCTGCCATCTTGGCTCTGCCCCCTATTTTTATTTTTAACATTCATTTTAATACATATTTTGAGTTTTGAATTCTGTCCTTCCCTCCTGCCCCTCCCCACCCATTGAGAAAGCAAGAAATGTATATAATTCCACTACCAATGAATAAACTAGCATTTTGATTCATCAATTTCTTGTGAGTACAACTGACCTGAATCAATTCCTTAGAGCTTTATCATCCCTGGGCAAAATAATAAAAAGGAGCCCCTGAAATTGCAAAATCTAATGACAAGATCTCTAGGATGCCACAGGGCCCACATTGAAATAGCCAGTCTTTATTCATTCAATACAATTCTAAGATTCAATGCTGAAATGTCCATGTCATTATTCAGAAGAATTTACGTAAAGAAGAAAAAGCTAGAGGAAGAGGTAGTAAAGTCAGAGTTTTCTGAATGTGACTCCTCGCTCAACCACTGACTACCTGGATGATCTTTGTCTCAGGTCACCATCTGCATCTTTTTGCTAATTTGTAAAATGAAGAGGCTGCACAGGATGACTTCAAGATCACATCTGTCCCTACTTCCTAGGAGTTTCCGATCCACTCCCAGAGTGAGAAAACAAGGGGCAAACACATTTTCATAATGTAGATGTCGTCAGTCCTAGACTCTTGCAGTATGACTGGTGGGAGCCTTAGGATTTTCTAGACTTTTTAGTTGCATAAATCCATTTTAAAGCTCATCAAATAAGTTTCCATAGTGGGCTCATATTTTTGCTCGATAGCACTGATCAGACATCTTTCAAGCTCCTTAGTACAAAAAGTGGTCAGAAGCCCACTTACATAGACCAATCCATCATGAATATTAGACCTATAAGGCAAAATGCTTATTTTAAATATATGTACTGCATACGATTACCTCAGCAACAAATTGACACAGTATAGTTAAATGAAATCCAAGAGGAAAAAAGGACATGCCAATGGTGGAAAATAATTTGGTTAATTGTATTCAGAAACATCTACTTAAACTAAGGCAAGGTCTCTATTCAGAGAGTGCGTTGGATCACAGAGCAGCTGATCATGTCATATCGGCAGTTTGGGAGATCAATACCAATCGCTGGGGCCTAATCAATCAAGTAGTCATTCCATCAATCATTTAGATGGCCCAAATGATAAGGCTAATCATGTTGGGATGTGTGCAGCCAGCCTAACTGAATTAAGGGCAAACAACACAATTGTGGGATGCAAATATGTTCTAAGAGCAGGCCAATTTCCTTAAATTTTCCTTTCAGCGATTCTAGACTTCAGGAAGAAAATAAACACTATAAACTCATCTATTTTCCTGGTGGCAGCAAGGTAACAATAGTTACCAGGTCTTTAATGGGTATAGCTCAGGATGGTACATTCTAGGGAAAGCTGGCTGTCTCCTTTTATGAAGGATGATCAAAGTATCTAACACTTAAAGCACAGCCAAGGATGCCACTACTATGCACAGTATGGAGTACCATGTGCTTGTCTTAGAAGCAGTAGACAGAGCAGAGCGTTAGCTTTGGAGAGGGCCAAGGATCAGGTTATGGTTCTATAACTACCTGTTGTATTGTTGGCCTTGGCCAAATCCCTCGACATTTTTAAAGCACAATGCCAAAGTTCTAGAAGGGGAATGTATCCAAAGGAGGATGAACAGCACGGTGTGGCAGCTGAAGACCAGGTCACAGAAAGACAAGGTTGAAGGAGCCATTGATCCTGGATAAGAAATGATTTAGTGTAGTTGGTCTTCAAGTCCTAAAGCTGTCGAATGATCTTCAAGGGTTGTCTACTCCTTATTAATGAACAAATTTTGTCCAACATCCCCAATAAGTAGTTATCCCTCTCCTCAACCTGCAGAATCCAGTGATTGATTCATTGACTCTAGAGGGAAGCCATTGCATTTTGGATAGGAATTGTTAGGAAGTTTCCCCAAATATCTAGCCCTAAACCGACTCTATATCTATATTATCCTTTTTTCCAGGACAAAGAACTCTCTCTGTGGCATAAATTCCAGGAGCTTCGCTCTCCTGATTGCTCCCTTCTGAATGTGCTCCATTTTATGAATATCCCTCACAAGATGTGGCAATTAGAACTGAATCTTATATGCAAAACAAAGCCAGGTGAAGGGGACATTAGACAGCAGTCTTCAAGGCTCTTTCTAATGCTAATGTTCTATTATTCTATGAAGCAGAAAAACTAAGCCTCAAATCACCATGCCTATCAGTGGAAGAGTACAAAACAACAGGTACTTGAATGAACCTATAATAATGTTAAGGAAATTTAAAAATTAAGTTCAATTTTAATTAAAATTTTTAAAGGGGCACATCTTTGTAGGTCCTAACCAATATGAGAGAGGATTCATATTCTGGATGCGATAATCATAATCATAGCTGGTTAGTCGAGTATAAACAGTGACCTTACTTCATTATCTTGCATCAGACAAAATTCTGTGTACCTCTAAAAAAATAAAAGGGCAAAACCCACAGGCAGCATTGTGTGGTAGAAATGGATTTGGTCTAGGAGTCAGGAGGCCTGGTTCTAGTTCTGATTCTAACACTAACTCAGTATGTGACCCTCTATACAGTCCTTTGCTTTCTCATCTGTAAAAAAGAATGGGTCAGACTGGATGATGAGAAAGAGAAAATTCTATCATCTTTGAAAACTAGCATCCCAAGGGAATTGCACTTTCAAATAAGATGTCTCCTCTATTGTTTCTCTTGCTACGTGTAGACATCATTGGATCCACAAGACCGACTGTGCTAAAATACATAGATTACTTAAGAATAAGGAAATCCTTCGGATGATGGCATAGCAGCATGGTAATAAGAACAGACCTGGCTTGAGGTCCCAATATGGCCACTTTCTCGGCTCTGCGACCAACCTCAAAGAAGTCATTAACCCTGCTCGAGATTCCATTTCTTCATTTCTCTGACAAGGTGGTTGTTACTCTTTTTAGCTCAGGACCCAACAATGTTTATTCTGTATTAATTACAACTTTCCAAATACTCCCACTCCTGTGTCCTTACCTTGGGTGTTTCAAACACTCGTTCTAGATGAATTATATGCTCATGGTTCACACTTTTCAGGATGTTCACCTCCCGTTCAAGTAATTTCACAGCAGAGCTTCCAGCCTTAATTGATGAGGAAACACAAGATGAAATCAGAATGTCATTTCAACCTATTTCTGGGTAACAAGTGCATATTCTTTTTATATCCTTTATCTTCTCATGTTATTTCTCTTTAATATGGTGATAGGTAACTTATTCTCATGATTAAATTAGATTCACTTCAGTTTTGACTCTGGTCCCTTTCAAATCCTGGGTAGTCTGGACTCTGGAGTTGAGCAGAGACTTCACCTAACTTCCTTCTTTTTGCTGTTGCTAATATGTAACTCTGTCTTCTCTTTTAAGTATCATTAACCTCTTCCCTTCTCCCAACCCCCATCCAGTTATTTGCCGAGTCCCATCAAGTCTGCTCCTATAACATTTGTCATCTCCATCCTCATCTTTCCTATCACATTATCCCCAGTGTATCTTATTCATCTCTTGTTGTCCTTTGTCTAATCCATCCTGTGCACAGCTTCTAAAATCATCTTCCTATGACACAGGTCTGATCACTGACATCACTCCTCTTATCGAAAACCCTTCAGTGGTCCTTATTTACCACAGGACAAGGTCCTAAGTTAGTAGCCCAGAATTTCAGATTCTCTACAATTTCACTCAACCTACCTTTCAAGACTTATTTCACATTAAACTCTTTCATATTTTCTATATTCTAGAAAAATTGGATCATAATATTTGGTTCACCTACTACCTTTGCATCACAAAATTTTTATATTTAACCAATTTAAGAATGGACAAGAAAGTCTTATTAAGACTTCTCTTCCACTAGACTGTGAGCCCTTTGAGGGCAGAATTTTGTCTTTCTTTGTATCCTCAATACATAGCACAGTGCCTGGCACACAGTAGATACTTAATAAATGTTTGTTGGGGGCAGAGCCAAGATGGCAGCTGGAAAGGAGGGACTGGCCTAAAGCTCTCCCCCAGAACCCTCCAAACACCTATAAAAATGGCTCTGAACCCACGAAATAGCAGAGGGAAGCAGGGCTCCAGCCCAGGACAGCCTGGATGGTTGCTGGGTAAGGTCTATCATGGGAGCAGAGTAGAGCAGAGCCCAGCATGGGCTGCACCCAGACCAGCCAGACCACGGGGTGGGGAGGACAGGCCCTAGCACCCTGAATCAGTGAACTGTGGCAGTTACCAGACTTCTCGACCCACAAACACCAAAGACAACAGATAAGGTTAGTGGGAAAAACTGTGGGGACAGAGTAAAAGGAGTTCGTGGTTTGGCCACTGCCCTGGGAGCAGCGGAGGTGGGGCAGCTACAGAACTACAGCTGCAGTTGCTTCTGGCTCCAGGCTCACCTTGTGGGAAGAATTAAGTGGAGGATCCAAGCAGGAGTGCAGAGCCTGCTCAGATCTGAGTCATGGTCCAGGTTGGCAGTTCTTGGGAGAGCAGGAGCACTGGTGTGGCAGAGCTTGCTGTGTAGAAAAAGCTCTGAAAACAACAGCATAGCCTCTCAAGCTTGGGACAAAGTACTCTTTACAAGCAGTCATACCCCGACGAAAAGTTCGAAGGTCAAGCAGTTGGCTGGGAACATGAACAGGCAGCAAAAACAGACTCAGATTCAGACTCAGATTTGGAATCTTTCTTTGGTGACAAAGAAGACCAAAACATACAGCCAGAAGAAATCAACAAAGTCAAAGAGCCTACCTACATCAATAGCCTCCAAGAAAAACATGAACTGGTCTCAGGCCATGGAAGAGTTGAAAAAGGATTTGGAAAAGCAAGTTAGAGAAGTAGAGGAAAAATTGGGAAGAGAAATGAGAGTGATGTGGGAAAACCATGAAAAACGAGTCAATGACTTGCTAAAGGAGACCCAAAAAAATGCTGAAGAAAATCACACCTTAAAGAATAGACTAACTCAAATGGCAAAAGAGCTCTAAAATGCCAATGAGGAAAAGAATGCCTTGAAAGGCAGAATTACCCAAATGAAAAAGGAGGTCCAAAAGACCACTGAAGAAAATACTACCTTAAAAATTAGATTGGAGCAAGTGGAAGCTAGTGACTTGATGAGAAATCAAGATATTATCAAACAGAACCAAAGGAATGAAAAAATAGAAGACAATGTGAAATATCTCATTGGAAAAACCACTGACCTGGAGAATAGATCCAGGAGAGATAATTTAAAAATTATTGGACTACCTGAAAGACATGATCAAAAAAAGAGCCTAGATATCATCTTTCAAGAAATTATCAAGGAGAACTGCCTTGACCATTCTGGAGTCAGAGGGTAAAATAGAAAT
>CM053623.1:420167555-420193576 GCA_028646595.1 Phalanger gymnotis
ATAAAGTTAGTCTTTCACAACATGAGTATTGTGGAAGGGTTTTACATAATGATACACATGTGGCCTATGGTGAATTGCTTGCCTTCTTAGGGAGGGTGGGTGGGGAGGGAAGAGGGGAGAGAATTTGTAACTCAAAGTTTTAAAAGCAGATGCTCAAAAAAAATTTTGCATGCAGCTAGGAAATAAGATATACAGGCAATGGGGCGTAGAAATCTATCTTGCCCTACAAGAAAGTAAGGGGAAAGGGTGGGGGAGGGAGTGGGGTGACAGAAGGGAGGGCTGACTGCGGAATGGGGCAATCAGAATATATGCCATCTTGGAGTGGGGGGGAGGGTAGAAACGAGGAGAAAATTTGTAATTCAAACTCTTGTGAAAATGCTGAAAACTAAAAATATTAAATAAATAAATAAAAAGAAGGGTGGAGTCCACTCCTGGACAGGAATTTTTACCAATTCATTTGAATTCCTCAATAATAATAAATTGCCCTTGATACCTGAAAAAATGTTTGTTGACTTGATTTAAGAGTGCAGAAAACTGCTTAGTGGTTGTTTGACCTTGGACAAGTGATGTAATTTTTTTTTACCATCTATTAAATGGCAGAGAGTGTGGATGTGTGTAGCTAGGTGGCCCAGTCGATTAATTGGAATCAGGAAGACTCATCTTCCTGAGTTCAAGTCTGTCCTCAGACACTTAGTGGCTGTGTCACCCTGAGTAAGTCACTTAACCTGTTTGCCTCTGTTTCCTCATCTGTAAAAGGAGCTGGAGAAGGAAATGGCAAAGCATTCCAAAATCTTTGCCAAGAAAATCCTTAATGGGGTGGTCATGAAGAGTCTGACATGACCGAAATGACTAGACAGCAACAAGAGATGTGTGACTACATGAGAGGCAATGTGGTTGCTACAACTGTTTCCTGAAATCAGGATGCCTTCTCCTGCCCCTATGCATTTTTGCATGGATCATCTTGCACACTTGCAATGTGCTTCCTCACTTCTGCCTTTCATAGCTCTCTTTTTCCAGGCTGAGCTCAAATGCCACCTCTTTCATATATCATCCCCTAACCCCTTAGTTGAAAGTTTTCTCTTTTCAAATTTAATTCCTACAGTACTTTGTCTTCATCTTTCCTATGTCTCTATCACATCTTGTAATATACTTATGTCTATGTGCATATCTTAACCCCCTCTTGTAGGATGTAAGCTCTTTAAGATAAAAAATTGTCCATCTTTACCTTTATATCCCTAGCACTTAGCATAGTGCTGTACATGGGGTACATGTTTAATAAATGTTTGCTGATTTGAATTAAATTGAAAAAGCATTGGACTTATGGATATGGAGACTTGGATTCAAGTCCTGGTTATGAATGACACTTACTAGTGACCTTGGGCGGCCATCTTTTATTGATTCTCATCTGCAAAATGGGTATAATAGTACTTGTACTACATCCTATAAAGACATCTGTGAAGGAAGTACTTTGTAAAGCACTATAGAAATAGGAGCTATTCATGTCTATGTATGTTTATTGTAAATTTCATTAGTTCTATTTTTTCCCTTCTCCTACCTAAATGCTTTCATTTTTCAATATATTCAACTGAGTTTTTCTTCACCATAATACTTATTCCTCTGTCTATACTAACACAAGAACATGAACATGAAAACCATGACCTTCCAGGCTATCTAACCACTTGGAGAAGATGAAGAACAATGTGTTTGGGGCCTTATACAAATGCAATATGAAGGAAACAGACCTTAAGCAGGGGCTGACCCTGAGCCTGTGCTCACCCTGGATTCTTCTGGTTCCCTCTGGCTCTCAATGATAAACCCTAGAGGGACCCACCTTCCCTGAGGCCAGGATTACTTCATTCATACTGGATGGAGCACCCATTCCTGGCTAATACTGTTTTTTATAAGCACAGTCAGAGGAAGGAACGGAAAGGGGAGGGAAGAATGGGAGGGGAGAGACACTATTTCTAATCAAAGCTGGGTTTCTTCCAAGACAGTTGATGTCTCCCCTGTGGTTTGAGAGGCTTCAGCTATGTCCTCTCTCCTCAAATTGGTGAAGTTCAATACCAAACGATGTGGAAAGCTGGACATCTGAATTATGGTCCTGTTTCTATTATTAACTACCTATGTGACCTTAGACAAGTCACTTCCCCGCGATCTTCTCTTCCCAATGGCTCTATGTCTTTTCCAAACATTTGTCCTTTACATAGTCTGGAATCTCATTAAGGTCTCTCTGCTTTGTGCCAAGTCTGGTCATCTTTTGTGGGAAGCCTGTTATAATAAATATAACAGAGAAGGACAGCAGGCATCTGAGTATGAATTTGGTTATCAAATCACTTTCTCCTATGAGCTAGGTGGTAGGCCTGGAGAATGACTTGGAATCTCATCCCTGACACTGACCATCAATTGGGGCAAATTACTTAGCCTCTTTGACCTACAATGTCTATCTCTACAAAAATGCAGGGGTCACACTAGATTAGGGGTTGGTGAACCATAGCTCTTAACTTTCTGGTGATACAAAAACAGGTAGCAGGGCAAATCGGGCCCACAAAACAGAATTTAGTGATTCCTGAACTCGATGATCTCTTAAATATCTTATGATTCCAAAATTCATAAAGTTGAGAGGGAGGGTTGGAAGGTAGCCAAGCATTATGACATCTAGAGTTATGAGGAACCAAGGAAGGATCATAGATTTAGAGTTGGAAGAAACCTTAGAGATATAGTTCAACTTCCTTGTTTTACAGAAAGGAAAATAGGGATTTAGAGAAGTAAAATTATTTGCCTAATTAAATAAATATGGTCAAAATCTGAACCAAGGCCCTCTGACTATTGACACAGAAATTTTTCCACTATTCTGTTGTCGCTAAAATAGTTCACCCCACAAAGGTGATCTGATGCCTGGAAAAATTGAGTGACTTGACCAAAGTCACAAAACTATTAGGTGGTCTTCTGCAATCTCAAGCAAACCTCATTGCTTATTCTTATATTAGTTCAATATAGTTACTGCGTTGTCTGAGTACCAGCTTCAACAAAGTAAGCTATGAGCTTCAAGGCCAGGAACTTGGTCCACGGCTTGTCTTCTTTCTATTCTACTTAAAAGGTTCCATGCCAAATAATTCAATTTGATGAATAGTAATCATTTTTTAATGAATTGAATTCAGAGCTTAGGAAATTAAATGGGAGGATAATTTTGGGATCTAAGGAATAATTTAATGTAGGAGTGAAGAGCAGTTAACATTCTGACATTGAAACCAGGTATCTTGGTTCTAGTCTGGTCTCTGCCACTAACAATTTGTATCAATTCAATCTCTGGATATTTCCATATTTTCTGTAAGAAGTTCTAAGCTTGAATTGGATTATTGCTAATCTCCCTTCCATCTCTGATATTACATCTTCTGAGGTCCCTCCAAGCTCAGATATTCTATGTATTAGGTTGTGTTCTTGCTCAATTCCATGGCTTGTGGAGTGGTCCCAAGAAAAGACCTCAGAGTCGCCCTGTTGTTTTGTCTGTATGTGTTATCTACATTTTGTTTTTGAAATCATTCCATGTAAACTAGAGGTAAGCATGATCTAGAAGAAGGGTAGAAGTAGAGCCGAAGGATGTGTGACCCTGTTCTTCAATTTACTAGCCAAGTGACATGGGGTAAGTCCTTTTACTTATTGGGACTTCCGCTTCCTCTTCTGTGGATTCAGTATTTTGGATGAGGTGGTCTCTAATTTCCCTTACCAGTTAGTTCTAAAATTCTATGAAAACTAAAGTATCTCTTCAATTTCCTACCTTCCTTCTTCACTGATTTTCTGCATTATAGGAGACTCGAGAGAATTTAGAATTAGAAGGACACTTAGGTTAGTTGTTGTTGATACTGATTTTCCCCCGACTTTTCCTCTCATTCTTTCTCAGTACCCTGAATTCTTGAAGGTCATGTCAGGGTTTAATTCTGGCTGACTCTCAAGTTGGAAAGGCTTGAGATATAGGCTCTGGAGACAGACTGTCTGTCTTCTGAGGACCAGCCTGGTTAAGGTTAGAGATGCTCACCTCCAGATGGTTACCCACCAATACACAAAGGTTTTAGGTCACAGCATCTCATTCTATTGTGTGTTAAAGTGCAACTGTGCATTGCAATCTATATCAATGGTAGGAGTACACGTATCAATGAACTGACACATCTTTTTAAACATGAAGTATGATTAGTGGCCTTTCCTTATTTCCACCCACTTAATTTTAACAGAGCAAAGGTTACTAGTGACATTTTTAATTATATCTAGTTTTATCAATTTATATGAACTGAAATCTTTCTAACTAGAAATAATCCTTCTGATTCTTAGTGCCTTCCTTCACTGTTGACTCTACAATTATTTTTGTCTATCACCAATTTTCATGGAATTGGTAGAAAACTAGTTATAGTTTTGGCAAAAAAAATCTACTTTATTTCTAAGTGTATTATGTATCATATCTACTCTAAGACAATACATTGAAAAGTTAGCAATGTTTTCAATTTTTTTTTCCTTATAGGCATGGAAACACAAAAATAATGATAAAGTACTCAAGTTTAAAAGACTGAGTTTTAGATCTGAAAAAGAGATGCTTAGCTAATTTCCACTCAAATAGGAAATGAACAAGTAGTCTGGGAAAGAAGAGAGTAGACACTTGAGGGTAAGGAGTGAAGAGCAGGCAGCAGAAAGGTTGCCTTCAGGTAGCAATGAAAAATGATAATAATAATGATTGCTGACAGTTATTCGGTAATGCCATTTACAAAATAATGCTTTATATATGCATGCATATTGTCTTATTTGATATTCTCAATTGTTTTATGAGGCATTGTTGTCTTGTTCTGTTGTTTTTCAGTTGTATCTGACTCTTCATGACCCCATTTGGGGTTTTCTTGACAACAACATTAGAGTGGTTTGCCACTTCCTTCTCCAGCTCGTTTTACAGATGAGGAACCTGAGGCAAACAGGGTTAAGTGACTTGCCCAGGGTCACACAGCTAGTAAGTATCTGAGGATGGATTTGAGCTCACAAAGATGAGTCTTCTGACTCCAAGCTGGTGCTCTATCCACTGTGCCACCTAGATGCCATGAGTTTCATGAGGCAGGCAATAGATATAGATATATACACATGCACACACATATACACATATACGTATGAGTGCATATGAAATAATATCCTCATTTTAGAGATGAGTATATACTCCTGAAAAGGAAAAATGACTCATACAAGGTCAAAAAGCTAGCAAATAGTTGAATCAAAGTTTGAACATAGGCTTTCTGACACTAAATTCCAGTCATTGCTCATCTATAAAGCAGGAATTACAGCAAGACTTCCCTCACAGGATTGTAGTCAACATTAAATAAGATAACGTATATAAAACATTTTGTAAATGGTTAATTATTAGATAACTGACAGCTATATCCATTACTCCAGGTTACCCCTAAAAAAAGAGTTAAGCAAATGGGAAAGGGCAGAAGCTACATCAGGGCATTCCATACTCAAAGACCCATTCTTTTCCCTTTCTACTATACTGCCTTTGGCGATTACTCTACTGACTTAACCTAGTGAATTGGTCAAGTATCATCCCCATTTTACAGATGAGGAAATTGAAGCATATGGAAATTAATGGACCCGCCCAAGGGCACACAGCTAGTAAACTGGAAAACCAGGGCTCTGATACAAGTATCCCAATTCAGGGTCCTTTTTATTTTTTTAAATTTTTTTTACTATATTGTAGTTGCAACTGATACAGTCACAACATGAGTCCTATGTTACTATTTAGTAACTGAGAAAGAAGGATTGGGCTGTTTCCAGGAGAAAAAGGATGTGGCATTTACTCTGGCCTGTTAGGAGGACTATGGGCTTGAGGAGACATAACATGCACAGTCCAGTAGAGTAACTGCCTCCATCAGTAGAAAAGGAGGACAGTAGATGGGTTAGTGAGTGCAATTTGATTCAGTGAAGAGTTTCCACCTGGAAAATTGTTCCCTGCTTTTCACTGTCATACTATCTGATTTATTCAATCCTCTTTCATTCGTGGATTACAGATTATAACTGAAAGGGACCTTAGATGCCACCTAGTCCATGGTCCTTAGTTTATAGATGAAGAAACTGAATCCAACAGAGGTTATATGCCTCTTCACAAATGGTACAGTACAGGGAGTAAATCTCAGTCAGGGCTGGGATCTGAACAGAAGACCTTAGATTCTAAATCCAAAGCTTTTTCCACTGTACTCCCCCAAATTCACATTATGAAATATAAAGGTCATATTATTACTCCTATTATTTACTACTCTTAATTGTTATTAACGGTATTATGGGCACACAGCTTAGCCTTTAGCCTTGCTGGAATTTCTTACCTTTTCTTTGTTCACTTTTTTCATGGCCCACTTGAGATCTGTTTCCTTGTGTGTGACTTCAATGACCACTCCGAAGCTCCCTTGTCCCAGTTTTCTTCCAAAAGAATATATTTGCTAGAGGAAAAGAACAACAATTCTTGTTGAATTCTCTCTGTCAAACAGTAGATGTTGGAAAATTCAGATATTCACAGTGACCAAACTTACTAAGAATTAAGCAATACCACTGATGAGACAGCTAGGGACTATGATCTGAGGATTCTTGTCTTCTGGAAATAGCTTCATCAGAGATTAACTTCACTCCCAGATCTATGTATACAGCCCTGGTCTCTCTACTGGAAACTGGTTTTGAATTAGCACGTCAATCAGTCAATAAAAGTTATCAGTGTTTAATAATGAATAATTAATGTGTTTACTCCATGCCAGGCATTGTGCTAAGGAACAGGAATACTAAAAGAAGTCAAAATCAGTCCCTGGTCTCAA
Organism: Phalanger gymnotis; assembly: GCA_028646595.1. Taxonomy (NCBI): domain Eukaryota; kingdom Metazoa; phylum Chordata; class Mammalia; order Diprotodontia; family Phalangeridae; genus Phalanger; species Phalanger gymnotis. Next base: position 420,174,383 of record CM053623.1, read on the forward strand.
GGAACTCACAATCTAATGAGGGGGAAAACAAGCAAATAAATATGTATAAACAAACTACAGAAAAGAAAAATAAGAAGTAATTAAAAGAGGAAAGGTACTAGGATTAAAAGGGATTGGGAAATGCTTCCTGAAGAAGACAGGATTTTAGTTCATATTTGAAGGAAGCCATGGAAATCAGTAGATGGAAATGAGGAGGGAGATTATTCCATACATGTGGGGACAGCCAGAGAAGATGCCTTCTTGTTCAAGGAATAGCAGAGAAGCCAGTACTGAAGAGTACATGGCTGGGGGCTGAGATGGGAGAAAGGAAAGGTATAAGGTATAAGAAAAGTAGTGGGAATGGGCTAGGTTATGAAGGACTTTGATTACCAAACACAGGATTTTGTATTTGATCCTGGAGGCAATAAGGAACCACTGGAGTTTACTGAGTAGGAGTAAAGAGAAAGGATGACAGATAAATAGTCCTATGTGAAGGATTTATGGAACAACATGGAAAAAAATGCATAGAACAAGAATAAGATCATGGATCATAGCTTTAAAGCTAGAATAGTTAGTCCAGAATTCTTGCTTTACAGACAAGGAAACTGAGGCCCAAGGAGAACAGATAACTTACTCAGGGTCACATAGGTATTAAGTGGCAGAGCTAGGTAATGGCCCAAGGTACTCTGACTTTGTCTCTAAAAGTCTTTCAGAATAACCAAAAAGAAGAGGTGGATTGTAATTTGTACCAATGGAGACAATAACTCACATCAATGAGACGACAGATTCACTAAAGTACTACAGTGAACTTATGGTCTGACATCAGTGCATGTAACAACAATGTGGCTTGGCACTATGGTGGCTGCGTAAGACCAACAAGAGCACACAGAAGGGCTGCCAACACAGGTTCTTTGATCTGCTTTTCTAAGGAAAGCAACTTTAAGAGGTTAACAAGCTCAGTTTAATTAAACATACGTACAGCATTCATTTAGTTCGGGGGGAAAAGATCAGCCGCTTGAACTTCACGGCAAATGTAAGCAGGAATTGCAAGCATATATTATAAACAGAACAAATAACACTAACCAGGCTATCCATTGCAATACATAGTTACCAGAGAAGCACCAACATCTGGGTTATCAAAGCTGGGGGCAGGGACTATTTCAACAACTTGCCCAGAGTCTCCTCACTCACACTCTTTCAATGAGTGTGCCCCCAAAAGTCAAACACTAACCTTCCAGTACATATACCTATTCAGGGCCCTGAGGGCTAGGGCCAACTTAGCATTTAGGGTGTGGGAAACCAGGGTGTGGGAAAGTTCCTCAAACACCAGCACCACATTATATACAAATCAATGACTCCCTATTCCCTTAGTGCTGAGAAGCACTCCAAGATAAAAAGGATCCCACTTTACCTGCCCCATTCAAACAAAGACCAGACTCATTAAAGACACTTGAAAGCATCTCAAAAGAGAAAAACAGCAAAAAGTCCTGTCCTGATTACCATTACCATTACCATTATTTCTGGACTTGCTTGTATTTTTCCCTTTTTAACAAATTCTATAAAAGTCTTATGATTTGTATTATGTGTAATCAAGGGGTAGAAGGAAAAAAAAGGACCAGAAGCAAGACTGGGGTATTCAAAGGATGATGGCATTAGCAAAAGCTGTAAAGAGTCAATTACATTTTAAGTATAACACATCTTGGAACCCAAGAAAACAAGGTGATTTAGGGACTAGGAAATCCAAAAAGTTTAGTACTACAAAGTAGGTTTTCAGAGATTAGAGCAGGCTTGCACAACCTAAGTTGCAAGTGATAATGGGTAAATGGCCTCTGGGCCGCAGGTTGTACAAGCCTAGATTAGAGAAAGGCTAAAAATTAGTGAAAAGCAAAAGCCTCAGGGCAAAGGCAAAGTTGCCTTACTGGCTCTAAGTAGAAGGGAAAATGACTGTGGGTCAGTGAGAACAAAAACCAAGGGATAGAATCTTTCATAATTAGTACATTCTTAAAAATCAACACTTCAAAATCATATTCCACAAAATACTGGTATTCCATACTATAGGGGTTCTGGGAAGAATTTAAGTGCCAGACAGATTTCCCTCCTTTTCTAAAATGTGAAACACACCTAAAAATAAAGAATACTTATTATATGGGATGCCCCATAGGGTTGTTGTGAGAAAAGCAATCCTATCAATGAATTCTGTAGATACAAAAACAAAATAAAAATAAAACAGTAAATGACCTCAAGGAGAGAGCTTCTATTCTGTGGGGGAAGGGGTTCAACAGATAGAAGTACATAATTTTGCAAGGGAGCAAAAAGCACTAGTAACTAGGGATCAGGAAGGCTTCCTCTGGAGGATGACATATAAACTGAGAGCATAGGGTCAGCCTATGTAGAGACATGGTAACATAGGACGGAATACATTCCTTCATAAACTCTCACTCTCCATTCTAGTTAAACTGGATTGCTAACTGTTACCCATATACAACATTCTATCTTCCATCATTCCATCTTTTATATTCATACTACAATGCCTGGAACATATTAAGGGCTCAACAAATGCATGTTGACTCCACGTCATATTTATACAAGCATTGATTATAACCTTAGTTCTGCTTTTAGAATCACTAACTCACTCAGATGAGGTGGTTATTTCCTCCACTGAGGAAGACTCTGAGGTTGCCAAGTGGAATGATTATGGAGCCTTTGACAAAAATAGAGGAATCTGAGAAGAAGTAGGCTTATGGGAGAAGATAATGAATTCCATTTTATACATGTTAAATTTGAAACATGTCCAGTTGGAGAGAGATCTATAGATCTAGGCTAAAAATAATAATGAAATTCGTAGGAATACCACATTTCAGGGAATCATACTAGAAAGCTGCCCAGAGTGTTTGAAATGAGACAAAGGAAAGTTTCATAGAATCCACAAGACATCATCAGAGAAGAAACCCAATGTATAGCTTATGCACTAAAATAGACACCAAGTAACAGAGAGGTTCAACATCAAAGAAATAATTTTTGCAAGTTACCAGACAGAGGCCCTTCAACATATCAAGGAAAAGTATTATGAGTAATACAGGACTACTTATAAATGACAAGTAATGAAAGAAAGGCAGCAGGAAGAAATAATAGATTGAAAAGTATAAGAAGTCAGTCTGTAAGTCAGGAAGTCAGCCTTTTTGTTCTACAAAGCTAAGTATAAATTTTTCAGCAGAAGGGAAGAATTCAAATCATTCCTACTAAGGAAATTAGAAGTGACAAGTGATTTTTATATGCAAATTCATCAAAGAAACTTAAGAAACCTAAAAAAAGTCTATTTGGAAAAAAAGACCTAGAAAGAGCCAGTTTTACGTGATTAATAGAGACAAGTATATTGTCTTTAAGCAGCCTTTCTGTGTCTGAGGAGACTGAGAGAATGCAGGGAGAACATGATACACGAAAGCCATGAAAAAAGATCAGATAAAGCCATCTTAGTGGAAAGAAGTATGGAATGGTGAGAACGGAACACCACAAATAAAGGTCATTTGAACAAAGAGGAAGGAAGACAAAAGCAGATAGCAAAAGCTTGATCTACTCTTGACTGAATTGGGAAAAGAAAGTGTTAAAAAAAAGAACAGTAAAGGAGAAAAAAGAAGTATGGGTTAGGTTGGGTAAGATGAGGAGTAGGTATCTGGGTAGAGAGGTGGAACAGGTTATTATTTTAAGCAAAACAAGCACCACTTAGTATTCTGAAAAAAGGAGGTATGGAGGATGAGCCCAGGCAGAGGAGTGCTATGTGTGTATGGAAAAGGGTGGATAAGGGGATCAGAGAGAGTGTTTCAAACAAAAGAGACCATAGGTATCTAATGCTAATTTTAAAACAAAGAAGTAATATAACAAGATTAGAATGGAAAATAATGTTAACAATTATGACTTTAAATAGTAATGAGCTAAAATTACTCCTAAAATAGAAGAGACTTACAGAATGGTTTAGAAAATAGAACACAACAATTTGTTGCACACATACAAGTAAAAATAAATTTAAAACAAATGCACATACAGAGTTAAAATCAGGGGTAAGAATGAAATTTATTATGCTCAGGACAATGCAAAAATTCAGGAATGCTGAACATGATTTCAGATGTAGGAACAATAAAAAATAGATCCTTATCAGTGCAACAGACAGGAAAATATTATGTATAAAGGTGCCACAGATAAGAAAATTACATGAACATTGAGTATGCTTCAGTGAATGCTATATATAAACACTCAATACTAATTGAAATGCAAAAATACACATAGTAAAACAAAATATAGCATGTTACATCAATGTTACACTTTTAAAACTTGATAAATACATATTATATAGAACCATATATATAATATTAGAAAAAGAAATAAGAAAGAAGTTATAGATGTGAATAGAATGTTAGAAAAACTGGATTGGATATAACCACAGTGATTTCTGGCTAGAAATGTTATTTTCACTATCACAGGATACTTTTACAAAAATTCATCATAAGCTAGAACATAAGGAATTCATAAATGAATGCAGAAAAGCATAAATGTTAAACACATCCTTTGCAGACCATAATGCAATAAAAAGTATCATCAATAAGGAAATATGAACAATAGATATAGACCTATATGAAGAGTAAGTAATAATTTCCTAAATAAAAATGAAAAAGAAATAAAATTAAAAATAAAAATACTATTGAATTCCTTGAACAAAAGCTAAAATTTTCAAATAGGCTAGCAAATAGATAAACCATAAAGTAATTTAGCTTTAAAAAGAGAAAGAAAAACAAAATTGAATTTTTTTTAAAAAAATGAATATATAGAATTCAAAACAAATTGAGGAATGAAAAAATTACCAGAAACTATTGTTTCCAAGAGGATTTTCATCCAAGATAGCTGCCTGAATAGAGGCAGGCAGAGCAACTTGTTCATATCCACTCCAGAAAAATCTTAAAAATTACACCAAGCTAGATAACTATCAAGAAATCCAAAGAAAAATTATAGTAAGTGACTTGTTCCACCCTAGAACTGCACAAAAAAGCCAGCCTGAAGACCAAGGGCAATATGAAAGGGGTTTAACAGTGATCCAATGCCAACAAAAGGAAACAAGCTGATAGCTTCCCAGAATTATAAGAGAAGGGCTAGAGATACATGAAGAATGAAGGATTCTTTGTCCAGAGGCAGTAAAAGTGGAGAACCTTATGAGAAGGCCTGTGGGAGAGGGAGGAAAAATAGGTTACAAAACCCTAACTTGGGGACCTTGAAAGCCACCAAGAGCAGAAATGACCAGCACCAGCATGGCAGCACTCAGAATGTGATGGCCCAGGCCTCCAAAGCCTCTAAAACTGAATATTGGACAACATAGAGGCCCTGAAGATATAATACTTTGAATATAAAAGATGAGAAGGGTCTAATGTTGGGAGTGGAGGTCAATGCAGGAATCCAGGTAACTCAGGGAAAGACCAAGCAGGGCTAGCCACCCCACCCAAAAGTTCATCAGAGGGCAGTCCTGGCTCTGATACAAAACCCCAGTTTAAGCACTAAGGCTGTAGAAATGAATAAAACCACTACAGAGAATTGTTATAGATTCAAAGATACCCCCCAAATCCAATCTCAGAAAAAGTAATTCCATGACAACTATAAAAACGTACTTATTTTTAAAAGAAATGTCTACATAGGGCAGCCACGTGGCGCAGTGAGTTGAGCACCAGCACTGGAGTCAGGAGGACCTGAGTTCAAATGCGACCTCAGACACTTGACACATGTACTAGCTGTTTGACCTTGGGCAAGTCACTTAACCCCAATTGCACTGCCAAAAACAAAAAACCAAACAAATAGTAAAGGTCTACATGAATACCTAAAAGAAATTAAGCAAGAGTTAAAATATGAAATATAAGCTCTAAAGGAAAGAATTTCAAGATGGATAAATATCTTAGAACAGAAAGTGATAAACCTTACCCAAATAATGGACTCCCTGAAAATCAGAATAGACTAAGGAGAAATCGATGATTCCAAAAGATAGCCAGAAATATTGAAACAGAATCGAAAGGCTGAAAAAAGAAGAAAACATAAGCCATCTGGTATAAAAACAACTAGCCTGTAAAACAGATCGAGAGGTAATTTAGTAATCATTGGACTCCCAAAAAGGCTGGTCTATTATGCATTTCAACAAATCATAAATGAAAACTACACACATCTATTTGAACCAGAAGGCAATAAAAAGACAGAATCTACCAATCATCTTTTGAAAGAAACCTCCAAAAGAAAAGTCTCTGAAATGTTATAGCCAAAATCCAGAGCACCTCTGTCAAAAAAAAAATACTGCAAGCATTCAGAAAGAAGTAATTCAAATATCAAGGGACCACAGTTTTGGATCATACATGATCTAACATTTCCTTCTCTAAACTCTGGAAGATATTAGAATATAATATTATAAAAGGCAAAAGATAGGGCTTTCCAGGTAAGAGTAACTTAGCCTACAATACTGAGGATAATTGTTCAGGGGGATACTGATCTTAATAGAATAGAGAACGTTAAAGTATTTATGATGAAAAGACCAGAGTTGGGTAGGAACTTTAAAATACAAATACAAGAGTCCAAAGAAACCTAGAAAGTAAAAATTTCTTTCAGCAATTAGAAGGTTTAAAAATTATGTAATGATAATATTCTAATGGTGAAGAAGAAATAAGTACACCCGAAATTTAACATTTTCAGATGATTCTGAAGGAGTTAAATAAGAAAAATAGTGGTTCTGAGATGACTTGATGCTGTTCTGAAGTTCTGAAAAGAGAAAAAAGAAGGAAGAGTAAAAGGAATACACTACTGTTGAAGGGAAGAAAAAGCAGATGGAAAATGATATTTCTCATAATTGGGGTACAGGGAAAAAAAGAGCATACAAACATAGAAGAAAGGATGGGAGAAATAAAGAAGAAAAAACAAAACTAAAATCTAATGACATGCCTTGGATTATCTTTTAGACAAAAGGAGAAGAGCTAAACAAATTGGGGCATATGAATACGAAGGAATATTTTTGCACCTTAAGAAATGATGAAATAGATGATTTCATAAAAATCCTAGGTAGCACGAACTGACAAAGAATGAAGTGACTAGAACCAGGAGAACCAAGGATAGCAACACTGTAAAGAAAAATAATTTTGAAAAACTTAAGAACTTTGATCAATGCAAGGACTAACCATGTCTCAAGAGGACATATGATGAAGCACCTATACTTCCTGACATGGAGGTGATGGATGCAAGGTGCAGAGAAAGAATATATTTTTAGATAAAAACACCATGTGGATTAATTTTATTTAACTATGCTTATTTGTTACAAGGTTTTTCAAAATGTTCTGTTTTTCCCCTTCTCTTGGTTAATGGAGGAAGAAGCATTATTATTAGCAATAATATTTTAAAAAAAAATACAGCCGTTAAAACAATTTTCAAATTCACAAAAAGAATAAAGTTCAGAAGGAAACACAGGATAGTTTTCAAAGTAATATGTGTAATTTACTATTCTTTTAAAAAAAATCAAGGGGTATGAAGTAGAAACTCATGGTTTCTCAAAGAATCCTCTTTCTGTTCTGCTTTGTGTATGGAAATGTTCTTTTCTAAAGGTTAAAGTTCAGAATAAAAAATAAGCATTAAAAAATAGGGTATTTGTGTTTACCCTTCAGAAATGTACACATACGGGCTTTCCTGGTGGCAGTCTGTAGATTTGCTTAATCAGTAATCTGTGAAAGACAAACAACCACTGTCTGTATTCAGAAGTTCTGGACAGTTTTCTTCTATTATTTCTTCCACTATGGTATTCAGGTTTTATGATTTGTCACATTCTTCTGGAAGACCTATTATCCTTAAGTTATTTCTACATGTCCTGTCAAGTCTAGTCATTTTGCCCTTTATGGATTCATGTGTTCTTGTAATGTTGATGTCTTTTGCTTCTCTTTTGACAAATTTTCCTTCACTTTGGTATTTGTACTCCAAATCTGTCATAGTGCTCACATAGTTTATATTTCTTTATTATGATTTTAAATCATGTAATTCCATTTTTCTTGCTCTAGAATTTATGAGTTTTTAATCTGAATCTGGCCTACATAAATTTCTAATTTCTTATAAGATTTTTATTTCTCTTTTTAGGCATTTTGGAATTTCTTCCTGTTTTTCCATGATACCTAGAGATTCCACTGAATTTTTTTTTCAATCAGGTAATGCAGTATCATTTTCTATTGTATGATAATATTTGTTCAACATGCTTCAGTTTCTCTTTGAGGCTTTACTTATTCTTATATTTGGAGTAATCCTCCCTCTTGCTTTAACTCTTTGTGTGCCAATTTTTTTTAAAATTTAGGCCATTTCTCCTAGATCTTTTGGTGTTTCAACTTATTTTGTATTCTCCATCACATGTTCTTTGGTCCTTCCCTTTCCCATCGCTGAAAAGGCCTCTAAGGTTGGGCTGCTATGTGGCAGCAGCCTCCTTACATTAGGGTTTCTAATCCTCTTACATCTAGGCTGGATGCTCTGTTCCTCTTTAGCCTATGGCCCAAGAACCATACCCCACATCTTCTACCGTACGCCAGATCTTTTGTCCCCTCTCATTTCTTCTGAACAGTGGAGCAGAATTAATGTTTCCTACTTTTGGAGGGATTTGGGCAGAGCCACTGCCTTGAGAGACCTTCATTCAAAGGCCTGAGAGCCTGTTTGTGCTCACTGGTGGCCTCGTGAAATTAGCTGGAAAAAGAAGAGCTTAATGAAAATATGATTTTAAAATTCTTTGGAGTTAACTCGTGAATTTTTCCCTTGAGTAGGAAGGTTCTACCTTCTTATTTTGTGGATCCAGCTATCAGGATTCAATAACTTGTGTGTGTCTTTCTTTTGATGTTGTGGTTTGAGAAGTTTTGCAGAAAGCAACTATTCTACCGCCTTGGTGATCATGTCATCTATCTCCCCTTCTTCAGGTATAGATGCACATGTATATGCATGTACATGGACATAAGTATATGTGTACATGTATAAATTGTTGTTCAGTTGTTTTGAGTCACCTCTGACTCTACATAACCCCGTTTGGGGTTTTCTTGGCAAAGGTACTGGAGGGGTTTGCTATTTCCTTCTCCAGCTCATTTTACAGATGAGGAAACTGAAGCAAACAGGGTGAAGTGACTTGCCCAAGATCAAACAACTAGCAAGTGTCTGAGGCCGGATTTGAAGTCAGAAAGATGAGTCTTTTTGTCTTCAGTCCCAGCACTCTATTCAGTACACCACCTAGCTGCATACATGTATACACAGACACATGTGTGTATATATCAAGAATATGCATACACATATATGTACTCTGTACATATACATGTGTATGTATATATGGATATATATGCACATATATTTTCTAAGCTTAATAAAACACTAACTAAAATGAGCATTTTAATATACAAAGAACAGAAAAAGAAAATTGAGCACAAAATCACAAATCTCTTTGCTATAATTGAATTTTTTCATAATGAACCTACTTTTTAAACCTTTTTATTCCTCCCAAAATCTTTCATAGGTTTGCCTCCCCAACATCCTCTCAGCTGAGGACCTTGCATCATATTTCATTCAAATAAAACCTGAGGCCATCCACCAAGAGCTCCCTCTTCTCCCCTCCTCCTCTCTCACCATTCAGATATATTCCACCACTCTCTCCTACTGATTCACCCCTGTCTCACATAAAGAGGTGGCCCATTTCCTTGCTAAGGCCAACCTTTGTACATGCATTCACGATCCTATCCTGTTTTCTCTAGCAAACTGCTCTATCTATCATCTCCGTCCTTTCACTTATCTTTAACTTTTCCTTGCCTAAGAGCTGCTCCCCTACTTCCTACAAATACACCCATATCTTTCCCATCCTCAGCTGTCTCTTGATCCCCATTTTCTTATCTCTCTCCTCTTTCATGACTAAACTCTTTGAGAATGCTGTCTACAATGACTGCTTTTATTTCCTTTCTTTGCACCCTCTTTTTAACTGCAATCTGGCTTTCAACCTCATCAATCAATTGAAACTTCTATCTTCAAGGTTATCAACCGATCTCTTAATAGTCCAATCTAAGAATCTTTTTCAATGCTCATCTCTCTTGCTCTCTTTGCAGCCTTTGACCTGGCTGATCCCTCTCTTCTCCTGCACGCTTTTTGCTTTCTAGGTTTTTGTAACACTGCTCTTTCCTGGTTCTCCTCTTACTTGCCTAGCCACTCCTTTGCTGGATCTTCTTCCCAGTCATGCCCACTAACTGTGGATGTCCCACAGCGGTCTTTCCTTGGCCCTCTTCTCTTCCTCTATACCAAGTGAGGGTTGGTTTTCAGCTTGGAAACTGTGACTTGTTTTAAAATATACTTTGGCAGGGAATTGATTTCCTTTGTAATCATATTTTATTTTACGCATTTAAAATATTATTCTGAAAAGGGTCCTTAGGCTTCATGAGACTGCTAAAGAGGTCCATTATACAAAAAAGTTAAGAATACTCTCTTCATACCAAAGGTGTCAAACACAAGGCCCAATGCAGCCCACAATACTCCCGGTATGGACCAAAAGAGATTAAACTGTAATTGGGAAATATTTAACAAAATAAATAAAAACACAATAAAACACAGATGATGTTAACATTAATGTTCATGGTTTTGTAAGTCAACATGCTGTCTGCACAGATCTTTATGTATGATTTAATGGCTCTTGCTTCTATTTTGAGTTTGCTACCACTGCTCTATACTATCCTGCTTGGTAATCTCATCAGGTCCCATGGGTGCAATTTATATTTCTATACAGATGACTTTTATATCTATTTATCTAGTCCTAATCTCTTTCCTGAACTCCAATATCACCAGCTGCCTATTGGATACCTCAAAACGGATATCCTGCAGACATCTCAAAGTCCACATTATCTTCTCCACCTCCATCCCCACCCTCCTCTCTTCTGAATTTCCTTATTATGTCAAGGGTACCACCGCACAACTAATAAATAATGGAGTGAGGATTCAAACCCAAGTCCCACAACTACCAATTGAGGAGTTTTTCCACTGCCCAGCACTGTGCGATCATACTATGATTTATCTTTTTCTTTTTTTCTACCCAAACCTATCATTTCATTGGTTTAGGGAGTTCTTGGTGAGGAGACGCCATTAATCAATGTAGTTCAGTAACTGTTGTGCAACTTATAGTCTTAGAAAGTTAACCAAGAGGTCAAATAACTTGTTCAGAGTCACACAATCTATCTATCTATTTATCGGTGTGTATACATATACATATGTATATACATACACACACATACACGCACACACACACACACACACACACACACACACACACAGAGTGAGACTTGAACCCAGGTCTTCCAAACTCCTGGCCTTACTCTCTATTCAGTATGCCACTGTGCCCCTCAGATAAAGCAAGTGCATCCCAGGATAGTCTGTAGCTGCCAAACAAGTTGTGATTATAATTTCACAGGGAAGAAAAAAGGTTTGCCACAAAGACTTCATTACAAAAAGCTCCAGTTTCATAGTTCTCAGTTTATCCACCCAATCTATCATCCAAACATAGCTAAACTCCTCTGTGAGCATGATTCAATTTCTCTACAAGTATTAACTTATTTACCCTTGGACACCATATGGGCAGAAGTAACTTCAGTGGGAGAAATCTCTGGTTTAAAAAAAGCAAGCTAAACAATGGGTGGGTACAATAGTCAGGATGATTCTTTCTCAATTGCATTAAGAAATGAAGAAGAAATTTGGCTACATTTTATAGAATTTGAGAGCTGGAAGAAACCCTAGAGAGCAACATACTTGATCCCTTTATTTTACAGAAAAGGAAACTGAGGACTATCAAACCTAAGTGGTTTGACCAAAATTCACATATATAATTAGTGGCAGAGCCAGTGCTGCCACTTTGTTATTTTCAGCAATTCATTTGCCTTATCTGGGTCTCGGTTTTCTCATCAATAAGAAAATTGTACAGATCATCTCGTAGCTTTCTGAACTTCTCAGTCTATTTATCTGTGCAATGGAGTTAATAATTTCACAACAAGGTTGTGAAGAGTATCATAAAATAAGTTAATTTCTTGGTGACTATAAGCTAAATCTAAGTCTTTATCCTTATCGTGGTGTGAAGATAATCAGAGACACCTGAAAGTTGCAGCAGAAATAGAGAGTTCTGGCAGGTTCTATTGGGCTGAAAGTGTTTTGAGGAGAGAAAGAATGTATATCTGTTGTTTGAAGACCAGCCTAAGTCTATAGAGAAGTTGGCCCCTCTGTGATTTTTTTTTCAGCTACAGCAACCCATTTCTATGGGTTGTCTACCAAGAAAAAGTAATTGAAATCTACATCACTGAAGGGCCTGCTCACTCTGATGATCATGTATCCTGAAAGTATTCTTCTTTCCACAACAAAATGGATCATAGGATTAGAAATGACCTGAGAGATACAATCCATTCCTTTTATGGGAGGAAACAGAAGCCCAGAAAACTAAGTAACTTGCCCAGGGCCACAAAGGTAGTTAAATGACAGGGGTGCTGTGGTGCCTAATAAACCTTTTTGACACACTGGCCAATTTACAACAAAGAAATAAGTTATAACCCAGAAAAGGAACTCTGGGGTTATGTCTAGGTGGTGCAAAAATATCAAGGTAAAGAAAAAATCCACATGAATAAAACACCCTAACATTTAACTGATTTTTTTCACTTAGTTATTCTTCATTCACATTGACTCCACCCAAATTGCCTGTTCTGATCAGTAATTAGGCTTGTTGTCTTAAAATTGGTCAGAGAATTGTTCATATTTCACTATGGAAAATGGTTTGCCATTAGTTTACTGGATTAACAAAAATGGTAATTTTCCTCCTGGTAGTTAAAATAGATAAGAGTGTAAAGAGCTGTGTGTGCTCCTCCAGATCCATTTAAAAAATCATTCTGGGACACAGAAAAAGTACTGCTTAACCCATACCTGTATAGCAGTGCAATCTTCCATCCTCATGTGAGGAATTTTTCCTTCTGCAGAGCTGGCACGAGTCCATTGTTGTGAGACTTTCCTACATGTCTCAATTGTGTCTGAGGTTCTTAAGGGCTTTTGGCCAAAAAGGAAAAATACAATTATATTACAAATGTAATATTCCTATTAATATAAAGCCAATACTTTAACTCAGATAACTACATATAATCTCTAATGTAGACCAAGTAATTTTTCAATGGAAATGGAAATAGAAATGCTTTTTCGTTCAAATTTAAAAAACCCTATATGACCTATCTCATGGTTTTTCTTGGCTTTGCCTCTGGGGCTAAGCACCTAAGCCAGCAAGCACTCAAAGTATTGTTTTGCTGCTGTTGCAAATGCCAACAGTTGGCACATCTCCATTGATAGTTGGTCTATATTACAATATATTAGCATTTCTGTGCTAAGCCCAAATGTAAACAGGAATAAGTCCAAACTTGCCCAATAGGGTGTCAAAAGGTTGGCTGTCACTGGTGAAAAGCAATCTTGTTCAGAGACTACATGCGACATTACATCTAGACAACCAGAATCATTCTTGAATAATAAAAATACCTTCAACCTATATCTGAACTTTAATCAGCATCAGTTTGTGAAGGTGCTTTGAAATTCAGATTTAATTTGAGCTAAAATCTAAGCTTCTTTCTCACAAGTGAGGAAATCTGGATTGACAGTACTTGCGTAAGCAACTGGGTGAAGTGTTGGGGTACACATTGGGGCCATTTACTAGAGCTGAACTCCAGAAACTTGACGTGCTGGGTTAGAGAGGGGAGAGAATTTAGGTGGAATCAATGGTGCCATAGAGGTCAAACTAGCCAACTTTGGTGATATTTTCCATATAGAATTTAGCAGAGTGTGGGGGCAAACTTCCAAGTAAAGTATCAAAGCCTGGGCCACTATCCCTCTTTGTTTGCTCTGTGTAACTGACTGTTAACAGTCTGAGACTGTTAGGAGGCTGTGGGATATATCTTTAGTCTTCACTTTTGGGTTCCATGCTGCTTTAGAATATGAAAAACTACATTAAAATGGGAATCTGAGTAATTATGACACATCACATATACAACCTACTGCTGCATATGACACTTAGTGATTCAGTTCAATCCTCCTTCCTATCCCTAGAAAAGGAGGGCTGGGTATTGGCTATGAGGGGGTAATGCCTTAACTCCAACTTGCTTCATCAGGGGAGGGATTACATCTTATTCATTTTTGTTCCTTACCCAATGGCAAGTAGAGTGCTCTTCACATAGTAAGCGTTTAACAAATGTTTGTAGAATTGAATTGAGCACTCCTGGTCATTTAGGGTCATGGGCAATGGTTGATTTGAGCAATACCTAGAAATAAACATAAAAAATAATATGCCACTGACCAGAGTCTGCTCACCTCTCCATTGCTAGAGAATTGTTCCTTTGGGTGGAAAGATGCTTGTGAAATCACCGATGGGGAAAAGCTTGGGGATGACCACTGGGATGGGAGGATGGAGAGAGATGGAGAGAGGATTGGTGACTCTTCCAAAGTACGTTCAAAGTTGAGAGATTCTTTTATGGTGCCGCTTTCAGTGCTTGAGGTTTTATTTCTGTTGGTGTTTGTTGTAAGTGGAAATTCTACACTGTTGATGATTGAAGTTTGGGATGTCTCCACCACAGAAATGAAAGAACCAGAGCCATCTTTTCTTTTGCAGCGACATATATTAATCCTGTCTGGTTGGGAATTACCAGAACATTCAGGGCATTTTAGGTTTTTTCTGCCAAAGCTACAATCAGCCATTTTTTTTAGTTTTTCAGACACATGCAGAGGAGATGAGGAAACAGTGTTTCAACTGTTTGAAGGAGTAACAAACGGCAGGAAAAGCAAGAAGCAAGCTCCTTCAAATAAACTACCTTCTGATTGGCGCAATCTTGCAAGTTAATGAAACATTAAACAGCCATTGGCACACCAGATCTGCAGAAACAAAAAAAAATGAAAGTTGTCAGCTTCTATCTGGCTAGAAACTAGAGTATGGACAAGGTCACTGCTAGGAGTACTAGTCAGAGACTGAACACCTAGCTTCCCATGGTCTAGCTGAGTGACCTCAGGCCAGTCCATTAGCCACCATGGGCTTGAGTTTGCTTAATGTAAACTACAGGGATTAAGTTAGATTATCTTTAAAATCTCTTCTAGTTCTACAGGTTTTTGATTATACAACAATATTCCTGGGTAAAAGAGGTTAGGGCTTAGAACGAAACCAATGAGAATGTAATTTCTAAAAACTGGCCCCTTTATAGAAATATATCCCCACTGAATGGATCATTATCTCCTATAATTGCACAGGGCTGTCTGAACAGTGAATGGACATTTGCCTAGCACTCCAATCAGAAAAGTCACCCTCTGTCTGACCATGATTGTGAAAATGCCAAAGAGTATAATTGAAAAAACATATATGACACATAAGTATGTGCTTTGGTATCCTTATTAAAGCAACAGCTTTATTCATTCACCTCTATTTACAGTAGAGCTGCAGCATTTTCAAGGGAATTATCTTATTCTAAAAGTCTATATGATGAAAGTGTAAATAAACTCTCATCCTCATATTCCCTAAAAGAGAAGTAGAGATTATTGGGTCCTCTCCTTTTCCATCCATCTTGGGAGGATGTGACCTATGGTTACAAAGGTGGTTTATCTTGGAGAGGAAAGGGCACTGAACTTGGAGTCAGAAGACCAAGATGCGAATCCCCACTTTGCCGCTTTTCAGCTTTGTGTCCTTAGGATGGCTATTCAAATTTTCATAGACTCTCAGAATTGGAAGAGATCACCTAGCCAAACAGGCACCTGAATGAGGAATCCCTCCACAATGTTCCACCCTCTATTTGAAAAACTTGAGTGATAGGGAGATATAACCCCCAAGAAAGTTAATTTGGAAAACCTTAATTGTTGAAACCTGGCTCCCTATAATTTCTACCAATTAGTACTGGTTCTCCTTTCTCTGGCCAAGCAAAAAAAGGTAGTCTCTCTTTCATATGATAGCCCTTTGGATATTTGAAATAAATTGTCACATCCATTTTTCTGCTATATCAGTCTCTTCTTACTTAGGTCATGCCAGGACCTCTCAACAATCTTCATAGAGAATAAGACTTTGAGCTTAGAGACCTGGGAGATCATTTAATCTAACCTCACTTTACAGGTGAGGAATCTGTCATCTTGGGAAGTTAAGTGACTTGCCAAGGTCACACAGCTAAGGGTAAAAGTACAGACTTAAAATCTAGGTCTCTCTGACTCCAAACCTTGTACCATTTTCAGTATACCATACTTGGAACTGAGAGGCACTGTGATATAGCAGAAAGTGTACTTGACTTGAAGTTAAAAGAACTGAATATGAACTTGAGTTCAGATATCTGGTTATGTGATTTAACTTCCTTGAGCCTCAGCATTCTCATATGTAAAATGGAGATTCTATTACTTGCTTCAAAGAATTCGTCTTGAGGAATGCACCTCATAAATAAAAAACTACTACATAAAAGGAGGTAGTTGTTATTATCGTCATCATTATCACTGTTATCTCATTCTCATCTTTTTGATCAATTCAGCTTAGAAACAAACTCTGGACAAATCACTATCCTACTATTATTCTATTACATTCAATGCTCTATAAACTACTGCACAAGTCCATAAAAATGACTGCTTTCATAATTGAATAAGAGTATCAGACTGTGAGCTCATCTTCTGTTCCTTGAAATCATCTTTGAGACAACTCCACTACCACACAGGATGACAGGACAGCATGTTCTTGGTTTTCATCCCACATGGCTTTAATTTCCGCTCCATGAGGTCTATATTTTGAAAGCTTTACTTTCCATGCATTCTGAAGATTTAGTATTTGGTAATGGTGACATCTATGAAAGACGTTGTACTTCATTTTTTATGGATCAATGTTACATTCAGGTGGTTGTGGGCAATAGCTGTCTCATGATCATCAAGTACTTTAATAGTGCTTTAGGATTTCCAAAGCACTTTACAAGTAGTGTCTAATTTGATCCTCACAGCATACCTGAGAGGAAGGTACTATTATTATCTCTCTTTTTACAGATGAGGAAATTGAATCAAATAGAGGTTAAGTGACTTGTACAGTCACAAAGCTAGTCAGTATCTGAAGTAGGATCTGAACTCAAGTTTTCTTGACTCCCAGTCTGTGCCACCTGTTATCATCATCATCATAATCATCATCATCATCATCATCATCATCATCATCATCACCAACAACACCACCCCCATCACCACCACCACCACCACCATCATCCTTTACAGGAGTGGAAGGAGAAAGAAAATCCTTTTGGAATTTTCTATATTATAAAAAGTATTTAGGCTTAAGCACTACCATGGGTCATGAAACAGGGAGAGAAAAACAGCCTGGAATGATCTCTACTGGCAAGGAGCTTACATTGTCAGGTGAGACAACATATGCCTATACAAATACACACAGAATAAATGCAAGGTGTTTAACGTGGCCAGGCAGTAGCTGTTAAGGAAAAAAAGAAAAAGGCTTCATGAAGAAGGTAGTGCTCAAGCTTCACCCTGAAAAAAAAAGCAGAGATTCTAAAAAGATGGATTCTAAGAGGAAGGATTCCATTGTTGGCATGGAGGACAGCCAGTGCAAAGAAACCAAGGCAGAATTTGGAGAGCTGTGTGAAAGGATCAGAGACTGGATCAAAAAGTGCAGGGAAAAGAGTAAGAACAATGAGCTAGAAAGACAAGTTGGGGGCAAGTTTGTAAAGGGCTTTAAATCTAAACAGTTTGTGTTTGACCTAAGAGGCAGAGGAAGCCAACAGAGTTAATTAAGAGGGGAGTAATATGGTCAGAGCTACACTTTAGGAAAATAACTTTGTTTTTTTTTTATTTTAAAAAAAGTTTAGGGGGCGGAGCCAAGATGGTGGCTGGAAAGCAGGGATTTGCATAAGCTCTCACCCAAATTCCTCCAAACACCTGTAAAAATGGCTCTGAATAAATTCTAAAGCTGCAGAACCCATGAAATAGCAGAGGGAAACAGGTCTCCGGCACAGGACAGCCTGGATGGTCACTGGGAAGGGTCTATTGCATGGTGCTGGGAGTGGAGTGCAGCCCAGACAGGGAGTCAGCCAGCCAGGAAAAGGCCTTAGGGCTATGAATGATTGAGCAGTATCAGTTACCAGACTTCTTAACCCACAAATGCCAAAGAGCAGGTTGGTGGGAAACTGAGGGATCGAGTTCAGAGCGGTCCAGTCACCAGCCTTGGGGTGTCAGTGGTGGTGTGGTGGTGCGGTGGTGGTGGTGGCAGCAGCAGGAAGCTCCTGAGTCTGCTTCCAGAACTCTAGCATCAGCTGCTTCCTGAGTCCCTGGCTCACACGGTGGGAGGAATCTAGCAGCAGATCAGAGCAGGAGTCCAAGGACCACTTTGTGGGCACAAAGGCAGTTTCTCTTGCTGTGCCTTGCTTGGATCTGTATTGCAGTCCTGTTTGGTGTTTCTTGGAGGAGGAGTACTGCTGTGACAGAGCCTGAGGTGATGGTGGAGTAGAAGTAGCTCTGAAAACAGCATTGATGGACCCTAAAGCTTGGGACAAAGTACTCTCTACTCTACAAGCAGTCATACCTTGACAAAAAGCTCAAGGGTCAAGTAGTTGGCTGGGAACATGAACAGGCAGTGAAAACAAAGTCAGATTCAAACTCAGGCTCAAATTCAAACTCTAGATTCCTTTTTTTTTGGTGACAACGACCAAAACACACAGCCAGAAGAAGTCAACAAAGTCAAAGAGCCTACAACAAAAGCCTCCAAGAAAGATATGAATTGGACTCAAGCCATGGAAGAGCTCAAAAAGGATTTGGAAAAACAAGTAAGAGAAGTAGAGGAAAAATTGGGAAGAGAAATGAGAGTGATGCAAGAAAACCATGAAAAACAAGTCAACGACTTGCTAAAGGAGACCCGAAAAATACTGAAGAAAATAACACTTAAAGAATAGACTAACTCAAATGTCAAAAGAGCTCCAAAAAGCCAATAAGGAGAAGAATGCCTTGAAAGGCGGAATTAGCCAAATGGAAAAGGAGGTCCAAAAAACCACTCAAGAAAATATTACCTTAAAAATTAGATTGGAGCAAGTAGAAGCTAGTGACTTGATGAGAAATCAAGATATTACAAAACAGAACCAAAAGAATGAAAAAATGGAAGACAATGTGAAATATCTCATTGGAAAAACCACTGACCTGGAGAACAGATCT